>JANHGO010000063.1:72432724-72485464 GCA_024606505.1 Aquila spilogaster | reverse complement strand
CAGCGCCTCGTCGTCGTCCTTGAGGATGTAGCCCTGCGCCCCCGCCGCCACCTGCGAGCCCGGGCCTCGGGCAGGGCTGGGCCCCGCCGGGAACCCGCCCGCGCCGCGTCCTCGCCGGCGGGTGCATGGAGCGAGCGTGCGCCCGGCTGGCTCTGCGGTCACGGGCACGGCAGTCGGCGCCGCGGCAGTGCGCCTTCGGAGCCGTGCGCGCTAGCGCGGCGAGGCACCGAGCGTGTCTCGGGCGGCGGCGGCGGCAAGAGCTGCACGAACAGTTACAACCCCAGACAAACTCCCCCTCCGCCCCGTGCCTGTGGTGGTAACGGCAGTGTAAAATGCGTGCGGGGGATGTGTGTATAATTAGAATTACGGTGACCCGGTGGCAGTGGGAGTTTCCCCCGCCTTTAGTCCGTGCTGGAGGTACTCTGGTCAAGTGCCTACCGTGCTCCACTCGCAGAGCAGTACCTTTGTTTCTGTCACCAACTGCTGCACACCCCTGTGTACTTGGCGACACTGTCTTCAGCCAATTACTTCTCCTATAATTGGTTCTCGCTTAGTAAGTCCCAACAGAATGGCAGCAAAATTGCACATTGTTTAACAAAACAGGGTGGGATTGCTGCTAGATCATTAGCAGTAACGTTTTGCTGTTTGCTTAAAAAGAAAGCAGCGTTTTTCCCAGCTTGCAAAGAACTCTAAACGGATCCTGTTGAAATAGGTTTGTCCTGCCCTCTTCAGTGCTGGACTGTTATGTTTTCCTGGGATGGTAGACCCTGACAGCCCAGAAGAATACACAGCGTTTCTTGGTTTTGTTTTCTTTTTGTGTATTTCAAATATTTACACACTTCCTATCTGGCTATCTCAACATCTGATTATTAGGGACCAAGAAAAGAATTTTGGCTTTCCTCAGGTTTCTTTTGTAGCCAGTGGCACTGTATGCTAAGATGCCAGACCTGCAAAGGTGTTTGGAGGGAGTCAGGCATTCGCATACCATTTTAAACACCCAGCACCAAGAGGGGAAGTTGCCTACCTGTCGTCTGCTTCCATTTCGTATATGGTCCAGGATAAATTAGGATTTAGGAAAGGAGTTCCCAGTAGCTCTGTGCCAGGCAATGGAGGATTTGTTGTGAACCAAATATTAAATTTCCCTCCTCTTCGCTGCATTTCCTGCTTCTGTCACAATTAGATGCCTGTGGGAGATTGGGATTTAGTAGTTTAAATTACGTGTTTTGCATTTTCTTTCTGCTGTTCAAGTATCTCTGTTGTTGGCGATCTGGTATCCATGGTGTCTCTTTCCCCGGTCCTGGATGTGCATCCAGCCACAGCCCAGTCTGCTGTCCTATGGAATGCTTGGTCTGCTTGCCTGACCCGCCACTAGGCTTGCCCACCACACCAATGCAGCAGAAGACTAATCGCCTTTTTGATGAGTTGCTTGCTGGGTTAACACTGTTGTTTCCTGTAGAGGTTTTTCAGACTTTTAGATGTAGTGCAAACTACAGGAAAGTGGAGTCAGGGAAGTGAAGTAGCCAGAGGAAAGTGAACACATGGTTTACGACAACAGTGCTATCAGATCAATTTATACAGTCATCTATCTGTAGAACCAGTCAAAATAATTGGGTATTTTCACAGGGCATTTTGTATAATTTTAAATAATTGAAAATGCTGTGTTTTAACACACAAATTTAAAACAATTTCTGGAATTGATTTTATCATTTCTTAATCTTATTAAGATCTTATTATCTTCCTGTCTTTCAGGCTGAAGGTGGCCCATTGTAAGGACTAATCATCTGTCAAATACTTAATCATCATTTGTTCAGAAAATTTCCTGCATTGTTCATGGTAAGGCTTATATGTGATATTTCACATTTGGTTTGTTATGCTGACAAATTTAGAGTATTTCTTATACATTTTTTAGTATTAATATTTCTTTTAGCTATAAGAATGACTTCTACTGCAGTTGGATCATACATTTATTGGGAATTGCAACTTCACAGAGAAAGTTTTCATTTTGGGTAACTGAATCAATAAATATTTGAATAAATTAATATATTGGTACAAAAAATCATCCTTTATAAATCACTATGTGTTCTGTAAAGCTTATAACCTAGGGAAAGACCTTTATGTATTCACAATTTTAAAAGAATTTTAAGAGTAATGCTTTTATCAGCTGAAAGGCTTTTTCTGGTCATATTAAGCAAAAAAAATTATTTGGCAATTCTTTTAGTGTGTAAATGACATCAGCTGTTGGGATTTTATGACTGAGACAATTTATAAGAATTACAGAACTTTCCCATGTCATTTTACAGGAGTTTTTCATCAGTATGTCTGAAACCATTAAATATAATGACGACGATCACAAAACTGTGTTCCTGAAAACATTAAATGAACAACGTTTGGAAGGAGAATTTTGTGACATAGCTATCGTGGTTGAAGATGTTAAATTCAGAGCACATAGGTGCGTGCTTGCTGCCTGCAGTACCTACTTCAAAAAGCTTTTCAAAAAACTGGAAGTTGATAGTTCATCAGTAATAGAAATAGATTTTCTTCGTTCTGATATTTTTGAGGAAGTTCTCAATTACATGTATACTGCAAAGATTTCTGTTAAGAAAGAGGATGTAAATTTGATGATGTCTTCAGGCCAGATTCTCGGTATTCGATTTCTGGATAAACTGTGCTCTCAAAAACGTGATGTATCTAGTCCTGAAGAAAACACACAGTCCAAGAGCAAGTACTGTCTAAAAATAAACCGTCCTATGGGGGAAGCTAATGATACCCAAGATGATGAGGTGGAAGAAATTGGAGATCATGATGACAGTCCATCAGATGTGACGGTGGAAGGAACTCCCCCAAGTCAGGAAGATGGGAAATCACCTACCACTACCCTGAGAGTGCAAGAGGCGATTCTGAAAGAGTTGGGAAGTGAAGAAGTTCGAAAAGTAAACTGCTATGGCCAAGAAGTAGAGCCTATGGAAACAACTGAATCAAAAGACTTAGGATCTCAGACCCCTCAGGCTTTGACATTTAATGATGGCATAAGTGAAGTGAAAGATGAACAGACACCAGGCTGGACCACAGCAGCTGGGGATATGAAGTTTGAGTATTTGCTTTATGGTCACAGGGAACACATTGTATGTCAGGCTTGTGGTAAGACCTTTTCTGATGAAGCGCGATTGAGAAAACATGAAAAGCTACACACTGCTGATAGACCATTTGTTTGTGAAATGTGTACAAAGGGCTTTACCACCCAAGCTCATTTGAAAGAGCACCTGAAAATACACACAGGTTACAAGCCTTACAGTTGCGAGGTATGTGGAAAGTCTTTTATTCGTGCACCGGATCTAAAAAAGCACGAAAGGGTTCACAGTAATGAGAGGCCATTTGCATGCCATATGTGTGATAAAGCTTTCAAGCACAAGTCCCACCTCAAAGACCATGAAAGAAGACATCGAGGAGAGAAACCTTTTGTCTGCAGTTCCTGCACTAAAGCATTTGCTAAAGCATCTGATCTAAAAAGACATGAGAACAATATGCACAGTGAAAGAAAACAAGTTACTACAGCCAATTCCATCCAAAGTGAAACAGAACAGTTACAGGCAGCAGCTATGGCTGCTGAAGCAGAGCAGCAATTAGAAACTATAGCTTGTAGTTAAAAGCAGGAACTTTATCAGAAGTAATATAAGAAATTAAATTGAAAAAAAATCTATTGTTGGTATACGTTTAGACTGAGAATTATCTTTTCAAGAAAACATATTTTTAGAGGAATTGAATGCTACATAGGAACACATAGCATTGCTTGGTTAGGTATTTTAAAATATTTCAGAGATGGGTATTCTTTGAATATGAAATAGTTTTGTTGTCATTAGCAGTATAATGCACTAATACCTGATTTAATTTGAGAATATGATCAAGTTCTCTATAAAACAGGAATCATCACCAGCTGATGTTTTGTTTCATCCAGTATGGAATACTGCATACAATGTCGACATCGAAATCAGTGAGTTTTGTTTGAAAACGCTGAGATCTCAGAAAATAACAAACACGGAAAGGAAATACTTGGTTTTCATAATTGTGAAGGTGTTATACCTACAGTTTTTGAGAAACAGATGTTGATTCCCTAAGCTTTGTAATTCCCCCTTTTTTCACCTAATGTAGGTGCTAGAGGTTGGTACAACAGAGTGTAAGGGGGGACGGTGATCAAAATGAAATTGCTTCTTATTCCATTCCCTCAGATATCCTCTTATTTTAATCAAGGTGGCAAGTTTAATGAAATACTTGCTTTCCTGAAAAAACTGCATTATTCACAGTGGTCCTGGCTGCCAAAGCAGAAGGGTCGTGGCATTCACCAATCCCTTCTGTGGGGAAAAGAGTCTGCCTCGTTTGTTTCTGTGTTCACTCTTATGCAGGCCCCTGAAGATGGGACAGAGCCACACAGGAAAAAGGGTGCAGCATGGAGAAGGAGGCATGTTCCTTACTCTGACCCGGTAGAAATTAGTTAAAGCTAATACAGCCTGAGGCTGTAGTTTTTATTTTGCAGCTTTCAGTTCACCTAACCTAGCACAGGTAAGGCAAAGGAGTGTGTCTGGCAGTGCAGGAGTATTAGCTGCACTGGTGAGTGACCGGGTGTCACTGCCAGACCTCTGGAGTTGCAGAGCACAGCCACGGGCTATCGCATAACTGCCCGCAGTGGTCAGGCTGGGTTTTGTGTCCTAGCTGGTCATATCAGCTAATAGGTCCCGTTCAAGTTTAAAAACTTAGGCCTTCTGACACACCACCTCAGCAAGAGGGAGACTTCAGTGAGTGACTTCAGTCATAATTGAACCAGAATCAGTGTTCACTAATAGTCTGTTACTTAGAGTTGCCCGTTTTTTTTTTCAGATGAGCTGGGGTAGATGCTGCTAATTTAACTGTTAACTCACAGAGTCAACAAAGTGGTCTTTGGATTGCAGTCTGCTACGTGTAGTCAACACGGGAAGACTCAGTAACAGTGGTAATGTAATTCAAAGGGATATCAAGCCTTTATTTTAAATTTGTAAATACTACAACTGTTGTCAAAACTTCATTTGAAGTTGGAATGGGAAAAAAACCGCACTCTTGGGCACATGGTTGGATAACGTTGGTCACTTGCGATACCCATAGCATATGAAAGTGTTAGACCAGTTTCTGGTAAGTTACTGTGTAGTAGATCACATCTTGCTTTTCTAAATAGAAATTGAAAATAGTGTTTTTGGAACTGTTATATGGAACTTTGATTATTGTTTTTTTGTTTGTTTGGGTTTTTTTACAGCTTCATTTTATTCATGTACTCATCAGGTTAAGCAGTTACCTTAAAATGCCAATAATTGTTTGAAAGCTGGTCTGTAAATAAAACATGAACTTAATATTTTAGAAAATGTAAACTTTGGACCTTTACCAATATATTTTTTTAAAATGTTGCTTCATTTTACATTCAGTAATATTAGTTTGTAAACAAACTATACATTTTGTATCTGTGCAACATCAGAGGATGTGTATTCATTGCATTTTATTGGTTCTCTTGAGGAACATGATAAATGACCATTGTTAAAATGTTTTACTGTATATGATCATAGATATAAAGATAGTAGGTCCAAAATGAGATCTACTTTTTTTTTTCTAAATATATTAGTCTTGCTATGTTTTCTTATCTAAAATTGTGTTCACTTTTTCTTAGATGATAAAATCGGGTTTAAGACTGTACAAAACAGATCTGTTGTGGTGAGTTCAAAAGTGTTAAAGATGATGAAAGTAAATTTTCTCTAGGTCTCCTGTGAAGAGTGCAGGAAGTAATGAGCTTAAATTACAGCAGTGAATGTTTACATTAGACATTAGAAAAAACTTAAAGGGTTGAATAATGAGTTACTTGAACAGAATGCCTGGGGAGACACTGCAATTTCCGCTAGTGGTGATATTCAAGAACGGTTTAGACAAACATCTGTTAGGAAAGGTTTAAATATAGGTAATTCTGCCTTGAAGCTGAGGGATAAGCTAAATAACCTGTCAAGAAGAGCCTCACTGTTTTTTTTTGGAAAGTAATAAATAAAAATGGAGCTCACTGAGACAGCAGACGCTTGAATGGGAAGACAGTGCTCAAGGCTTACAGTTAAAGAAAATTGCCCTCTGACATTTGAGCACCAGCAGTCAGGCTGTGAATTTGAAATTGTTAACAAATGCAGGCTTGCATTAAAAGGACACCACCGAAAGTGTGATAACATTGTGTTTTACATCAGAGTAAATTCTGCTGTTGAAGCTTACAGCTCTTAAGAGTTATACAAAGTTACAGCTATAAGGGTTGCATGATGTTTGTAGCTTTTTAAAACTGGGACGGATTGATATTATACGTACTCTAATACAAAAATGTGCAGAGGCAGGAACAAATATTGCTGCATGTTCCTTGGACAGGCATAAACACCTTACATGAGACTTGGTCTTAACAGTCTGTCATGGAAACAAATTCAGTGAAATCAATAGAATTGCTCCCATGTCAAAGGTTGTGAAAGGGGCCTCGGCCTCTTGCTGGTTTTTAGCTGCTTAAGAGTCAGAAGGCTGCTGTATGTTCCCGAGACCAACAATAACAATATTGATCAAGAAGGCAAAGGCTCAGTTATTTTTGTGAAGTTGAGAATTTTATTGGCAATTTCTACTACTGCTGTCTGTTTTAAGGCTGTGAACTTACCTTTATTTTTTCTTTTTTTGAAAGCCAATAGGTAATTTTTTCTTCCCTTCCCAATTGTTTTTATTCAAGACAGGGATGAAGGCCTAGAATACTTTAGCTTAAAGTTTTGGAAAAGGTTTTGGAAAGGAAGTGTGGAGGTAACCTTAGGTGTACGTTATTGTTAATGTGTTCTAGGTTAATCCTTTTCATTGTGTACATTTTGAAGGGCTGTTAGCTTATATGTTTTGGGGGTCTGTCTGTAAAGTTCAGGTAAATCTGCATCTTAAGACGCTACTGCTCCCAGTTCTCTCCTGTCTTATGCCAGCAGATGCCATGTACAGAAGCAGATGTACATCAGCTCCAGGCCACAGAGGTTTTCAAGCATGATAAACCGTAAGCTATGAGCTCTGTTGATTGAGGAATGGGCAAATTTTTATTTTTACTGTTAAAAGAATGGCAACTTCTTTCAGAGCATATGAGAGAGTGGATGAGATTCTGTCCAATTAATGGGAATTTTGCTGTTGACTTTATTGGGGCCAGACTAGCCTAATATTCCTAACAGGTTTTCCAACAGTGGGCAAATTAGCTAATTGGGGTGTGTGCAGGAATGACAGAATGCTATACAAACATAGATGGCTAAAACATTAGATATGGATTAATTGTTTTTCTCAGAATTAAGTAGCAAAAATTAGCCCTAAACATACACTTCTTCATCTATGGTTTGTGAAATCGGGAGTCAGTTATGTCTTTAATATACATAGGATAGCAAAAACTTGGTTACTCTTTTTTGCTTATACTGAATGTCTGTCCATGTCACGATGTTAGATGACCAAGTGGCTTCAGTCGAACTCTCCATCTATTGGAATTAAGTATACGAATTGGTGTTTGCGTGACCAGGGCTTACATGTATATAATGCAGCAACACGCTAATTGATGTGAAATGAGGTTCTTCTGGTGACCCAGATGGGTGTAGAAAGTCAACACCAGTTGAGACACTAAACCAAAGTCTTAGTTGCAAAAAGATCTAAATACTAAGGAAGTATAACCATTTAGTTAAAAGGCTTTGTGCTTTATAAGACTAAATAACTTAGAGTGAAAAGAAATATTTGAAATAAGAACTTTGCTATTCTGTGATCTTAACTGTGTGTTCTTAAAAATAGTGTGGGTTTTTTGTAAAGAGAAAAAGGAACAAAGAGAACACATTTTGAACTCTGGTATCTGATTAATTTCTGATCCAGATTGTGTCAGCCATGGGTATGCTGCTGGTTATTTGGCACAACTCAGTTTGGAAACTGTAAAAGTTCAGAAAAGAATACCTTCCAGCCCTTCTCCATTCCACACCGGCTCTTCTACCCACTCTTCTTAGGAATATTTAAACAAATGTTAGAAAATGAAACAATTCACAGTGGAGTACTTGTGTTTTCATTTTTCTGCTTTAATCTTTTAAGAAGGTTTAGACCTGGAGATCAGTTTTAAAGATGGTTGTGTGAAAGAAAATGCCTCATGCTGACTTCAGTAGCAAAAGTTTGAGGAGTTCAGTTTCTGTTTGTTCATGTAAGCTACAGAATACAAAATACTTCTCAAAGTCTTGCCCTTTAGGTACCCAAACTGGGGCTCTCTTGAAGATTGGGCCCCAATTTTCTAATCTAATTGTCTTCATGATTCCACTGAGTAAGGATATTTAAATTAATAGAGTTGGGTGAGATATAGAATAGAATATCAGATGATACCAGAAAGTCTACCCTAAGCTTAGAATATATTTTTAGGGACAGATTATCTATTATTAAGTCTTTTATCAATTTAGACACCTCTTTGTCTTACAGAAGAGACAAAGCATTTCTGAAACAAAGTACATCTACCACTAACAACATATGACTTTTCTAAACGTAAACATTTACAGATTGGTACAGAATAGGATAATTCTAGCTAGAAGGTAAAGACAGATCTAAGGAATTCTCATCTTTTTCAAACAGTTAGTCTGTACATCACAGTAGTATGCCCCATCAGCCAGAAACGTGCATGTTTCATTAAAAATTCCATTATAGCAGTTGGTCTGTCATTTGTCTCCATATAGATCTAAAACAATTATAATAACATTCTTACTCTTTTCAGAACAGATGGAGGATTAAATGTAATACAAGAAATCTGAAATAATAGAAGAGCTAAAAATAGTGATTTATACAATATTGATATGTTTTTCAATGTATTTCTCTCCATTGTTCTTTTATATTTTTTTATTTGCAGGCCGTAATCCTTTAGATATTTATGGAACTCTGAAATGTTATGTACTTCAGTGGTTCTAATATGAACAGCACTAGAGCTCTTTAAAATAGAAATAGACTTTTGAAGTCTTACTGCTTTTTTAATAATCTGTAGCTAAGAATCTAATTTTTTATAGATAAACTTGAAAAATGTGTAGACCATATGAATAAATTTGTACCACGTCTGACCTGTTCGGTATATGTATATCAAAAAGCATGGCCAAAGCAAAATTTCTGGATACCTGTATCCCAGATTCCTTCCAAGGTATACATTTTTTTTTAAAGTCTGTAGTTCTTGAAAGAACACAAATTTGTAAAACAAGTGGTACTAACAAGAAATTGAAATTCTTACTTACTGAATGGAAATTCCAAATATATGTTCTTTTTAATGATACTGAGCCATTTTGAGTAAGTATATAAGGCAGTAACTACATATAACATATTATGCATATAAATAGATTTCAAGCTGTATCTTAATGCAGAAGTAAAAGAAATTAATGGATATAATGCATCGATTATAGATCATCTTTATGGAATCATAAAATCATGAGAGTTATTAAAATTGATCAACTTTTCCCACCAAAGCGTAAAAGCACTCTTCTGTTTTAGAAAAACATTTTCTGATGCAAACCCATTCTGTTAAAAGCAATAACCAAAAAACCCCAAACCCTACAGTGTTTACATTTGTAGTTTTCTGACCTCCTCCCAATGGCCTATTTATACATTTAAGTAATCTGCATATGCAAGCAACTTAGATGCAGGGAAGCTCAATCTTTAGAATATTTTAACAGACAAAGATACTCTCAAGTTTTCATTCTTCACTAATTAAAGGTCCATTTTTTCAGGGTCAAGGGTACCAAAAGCAGTGCTTACGGGAACAAACCACTGTAGTGGCATTGCAGATGGTTCAGACAAGAGGATGTAGTATGGCAGAACTCTACTCTGAGAACAAATACTCCTCTCTACTCTAGAAATTGGAAGTGGTGCTGATATGAGAGCCCGTGTAACTTCAGGCAGGAGTTCCTCTTCAAGGGAAGTTACCAGTTAACCATGGATGATTTACGTATGGTTTGTACTCATCATCAGCATAACTGGGGTTTACAGAGTAGAGTTTTCAGGACTCTGTCTTTAAAGATACTAGTTATTCTATTTTGCATACTGTCAAAGCTTGTGTACAGGTTTCTGTTGTGTTTAAGGTTGCATGGGCAAAGTTAGGGAGAAGAGTTGGAGTTGAAGCAAGAATGTACTGTCAAAAATGTTCTAAACATTGCATTTATTAAACTTTAATACAAATTAAATGCAAATTTGTATTTAATGTATTTAGGGTACACTATATTTAAGAACATGTTTTCATTGCTTACATCAGTAGCCTCAGATGATAATTTGTTGATTTGTTTTCATTACCTTAACCTCTAGCATTTAGAATCAGTGTATAGATTTATTTTTCCTGGGTATGAAAGCCACACAGTATCCGTTCATGTAGCTCTATTATGCCAGAAATATCTAATTATACTGGCTGGCTGTATCTAAGCAGCATTTAACACTTTTTTCTTCACACTCGGGGATCCATCTTCTGTGTATCCCAAATAAACGCATTGTCATTCCCCCATTTTCTGCCACAAAATAACTGAAGTTTTCATGAGATCTGCTTAGGACACAAAGGAATGTTTTCTTAGATAGCAGTAGGATTTGATCTGATGACTTTGCAAAGATGTAAAACGAATACAAAGTGGCTTCTTCTGTATGGAAAGATAGTTTACAATGGAATGTTTCTCTATGTTTATTTCAAAACTTAAGCATTGTTTTTTACTTGTTTCTGTTCTGCTATAAAGCTTGTTTTTTGAGAAAAGACTATGCTTCTAAAGACAGCAAAGTAGACTTTGTATAGTAAAGCTTAATTCTGCTGAAAGGGTGAGTCTTGTTCCTTTTCCCCTCCTTTACTGCTCACAAAGCTGTCTGGTGAACTTCTGTGTCAATGCAAGGTAACTGATGAAGGTATTCAGGCAGGAGCAGGGATGAGGGTAAACAGGGAAGAGGAGGGAGCAGGACCTTCTCATTTCAGCTATAGCGAAATGAGTGACAGCTCGCTCTTAGATAGTCATCCTCTTAAAGTTTGTCTTGTCTGGACAAATCTCATTCCTAAGTTATGTTCTTTTATTCTTGTTGAATTCTTTCTTTTTGAAGGCTTTTCAGGGTGGAGAGGTTCAAGAGAAGCTGAAAAGAATTTAATCTATTTCTCCAGGTAGAATTTACTGTGCGTAGAACTATGGTAGAGCTAATATTCTGATTACTTGTTAGTATGCTGGATGGTATGTGCTATTTTGTTAACAAACTAATGGCTGTTGGCTTTGATCCAAAGATGATCTAGTCTCAGTGTTCTCAGAGCACAGGAACAGCACTCTAACTCAAACGTATTTGTCTATCCTAGGTGATAACAAAAAGAGAGAAGTAATTCACCAAGGCAGTAGGCTTTATGTCCGAGGCACAGCTAAATCATGAGATATTTCCCTATTTGCACGTTAAGGGAAAAGCTAACTGAGATCAAGGGATCAGATCCATGGTGATTTAAGGCAACCAAAGTTGTGGTTGCTGCAATTTATTGTCGTGCTTTTGCCTGCAGTAGCATTCATGCAGTGTCTCATTGAACCACTTCATAGAGAGCTGAAGCACCTGAAAATTAATAACCGTTTTGAGGCATTTTTTTCTTAACCTTCTTAGGAGCCCTACGATTGCTTCAGTGCTAGGGTCAGTGGAAGAACAGCCCCAGTTTAGATCGACTTTGGCTATTGTGGAGCTGCCTTCTAAGACAGCAGCTTTCTGTTTCACCTGCCATAATAAAACTGCAAATTGTTTCTAAAAGGGGTAATGCCGTTCTCTCCTTTTCTCTCTTGCTGTTACCTTTTGCATGCACCTGTTTCCTCCATCTTGTTTGCCTCAGATTTAATGGCTTTTATGGCTTTAGAATAATTGAGTGAGTTTCTGTAACAAAGCAATTCAGTGGTTTGGTGAGTTAGTTTTAAGTTGACCTACCTTGTCAAACCAATTCATTACATTTGAGCCAAGGTAAGTGGCAGGAGCACATAGCTAGAGTTAGGAGAATTAATGGAGCAGGGCTCGCCCAACTTTGGCATCCCATTAAATACAAGGTGATGAAACACGGCACTTGTTGCAAAGTGTTTGTGAGAAGAAGCCAGGCAACAGAAAGAACCAGACATAACTCCTGTGCAATAACCACTGGTGGTAGACTTGCAGGAGAACAGAATTTGGGGTTTGGAGTTGGGGGGGGGGGGGGTGTTTTCTTTCATTTTTTATTATTTAAATTAATCTGACCCTGTTTGCCTCTCATCCAACAATCCTATGAAGCCTTGAATTGTGACAAATTGCTCAGGTTAAGCAGAAAAGAATAGTTATAAAAGACAATAGGTGTTTAATTCACAGAAGGACAAAACTGTAACCCCAAAAGGTTATTATGTTTTTGCAACATAGGTTAATGTTTACAAGTATTAGAAGTAGACAATATTCACTCCATACTGATTTAGGTTTATTTTAGATCACTTACTGTGTAAAAATCATCAAATAATCTTTTAAGTTACTGCAAATAATATAAATCCAAAGTATAGGGATAGATTCTGCATTTCATTAGGTGATGTCAGCTAGACTGATTTCATGTTAAGAATTTTTTTTTCTGTCTTTCTAGTATAGGCTTCTGTGCTAAACTTGAAGTTTTTAGACTGATTGATTTTGATTTCTTTCCAAGTATAAATATGAATCCATTTGAAGGCCTGAATGTAAAAATTGTAGGCATTTTTACATTTCCATTTGGTACTTCAGTTTAAGGAGTTTTAAATTTAGTTCTTCGGTTGTGTAGCTGAGGCTGCGGAAGGCATTCTTCGTTGAGAGTTGCCTTCTTTCAGTGAAAAGTTCTTCCCTGGAAATGAGTTCTGTTCTCTGATATTTCTCATAGTTTTCTGTGCTTTACTTTTAACAAGACTTTTCCCCCCCATCTGAAGTAACAACATTGAATATTTTATTTTTACAAAATGCTTTATTTGATATTACAGCTATTACTGTTTTTTTTTTATTTTACCCAGTAAAATTTTAATAGTTCATCCAGATTTTCCAGTAAGATTTATAACAATCATGGCTGCTGTATTCTTGCTCTTAAAGTGTAAAATAGAGCTTAAACCAGGATTTTGAGATATAAACTTTGTAATGCTGGTGTAAGGTTTCAATCTTTAACTTTCCAGCACTGTACTTGAAACCTTACACCCCTAAAAAGCAGTTAAATCTCATTGAATGCTTCTATTGGGGAGACTTGATTTTTTAAAAAAAATAAATATATTCTAACTTTGTTTCTGGAATTCTTGATCTTAAATCAAATAAGGGAAAAGAGTTCAACTGTCTACTTGGGAAGAAAGAAGGAGTGGCTATACCCCTTTGTGTTTCAGATGTTAGAGGTCTGAAGATAACTGGGCTTGTTTACTGGAGTAAGAGTTATGTACAGCTATACACACAATAACAATTAAAACCTACAGTTTTTAAAAGTGCATGACAGACAAGTTTGCTTATGCTAGAGTTTTGCCATTCAGTCTCCAAAAAAACTGAAATACATCAGAAATTTGTACTCAAAAATGTCATGACTGCCGTCATGAATAGATGTATGTTAGATAGAAACGTTTTAATTAAAGTTAACAATTACCCAGTTTAAGAGCGTTAGTAAATGTTTTCAATATGAAACATGTGTTTCATTTTCTACTTCAGTAATTAACTTTTCTTTTATCCAGTTGTATGACTTTCTTGTAGATCTCCCATTGTTCCAAGGATGGATTAAGTGCAGTCAGAGGGGAGCCCTGATTTGATAGATGTGATAAATTCTGCTAGAGTAGGGATGTCCTATTATAGACGCTTTTCAACTGGACATGGATAATGCTCTGCAAATCTCACTAGCCTAATTTAAAGTTTTGATACTCTACTGTTTTAAATCCTTTCTTTGGTAATAAAGTTGATGTTTTCAAACATAATTTAAAATACATATTTTTATCTTATTTGGCCAAATTGTGTAATTTTTAGCCATGCACAATGAAATCCCCATCCTTTTGACTCTATAGGACAAGTCAGGAAACCACATTGTGTATTTACTCTTTGTATTTTATATGGTTGTAATTCAGTATAGTTTCCCATTCTCAGTTCTTGAACAATCTAAGCTGTTTAGTAGCACATTAAAATGATGATTTTTGATATTTACATTTTACATATCTTTGTGCTCTTCTTTGAGCATTAAATTAAGCATGTAGTTTAATATTTAGGTTCTTTACATTTATCAAAATGTTATATCTGAATTTATTGAGGACTTTAATGAAATAGTATTTTCTTTCAAGTTTGGAAATTTCTTCATTTATTTTAAAGCTGACTTTTCTTCTCCTTAGCTCACTGGCTAGCAGTTTTGCCATGGGTCATAAATGCTTCTTTGCTTCTCTCCTTTTAAGTTTCTTCAGAGACTTCAGCATATGCCTAATTTTATGACTTGTGTCAAGTTACACACACCAATAAGCTGTGGTATGATCAGGGTCTTAAAACACTTGTTATAGAGAAGAGGAGGACACATGCAAAAATACTCATTTTCAGTCTAACAAATGTGTTGTCATGCTGGTAGAACCGAAAAGGTTTGAAGATGAGAATTTTACTTCTGGCAGACTCCCACCCTATCCTATGAGTCTTTAGCATGGTGTAGCATGGTATGGCCTTGTCCATGTCATGAGTCAGTGGTTGTATGTGAGGTCCTTTAAAGTCTCTTCCTATGTTTCACAGTGTCTCTGCCAGAGTCATTAGCCAAGGACTTGACTGGACTGAATTCCTTGCTGTATGAAAGAATTCCTGTGTGACCTAAAGGCTCTGAATTTTGGACTGTGACTCATTCATCTGTCTCAGTGAAGGGACTGGCTGTCTACAGAGGTGTGGCAGGTGGGAGCAGCAATTACTTTGGCTGTACTGATTTTTGCACAGTTATATATGTAGCAGTGTTTTTGGTGAATCATTCAGTCTTGTATTTAGACCTCCTAAATTTATCCAGGTCTGTTTCTTTTTGGTTGAGTTTTGCTTTGGATTCAGCTTCTCTGTAATTTTGACTCCCATCTATAACATGAAGATACCAATTTACTTCTTGTGGGACTGTTGGAAGATAATCATTAACGGGAGCAAGGCATTCAGATATTGTGAGCGTGGCGATGTAAGAGTTAGAGAGATTCCCTAGATGGGAGTGGGGCTTTGGAGATCTCTTTACATGCTGTGAGAAGTCCTGTGGTGGACTCATCTTTGTGTTATTTAAAAAACAAAACAAAACAAAACAAAAACTGTACAGCTGTTACTCCTAGACTCTAAAATTTATCCACGTTTGTAAATCTCAGCCCTGGACTACTATGCAATTCATCAGATTGATTAAGAAAAATGAATAGAATAGTATTGAAACTCTAGTGGCCACATTTATCTGTAATCTAATGGTACTCACTTTTTCCTGTCTCTGGAAAAGTTGCATGTTCTTGCTGCTGGCTTTCAAGGTCTCATGTCTTTGGCTGCTGAAAATCTGTGCATTGCTGTTCTTCTGGAGTACTCATGGAAAGGTAACTGGCTTTACGTTTACTTCTTTTTTCAGGAGAATGGTACTTCTATGAGTTTGGATTTTTCTCTTTTCCCTTCTGTGTTTATTCCCTACATCTGTCTCTTAGAGGTATATTAATCAGAGAGGCATTAATTGTTCTAGTCTAAATCTGGGATACTGAGTATTATGATCCCTGCTATACAAAGTCATTTGACACTTCAAATATTCATTTAAATAATTTTAGATATTACTTGCTCACACGCAGTCACAATTATTTCCTCTAAACAGTTTCCTTGCAGTTTCAGATGTAATGTATTGCACCTTGGCTAGTAAAGATTTTTATTGTTAAGCTTAACCATAAGATAGTCAGTGACTGTAATTGCGTTTTTGAAGACCATTATGATAGTGCCCAGTTTAGCAAAAGACATCAACTAGTTCAAGCAGTTTAGTGATCATATTAATCTTCCCTCCTAAAGAGCTAGGTTTGATTATTAATGTTGACATGTGTGAGGAAATAAAAAAAATGGCTCAGAGCTAGTTTATTCTCAAAGTTGGGGAGAAAGCTTTTTGTAAAATATAAAATTAGCATTTGATAGAGACATAACAAAATACTCCTGATTATCTCTTTTTATCTTTGTATTATTTTATTATAAAATGTTTTCATTTATATTTAGGTGATTACTTCCAAATGGTTCTTCCAGAAACACTTCGATGACTACCTGTAAAATGTTAGCTGTACATTCTTGTTAACAAAACTTTGAAACATTTAACATCTTCAGGTAAAAACAGCTTCTTCCTTGAAACACGTTTACTAAGCTTCTGAACCTATGTGACCAAATAATTGTTTTCAGCTCCTTTAGAATAAAGGGTTTACTTCAGATGTAAAACCTTGGAATTACAGACAGCAGTGGATGATTTAAAGTGACATCAGTCAACTTGATTTCTCTAACTGTCTAAAAATGTTAAAGTTCTTAACAGAGTATCCTCTAAGTCAAGACTTAAAAAAAAAAAAAAAAAAATCTTTGAAGATACATACTCAAGAATTTTTAAGTCTTCTGATGTTATACAGAAACTAGTAATTCCTCACTCAAGCAGTAAGAACTTGAATGATACACAAGGCAGGGACTGTATAATTACTGATAAAAATGTATAAGTCTGTTTTTGTAAGTGCTTTCATATTTTCTATTTCATACAAGTTGATGGTACATCTTTAAATGAACAAGGCTATGTATTGTATTTTAATGATATAACCTCATTTTTACCTCTGTGCGTCATTCTCAAGGGCTTTTTTTGAATAGCTGGGCATAACTGATGTTGTTTTCCACTGATCTGAAATTGAATGAGAATAATTATTAGTGCACTGTTTGTTTTGGTGGTTGTACTGCATTAACTGCATGGTTTTTTGAGGTGACAGTTCACTACAGAACTCTGTCCTGTGCAGTTATTTCAGTGATTTTTTGTGCATTGGAACTTGTGGTCAAATCTGAAATTCAAAGATTAATTAAATGAAAAAAAAAAAGAAGCCCAAGATGATTTTTTATAATCTTTTTTTTCCTCTGTCAGAAAACATTGATTGCTAGTAGCTTTTAATTTGAGCAAGAAAACTAAAGATTCTAAAATAAAATGTGCCTGTTTTGGGTAATCTATTAAATACAGATAGCAGTTAAAGAAAGATGTGTGTAGGACATTATAGTTAAAGACCTGTATTCTTTCACCAAAGTGGTGTAGGTTCTGTTACCAAGTCAAAGATACCCACCTAGAATTTTACAGGTTACTTACAGACCTTCAAACCACTGAATCATATTTACTGTTTTGAAAATCTTTTAACAAGCTGCTCTACCATCTCAAAACTCACTCCCTTAGAAACATGTATCTAATTTCTTTTGAGGATATATGTAGTTGTATGTATATCCAATAGATTTTTTTTTTTTTTAAGAAAATTGGATTCACATCTTTTTTTCAAAATATGTGTAAGTACTGATTTTCTAAAGATTATAGGATATCCTTGATCTATCTCTTAAGAATGCTGAATATTGCTGACTGTAATCTTTTCTGTATTTTATGTGGGATACTTTTACTAGACATTATTCTAATTCAGTTTGTAGGTATCCTGGTAGTTCTCAGACGTAAGGTGGATGAGAACAACGATAAATGAAAAAAGGAAAACCAAGATTTTTGAAGTAACATTCTTAGAGGGAACACCATTTCTGAGCAGTCAGAGGTATAATGTTTAGGTAAGTTAATTCAGTTGCCATCTGAGAGAACTGAAATTGAATGTCTGAAATATAAGACAGGAGACAAACAAATGGCAATAAAGAAGCTGAAATTGCTATGGGGAAGATCTTGTGATAAAAGGAATATGCAGAAATCAGATGGTAGAAGTGGTATGTGAGGATGAATCTGGAAGGCCTTCCCAAGGAGGAATTATCTTATATAGTGTTCCAAAAAAAAAAACCAAAACTGTCACCAGATGATTAGTTTGACTTTGATGGTGATGCCATTCTTGAGTTCTTACTGAAGTATACAGGCAGAATTATTTAAGCGGATCAGTGCTTTTCTGTATCTGTACTTTAAGAATAAGGCCTTATCTGGAGACTTAAAATATTCCAGATTTAATTGGAGAATTCTGTGTGTATAAAGTGCTTGACTATGAAAATAATGAAATAGGCTTGTAGGAATATCCGTAGATTATGAACATGTGATTGTAAAATGTATTGCATATTGCAAGAATTTACATGCAAACTTTCATGTTTTGGTGGGGTTTTTTTCTGTACTTTCTCTAACTTGCACTGATTAATCAATGTTTTTCAAAATACCTCTTGCAGGTGTAGGCTTAAAAAGGGCAGTTATTTTCTCTAAATTGTGTCCCATCTGGCTGTTGTGCTTCTCACTTCTGTTGTAGAAGTTCAGAGCCCACAGGAACTCTGAGCATGGGCTTTAGAAATAAAAGCAAATTAAGTGTGAAATATAAAAGTTGATGGAAAATTTTAAGTTTTGTCTTCTCTCTGTGCTTACCTTCCTCTATTTTATTTTATTACTTACTAATTTATTTACATTTTGGCCCTGATGTCGTCTTTTATATGCTGAAACATTCATGTTCCCTCTTAAATCAAAGTGCTTCTGTTCCGTAGAGCTGGGTTAACAGGGCTGTGAAATCAGAGTATAAATTCCTCAGCATTTGAACCTTTGAAAGCTGAAATACTGTGACAAAGTCCGGAGTCGCTGGAGCCTATTAGCAGGGCTGTTAGCTTGTGGTGAAAGCAGCGTACCCCGAAATGTCAGGCAGCGGGGCTGTTGCCGAGAGGTAATTAAGAGCAATTAGCCGGTCTCCCTGCTGGGCCGATCGCTATTACCTTTCTCCTCTTTGCCCCTCCCCTGCTGCCGCTGCAGGGCAACGAGTTGTGGCAGTGATGATGCCCTGAGAGCGTGTGTGTGTGTGTGTGTCCGTGCGGGCGGCGGAGGCGCGGGGCCGCGCTGCGCCCCGGCCCCCTCCCCGCCCCGCCGCATTGTGGAGGGAGGGACCGCGGCCGCAGCCGCCTCCGCCGCCGCGCGGGGCCAGGAGCTGTCCGAGGTGCCGAGCCGCGCGGGGCCGGGAGGTGTCCGAGGGGCCGAGCCGCGCGGGGCCGGGAGGTGTCGGAGGGGCCGAGCCGCGCGGGGCCGGGCAGCACCATGGTGTTCGCTCCAGGTAAGGGCAGCCGCTTCCCGCGCCCAGCCCGGGGAGCCCAGCGGGAAGGCCCCGACCGTGCCGGAGAGCTGCTCCGGGGGGCTGCGGGGGAGGGGGTAACGGCTGAATCAGAGCTGCCGCCCAGCAGGGACAGGCGGTTTCAAAGAAGACGGCTTAGCTTAGGATGGGTTTAGCTGCGGAGCCGGAGGTTATGAGGGTCACCCCTGTGGTGCCCACCAGGGACAGGAGCCTCCTATACGAGCGTGCAGGGGACTGTGCTTGTCAGACTGCACAAAAAGGTCAGGAAGGGGGACGTGGCCTTGCAGTGACTGGAGAGCGAGTCCCCACCCTGGCACCCACACCGGCGGCTGCCAATGAGACACCCTCTGAAACTCATGGAGATATTTTACAAATTTTCAGTCCCCGCCTCTCCCCCCCCCCCCCAAGTATTTGAATGGAAGAGAACAGAAAGTTTGTTCAGTCCAGTTTTTACTGGAACAAAATTGGGGACTTCAGCAGGAGCTCATGTCTAATGCAAGACCTCACTCTATAAGGGTGCAGAATCTCTGCTGTGTAGTATATATGTGCTACACCAGAGAAGAAGGGAAGCTATAGAGCGTCTGCATTATGCTTCGTACATTCTGCTGGGAAATAGGCAGTTTGTTGTTCAGAAAGGGATGAGAGGCCCAGTGGCTCCAGGATATAAACGTAAGTCATGCATAATATCTTCTGTAGTGAAATGACTTGAAATTAACTTCTTTAAAGATGTATAATTGTCAGCAAAAATAGAAAAGGGAAAGTAAAGGTTGCAACGTGACAATGAGTGACTATCAATGCCTTTGTTTTGCAAAGCTAACAGAAGTTTTGTCTTCCTCTGAAATTCTATATCCAGTCTGTGAAGGGATAAGAATCCAAAAGCTTTATACCTTCATTAAAAAAATTATATTGGGGTTGACTTCACTAACTCAACAACTCAGCAAAGTCTAATTTTTTGAGAAATTAATATCCTTTTTCAACAATCAGAAGTTCATTTTCTCTCTAACTGCCCAGTTGCTGTCTAATTTCATACTTTCCCATACATCATGTTCTGAAATTGGGACCAAATTATTTCTCTTAATAGAATCAGCCACTGTTTTTTGTAGTACACCTTTCAGTATTAGTGGCTCTTTTCTGAACTCCTTTTATCTGACAGTCTGTTACCATTAACTGTACTCATTTTTGAAATGCACCATGGGACTGGAATACTGCAGGAAGGGTTTACCTCTAAAATAATGAAAACATGCTCATCTTCCTCAAAGGCTGACAATGAACAAGCCCCAAATCTCATTAATGACTACATGAATTGTTCTTTCCACAACTCTAATCCATACAGAAAAAAAAAAAAAAATCTGTCTTGTATAGTCATTTTTCTTCAGTCTGCTTTTATTCAAAGAAAAGCCCATGGTTTCCTTGTAAATGTTGTCATAATGTACATAGGGTAAGTGGGAATTTGTAAAAGAGATGATAAAGCAATCAGAGGGGCTTGACAATCTCTTGTATTCAGAAAGAGCAAGCCTGAGTAGATTGCATTATTTTATTGCTTTTCTTCACTGTAAATCAGCCCTGCCCTGGCATTGTCTCTTCTCTGGATACTTTAAAAAAAAAAATAAAAATCAGGGTTTTGTACATCTTTAACACCTTCATAGTACTTCAGGCTATATGATAGAGGAATTCTATAAGTTTACTAAGAAATTGAGTTTCATTTCTTGAGTCAACTTTCTGATTTTATCTCGCTGTGATGAATGGCCTTATTTTCTATTTCATTTATTTGTTGGGTGTGGGGGGACGGGAGGAAGAAAAAGATTTGTCTAACTATAAATGGTTAGGCTCAGAATGATAAACATCCTTCCAGGAGAGAGGTGGAAAAAAGAAAACAACAACAAAAAGGAAACTCTCTTCCAGGAAAAATAATGGAACTTGTTTATCTGAAGGCAAAGATAAGATTTTGCATGTGAATAAGATGATGCTCTCTTCCTTAAGGTAGTGGATACATTATTGCAAAGCATGAGTTATCATGCCAGGTTTATAAACTGTTAAGTAGAAGAAGCTTACCAAGTTTAAACATACTTTTTGAAAGGTGAAGCCAGCTGACTGTTGACTGAATAGATACTTTCCTGTTAAGCTTCAGAACTTTTCCCTAAATCTTAGAACAAGCTACTATATAAAAAAAAAACCACCAAAACCCCAACACCTCCCACAAAAAAACCTACAAAACAAACGAACACCACCCCCACCACCCCCCTCCCCCAAAAGAGGCCTGGATATTAGTGAGCTAGATAGATAGATCAAAATTGTTACAAAAAGGCCACTATTTCATGTTTAAAATTGGACTTTCTGGCTCATTCTAGGCAGTAGGTTGCTGTTTACAGGTATGCAAAAAGCTACTATTCATATGTGATCTTTCTTCATACCCAGTTTTAATTAACTCTGAGTCTGTTCTGGAAAAAGGAACTGAGAAAAGTACATTATTCCTTACTTGGTTTAATCTGACTGGGGCTTCATTGCACTTTATTGTGCTGGTTGACTGGTGATAGGTTGTTGTGTAGGAAATGCCATGCAAACTCTATGAGATGTCTGGGAGTTTATTTTACCTGGAGGATTCCCACATGGCGTGCTACCCTTACAATAGGGGATGATCCATGTAATGGAAATGCGGACAAAGTACGCATTGCAAAGTTTAGCTTCTTTACCCTGAATTGAACTGCTTTAGGCAGCCTGAGAAGTAGACAGAAAAGTGTTACTGATTGTCACATGTAAGGATGGAGATGTGCATGGGACTACAGTAAAGAAGCATGAAATTTCAAGGTTTTGGATTAGGTCAAAAAGCAAAGAGAAGTCATCATTGTTGAGTTGGCAGATTTTCTTAGGAGACTTCAGAAGATAGTGCATTCCAGAATTTTAAAAATACCACTACCAAATTAGCTTATAAAAGATTGATAACTATAAATAATTCCACAGATTAAATATCTGTCCTTGTAAGGTAAGTAATGAAGAGTTATTAAAACATTTATTTGTTCTAAAGCATCAACAAAAACTATAGAATGCAGTCTTCTGTTACCACATCATTAGTTCACAAAGGAGTGATTACTTCCAATATCAAGCTATCTGGTCAATAATAATCTTATTTTTGTTTTTAAATGAACCTGTGACATTTAACAATAATTTAAAATGTTGCTAATCAATATCGTGCTACTTCTTTGCAAATTGCTTTCAGTTACTTTTCCCAAAAATGACCTTGGGGCATATTCCATGCTTATTTTCAGCCCTAAAACTTTTTCAAGTGGAAAGGTAAAATAAAATTTAAAGTAATACTGTTTACTTCTGATTTGCCTCAACAAGCAGGATACAAAGGTGGTTTTCATGCTCCAAGGATTTTTTTCTGATGCTATTTTGTACGTGAGTCACTCAAACACTCATGTCTTAGACTTTTGCCCTTATGTGTATGTACTGATATAGCACAAAGATGGCCTGCATTTTTAAAACTAGCTTGGAAATAAAGTTAGAAAGCTGTTAAGGATATCTGAGCTACCTAATGGTTTTTCTAAGCAACTGTCGCTAAAGTATCATTTCAGTGATTACGTTAGTATATTTTGAGAATTTTACTCTATAACGTAAGACCGTAAAAATTACCAAATTACAGAATCTCATCATTGCAGGCCATCATTGATTCACCCAGTCAGTACTGTACAGAGCTGTGTTTGCTTGAATAGGAATTTGTATTTTTGACTAAATACCTTTTAGAAAGGAATCAGTTTTGATCTGAATACATCAAGAAAGATTGCAACATCTACATCGGCAGCTTGTTTCAGTGTCTGAACACTTCCATCCTTTAAGCTTGTATCTACTTTGATTTGTGTGATTTCATCTTTCAGGTGAATCTTGTTGTTTTTCAGTGTAATTTGAAGAATTCCTTCTTACTTGACATTTTCTCCATAACTAGGAACACACAGGCTTTACTCGTGACCCTGCAATCCCAAAAGAAGGAGGAGGAGGTAGAACTCATTTTTGTATCAATATTTGTATGTAAAAAAAAATAAATGTTTAAAGATACATTAGAGAAGTCAGAATATTCACTGCTCAGCACCTTTTTCTTACAATAGCAATAGCTTTTCAACTAGCTTTTCAGCAGTACAGCTGTTCTTAAAATTTTTAAGCTAGAAGTATAGCAGACTTGCATAATGACACTGAATACCAGAAGCGCATCCTGTACCAAACATTTTAGGAATCTCATTAAACTGCAATTGAAGACATAGCAGCTGCACACTGAAACAGATGTGCTTACTTGTCTGAATAGTCTTGATCTCATCTAGTGGAAAAGCTGGGAAAGCAACAACCTGTTGTGCTGCAGGATGTGAAAACATGAAATTTCTTGTTAGCCTTTTTCTTTTTTCGATTATACAGTTACAGGTGCTGTAGAGGACCCTGTCCGTAATGCACAGACCAAGACACTATGGAGGCACCTGTTAATGAATGGAAAAATTACTACCAATAACTTTACTTTTCTGAAGATAATCTATTGTGGGATATCTCCAGTGTTTGTGCTGAGTGTGGTACTCCAAAACTCTCAGTTATGAAGTGCCTTTCACCCATGAGAACAATTGTAGTAAGGCAGGGCACAGTCCTTGTCCCTGTTAACTGCTGTGCTACATTCTGCTAATGCTCCAAGTTCTGCACTACCAACACCCGCCCCCACTAATATAATAGTAGTATTGTAATAGTATATACATGTAGGATTCTTTCTCATGAGCTTAATGTTGACAAAAGACCATGTTATGGACATAATTTGGAGGCTACAGGCAAGACTACTTTGCAGACCTCATGCAGTCTGATATAATGGTTTTCTTGTCCAGAATTTGTGACGGCTGGTATGAATATGCAGGCCAGTTGCCCCCTGAAAGTATCTGACAATGTACTTGCAGCTAAGAGCTCTCAACAATACCTCAAAGTATTTGCCGCCTGGAGGCAAGGAAATTTCTTGGGTTTTTTTTGCTGAGGAAAAATTATTTCTTGTGCTGACCTCTCCCCAATAACACATTGATCTTTCCCCTGCTGTGAAATTCCACTAGCAGATCTCACTAGTGAGGTGAAGGAAAAAGTTAGTTCATAGATGCTCATCTCATCACATTTCTGAATAAGCTTAAAAAGTAGTCAACAGTCCTAGGAGCAGTATTTCTTTAAAGTATGATTCAACATAGTGTTAAAAACTGGCACAGAATTTACTTTTTCAAATTATTATTAACAGAACTGAAGGCTTAAGTAAGGCTGGCACCTTTCACTTGCATATCACTGGGCTGAATCCTATTAGGATTATAAGGTTATACTATTATTATATTATATTATGTATTATTATTATATTATATATTAACCTTATTATTATAACGTTAGCAGTGAAAAGAATTCTGTCTTCTCAGTGGCTGTGTAGTGGCCTATATTGAAGGAGTTGTTCATAATTGGGGATGGTGGTAATAAGTCATGTAGTCATTATTAACATCCTTACTGGCACTGTGTATGGGATCCATGTATTGAGCAGGAAGGTCAAACAGTGAATGTACAAAAGGAATGAGTTACACTGACCTCTAAAATTTGTCCCTCCAAATCATTATTCTTCTAGATGAATTGCTCTGTTGTACTTGTTATAGACATAAATAATAGGATTCCAACCTTGCAAGCTTTATCATGATAATGGAAATTAAATGCACTTACTGTAAAATACAGTGAATAGGTAGATTTATTCCTATACCTTCAATGTTGTCTCTTAAGGATTTTATTAAGGACACAATTTGTCATACTAAGTTTACAAATACTAAGTTAAGCAAAAATTCTTTGCAAGTAATGTATTAATAATTTCTTTATAGGCTTTCTGAAATTATCTGCTTACTGGTTACCCATTTGTAATGTGTTCTTTCTCTAATAATTTGCAAGCTCCTACAGAACAAGATTTATTATTTTTTAAGGATTGCAATTGGGGCAGAATCTTTACTGATGTTAGCAGAAATGAAAAGCTGACCTGAATAGCCATAAAATGCTTCAGGTTCCTTCAGAATGCCTTGCCACGGAAGTCAAGGCAGGTGAGCTCTGTGCTGCTGTCATCTGACCCTGCAAATGCCTGTAGTCATGTTATCAGAAGATGCTGTTTTCCTTCTTCAAGAGAGTCTGAAATTTTCTGCCTGAAGAAGTAAATTAAGCCATATTCTACTCAGATATTTCTCTAATGGTAAGGCAAATATAATCTCCTGTGAATTACTTATATTTGCTTCACTTTGTAGTATGCATATTTGATATAATGACACTGTATTTTCTTTCTTTGATCAGTGAATCCACTCACCATTTGTCAATATGGAGGGGGTGTATATCCATTAATACTTCTGTTAAATACTTGCAGATTGACATTATGTTTTGTCTTGAAGTAAGTTTTCTTAGAGCAGAAAATATTTCTCTGGGAAGTTAGAGAATTAGCTTCAAGAGGAGAAAACAGCATGTCATGGCATCCTGTTGCAAACAGGGATTCCATCAAGATTACAGCTATGAAAAAAACCTGGTTTTTTACTCTTACAAGGTGCACTTTAAATTTATATAATCTCTGATTCTCTTTCTCTTGTGAGTTTGTGTATATACATACATACACACACATATATATATAAAATCTCAACCTCAATTACTAATAGCCTTATGTACAGCTTTCAAACTCTGCTTACATTCTAAAATAAGCAGGAAGGTTCTTCTATGCTGTTTTGTGTGTATGCAAATTTAGGTTGGGTTGTTTGGTTTGCGTTTGTGGGTTTTTTTAGAGATAAGGAAGGGCTAGACAATTTCTGAAATGAGACTGAATAATCTGATATAAATTGAAACACATCTAAAATGTAGCAGAATATTTTCACTGATTTGCTGGCTTTTGACAGGTTATATAACCTCTTCCCTATTTTTTTCACTTTAAAAAAAATAAATCAGGTTCAGATATAGCAAATTTTAATTAACTTGTACATAGTTCTTCAAGACCAAAAACCACAAAGCATTGCAGAAATATCAACACAACAGCTAGCAAAATAAACCTTTAGTAGTGGAATATGCCTCCATTGAAAACTTTCCGTTCACTTATGCTATACAGTGGTGGATACCAAAAGTATTCTAACACCTAGCAAAGCTAGGTATTTCGGTGGGGATTGTGCAAGTCCACCAGTGACCTTTTTGCTACAGATTCAGAAGGCCTAAATGATATTTAGCTTTCTGTGCTTAATGTTTTCTTTTTGACTAGGAATCGCTGAGCACCTAAACAGTAGAAAATAGAAGGCAGAGGGAATTAGATGACATATGGGTCACCAGTATCTGTGCCATTGGACCTCTCCCTCTATGGGAGAAGCACAGCATTTGATGCAGAGAGATTTCTTATTTCAGTATTTGAAGTGTGTTCCTTAAAAGAAATAGCAAAATTGTACAGGTGAAGAGAATTTAAATTGTTCATTAACTTTGGAGCAGCTGGTCCCAGATGCTCTTCAGGAAGAATCTTATTTTTAATACACTGAATTCTAGCCTAGGAGTTAAAAGCCCTCATAAATTAATGTTAGTTTACAGTATTAGACCCAGAAATTTTCCTGCTGGGACCAAATCTGAGTATCACACTTACAGGTTTGGGTGTTGCAGAATTTTCAGTGACTACTACTTCAAACTACATCCAGTCTTCAGAGCTGAAAAGACATAGTCCTTAAGGAATTAATTTATTGCTATATGTGAAAAAACCTAGAAAATATATAGAATGAAATGTATAATCTGGTTTTAGTTAATCTTATTAAAGTATGGCAAGAAATCTTACTAAAACATGAGAAAATGCTTAAGAACAGATAATGTACCTGTAGATCCCAACAACCTCTTAATCTAAAAAAGTTTGGATGCTTCATTTTGGCTGGCATATTTCAAATAGTATGAAATAACTCACTGAAGTCTTCAAAAAGATAACTTTTATATAGCACACAAACCAAAGACTTCCAGATACTCTTTTGTCTTAAGAAAGAGCAAAACTCAGTGGAAAAAAAAATTTCAAAAACTCAGTTCAGATATAGCTAATGTCTGGATAAAAAAGATACAATAAAGTATTGCTGTGGTGATATTACTATGTCCTTTGAGGCAGTTTATCTGCATTTCTGCTCTTTTCCTTCACCCTTCCATTCCTCCTGGATTTGTCTTCAGAGCAGGGTTGTTCCAGCTTCATTCTTAAAACTTGTTTTGAAGAGCAAAGTAGTCCTGATACAGGACTCCTCTTCCGTGCTTGGTTGCACAGCAGGAGTTAAGGAGTGAGGTTAGGGCAGAAAATATACCTGAACTGAGCCATGACTTTTCTAGTGAAAGTGAGTGTTAAAATCCCCTGCACACCTCAGGTTAGGGAATTGGAAAAACACAACAATCCTACATGAAAGTACTTTTAGCATTTCTGATATGTTCAGTGTCCTCCCTTCTTCCTCAAGGAATCAGGGTAACTGAGTATTGCCCTCTGATACTTGACAGCTATCAGTGAGGACTTCACAAGGCTCCATTTTGGAGCATGAGAAACAGTACTGGACAGAATTAACTCTAATACATTTCTTATTTAATTTTTTTAAGATTAAATTTACACCTTCATCGTAGGGCCTTTTCATGAGGTCTCTGAACTGGCATCATTACTGACATTAAGACAAATCGGGTCTCTAATCCTGTAAATAGCTTAATGACACTCATGCATAAAGTTGGATTTGTGCACTTGTTGGAAAGCCTGCAGCCCTGGCTGACTGCCGTGTTCATTCATTCTGGATGTAATTAACATGACTTGTCATCATTTCCTGATTATGGATGCTGTGCAGCCTCATATTTTATATCTCTTCTTCAAATTAGGCTTCTAATGCTGAAATTGTAGCACCAACCTATAAAGCAAATCAAAGAGGGAGATTTTTTAACCATTTGAATTCACAGGTTACAAAATATTCACCAGAAGAGGCTCACCTGCAACTTCCATTCTTTGGCTGGCAAGATGGAGAGATATGTCACTGCCTAATGCCAATGGGAGGTTAAAGAACTGAACTTTGTTTCTTGTAGTAGAATATCAATATTGATGCAAAGAATGTTACTGTTAATTACTACAACATATACATGATTGTTATGTCATTACAAACTTGCCAGGTTCTTTAATTTTTTGAAAGGTCTGCAGTTTATAAACACAATTTAGATAATATCCTGCAACTTTTTTCCATAAATACAGCTCCCATGCATCCATACTGTACCTTGTGATGAAGTCTTATTGTTGCAGTCTTGCTTACTTATACTTCCATTCGATTTAAAAATCTTATTAGTACTGTCAGTTGGATTATAAAAATTACAGTAGTAATTTTCAATAGAGTTGAAATAGATTTACCAGAGAGCAGTATTTTCATTGGATTCTTATTGATAAGGGAAAAAAATTAATTCTAATGTTGCAGTGGTGCAGAAAATAGTACGATGGTTAACTATTGCAATCCAAAGCAATATGTTGATAAACAAATAGTAAGTTTTCTGGTTAAAGGATATACCTGCATAATCTTATGTAAAAATGAAGAAAGAATATTTGCTTCTTGGCTCTTTCAGCTTCAGAAATTTTGCATAAATTAAAATTGTAGCTAACAGGGGAATACATTTTGGGTAATTGTGAGTTCCAAATTACTCAGAAGTTTGCTTAGAAGAATGTGATTTTTGTTGTTAGTTTTAGATATTGTTAAGCTCAAAGCTGTTTGCACAAACAAAAACTTCTTTTTTTCCAGAAGAGCAACTTTAGTGGTATTCATTTGCTGGAATTAAACTTCATTTATTATTTCTGTGAAGCAGAACATAAACTTTTGACCTCTGATGCATGGCCCTTGGGATTCATGGAACTTGTCATATAAGCTAAGCTGTTCTCTTCAAATGCAGTGGTTGTATTGTGCCTCAAGACAGAATGAGACCTAACCTGCAGGAAGACATGATGAGCTGCATAAATGTCACATGCTTTGAGGAAAGGTGAATTAAAATTAAAGGCATTATTTTTCTCCTGGGAAAAGCAGTAACCTCATATAGGTGATGAAACAAAAGGGATAACTGAGGGACAGTAGAAGTTTCCTGAGGTTGGATGTACGTTCATGATCGTGCATGCTCATGCATGACTAATGTCTTCTCAAAAAGTATGGGATAAATTATTTCTAGTCCATGTTCTCCAAGAGCCCAAAGTTCCTTCCTACCACAGTTTATTCACCATTTAGACCCTGCTCTCTTTTCATGTGAGAAATGTTGCTTCTGTTTCCTTCTAAATCACTGATTCTGCACCCACCGAAAGGTGTCTCCTTCTCCCACAGTTCATTGCCAGCATTAGTGGATCTGGGATGGACATACATCTTTGCAAGAGCAAGGTCATGCCTGTGGTATTTTAGCTTCATGATAGTATTCCCAACAATCCTATGAAAAGATACGGTAGAGAATTTACCTGCTGATTCAAACAAATGACCTGTTGTTGAGTGTTAGTTAGTAGAAGTGTTTATAAGGCATATTAAATTTAGCTTGTAGCAAGCTGAAAGGGAAAAGGCATGGGGGATATGAACAGAAAGTGCAGGAGACTACTTTGATTGCAGGCTGGAAAGGAAGTGAAGTGTGTAAATGAGAAAAACTCCATGTGCAACCAGAGCAAAGTTCTTCAAGATTTAATCTGTGCTAAATGCTCTTTCTCTGTAGCTATCATTTTCCATGTATACTTACTTTTCTAGGCATATTCCATAGTCTGGAAACATCACAGAGAATGTAAAGTCTCCCACACAAGATGTTCTTGGGCTTAAACTAGTATTAGTTCTAGTAATTGAAATGAACACTTGGAATCTACTTCAAATGCTTTTATTCTTTTTCCAAAACACTAGCCTATTTTCCTTCATGAGGAACATCTTCAAGCGAGCCAAAGGAATTTTGAGGTACTGATATACGGCACTAGTTTTAGATCAAAGTGGAATATGTGACTGACTCCTGCAGTCAGTCCAAGATTTTGAAGTTTTTTAAATCTCTCAAAGTATACTTTACATTGCAGAACCAGGCTGGAGTTCGCAAATTACTTTTCATCTGCTATGTTAGTTGGCATAAAACTTACCAAGTGAAAGATAAGGTACTAAAAAGATGCTAAAGAGAATTTGTTATGTCTTAATGATAAAATTGCTGCCTTGGATTTAACATCACTTAACCTCGATTTTTCAATTCTCTATTTACAGAATTAGGGTGCTGGGTTCCTGTATAAATCAGGTGAGCAGGAGAGAATAAGCAGAAAAGATATTCTGACATCAAGAGAAAAAAGTAGTCATTAGACAAGGATAACTAGTAGGCAGAATGCTGTTTCTGCTATCCTGCAAGTTTTTCCCAGCAATTACTTCAAGTGACCTTTTGTCATGGAATTTTAATTAAACTAGTTATTCTTCAAATCTTAAAAAAATCATAGATACAATTAATTTTTATCTTATCACCCTAGTAACTCTTATTTTGATTAGCTAAACACCAAATACTTAGACAACAGGAGCGATGTCTCTGTTTTACCTAATTGAAAAGATGCAGTTCTTAAAATGCCTGATTAATTCTATAGGCACTCAAATTTCTGCCTTTGTTTATATCCACAGCAGTCTGTATTTCGGCAAGGTGAAGCAGTTTGATAGATATGTTCCAGCTCAGCCCCTTTGGGATCCTTGCATGAGTCATCTCTGCTTTCCTTAGTCAATCTCTCTCTTGCTTAGACTAGGTCCAGCATATCAATAAATGAGCTTCTCAGAAAACAGCTTTGTACTAACTGCTTTCCTTGAAATGAATAATTGGAAGAAGAGGATGTAGTGGGGATACTTTTCCAGAGACTGCTGTTTACTCCTTCAGGAAGTGGAAAAGTTGGGTTTTATGGCAGCCTCACCAGCTAGAATCACAAGAAGGCAGAAGGCTTGAGGTTGGAAGGGACCTCTGAAGGTCATCTTGTCCAAGTCCTGCTCAGCCAGGGTCACCTACAACCATTTGCCCAGGATCATGTCCAGATGGGGCAGCTGTGATGGACACCACACACCCAGGGGAGCTGGACGCTCACGTCTGACTGCTCAACATGTCTGGATCCTGGCTGGCAGTCCAGCTACTATGTGTAACTGTCCCAGCACAGGCTCAGACCTCTACATAGTGTCAGATATCCCCCTCAAAAAGGGCTATTATTTTCACTCTTGCTTCTAATTTAGATGGTCAGCATAAGCTGCCAATGTTCTCATTGGTCACATCACCCCAGGCCAACATCTTTGACTCCGTCTGTTTCCAAAGCCAGTTAGCTGCTGTTACCTGGGTTACTATCACCCTGTGTTACACAGATGTAAAATTGTTAAGAGTTTGAGCTGCCTTATTTCCTTTCTGTGCATACCTAAACCATCAGGCAGGGCAGAAGTAGTTCAGAGGTTTTGGGTTCTCTGTTCTTGGTTTGTTTTCCCAGCAAATAGAATAATCACCTAATGAATTAGAGCTGGGCAGACATAATCTAGGTCTCACTTATCTGAGTGGTGCTTTCAGGCAGGCTTTGCTCCATGTTAAACAACTGAAAAGCTCGGGTGGAAATTCACTGGAAAACTGTCCTTCTTTCAGCTGGGTGTTACTGTGGATGACATTCCCAATGTAAAAATATTTAAAGTTCAGATTTTGTAGATTAAGTGGCAAGAACCAAATAAATAATAAAGCATTCCTAAGGAAAGAAAACTGAGTAATTTGCAACAACAATGTGCTTAATGTCAGTATGGTTTTAACAATAAATTGTGGGGGTTTTTATGGCTATAGGGGTTGGCAAATTTTTCACATTTCATGTAACTGCAGAGTCCAGTCCAGCATACTCATTTGTATTTACAATTTCATATTTATCCATGCTTTTTTTAATATATTATTTTCTGAATATTAGCTGAGTTGGCTGATCTTTCTTAGTCCAGCAAGAAGACTAATTCATTGTGTAATACAAAGTGAGTTCATATTTGAGTAATAAAGAAATATCTGTATTTTACTGTTAATTAACATTGAATTTTATCAAAACCCCCGACTGTTTCAAGTGCTGAGGTGTAGAACAAACTGAATCAGGGAAGCTGACTGTGCCAAGAATTCAAGTGATTCCATTCAGTCAGCTTTTCCAGCTTAAAACGTGTTTTCTATGTTTTCATGGTTTTAACCTCTTCATTGTAGACAAACTTTGTCATCTCAGTACAGTCGCAGGTTTTTTTAAAAAATTATTCAATTTCAGTAGAATTAAACCACATTTATTATTTTACTTTTAGCCAGAACATGTATAATATGAACATGATAGAAGTAAGTATGTTTTCTGAAGTCCTTTAAAATAAACATGGGAAATAATGAATTATTTCTTTCTCATAGAGTAAGCTTTGATCATTTTGCTGTTGGTTGTTTTGGGCTCACAGATCATGGAATCACAGAACCACAGAATGGTTTGAGTCGGAAGGGACCTTTAAAGATCATCTAGTCCAACCCTCCTGCCATGAGCAGGGACATCTTTCACTAGACCAGGTTGCTCAAAACCCCATCCAGCCTGACCCTGAACACTTCCAATGATGGGGCATCCACTTCTCTGGGCAACCTGCTCCAGTGTCTCACCACCCTCATCGTAAAAAAATTTCTTCCTTATGTCCAATCTAAATGTACCTTCTTTCAGTTTAAAACTGTTGCGCCTTGTCCTGTTGCTACAGGCCCTGGTAAAAAGTCTCTCTCCATCTTTTTTATAAGCCCCTTTTATATATTGACAGGCTGCAGTAAGGTCTCCCCGGAGCCTTCTCTTCTCCGGGCTGAACAACCCCAGCTCTCTCAGCCTGTCCTCACAGGAGAGGTGTTCCATCCCTCTGATCATTTTGTGGCCCTCCTCTGGACCTGCTCCAACAGGCCCATGTCTTCCCTGTGCTGAGGACCCCAGAGCTGGCGGCAGCACTCCAGGTGGGGTCTCACCAGAGCAGAGTAGAGGGGAGAATCACCTCCCTCGACCTGCTGGTCACACTTGTTTTGATGCAGCCCAGGATACTGTTGGTTTTCTGGGCTGCAAGCGCGCACTGCCAGCTCATACCCAATTTTTCATCTACCAGTATCCCCAAGTCCTTCTTCACAAAGCTGCTGTCAATACATTCACCACCCAGTCTGCATTGATACTGGGGATTGCTTTAACCCAGGTGCAGGACCTTGTCCCTTCCCTCAAGTGTATCAGGTCTTAGTAGTGTCTTCCTTAAGGTAAACAAGTGATTCTACTTTTTGTCTCTATCTTAAATTTCCTTGCAAAAAATTCTTAAAGAAATTTTAAGAATTTAAATTAAATTCCAATTTCTTTGGGAATTTCCCACAATTCTACATGTGGATGTCTATAAAAGCAGCTGACCTTTAATTCACTCTGTTTTATTTCTCTCAGGACATAATTCTTAATACATGGCTTTAAAACAGACAGCAAAATATAAGTCCTGTTTAATGAAATACCTGAGCACAGCAGCCAATTGAGAAAGAACTATGAGTATCTTAAAAATCTTTCAAATCAAATCTAGTGATGTAAATAAGCCCTTAGCCTAAGCATTTCAATTAGCAACCAAGACTACATTTTCCTAAATGCCAATATATCACTTACATCACCTTAATTCAGAATTATTATTTTTTTATATCAAGATCAACTTTGAACATTACACAGCATTCTTTATAGTCCTGCCAAATTGTCATTTGTGTTAGGAGTTACTTCCAAAGAGAAACCTCTTAAACTATTCTTCATTACCAAATGTCAGTATTCACACTACATTACTTTGTTCTTCTCCAGATTTTAGCATTTTGGCAAAACAAGGAAGTGTGACATAAGAAATACATATTTGTCAGGTTGCTATAGACAATGTTGGGGTTCAAGTTTTTTTTTCTATTTTACCTATAGCAAGCTTAGCATTTTGTAATGCTTTTGCAAATATTTTTGCAAATGTAGCTAAGGATTAATAAACTGACATTTAACAAAATTTTGTACCTTGAAGTCAAATTGGAATTTGATGGATGAGGGTTTTTGATCTGAAGTAAAAGTAAATAGAAATGTTAATGAAACAGTTTTTTCTCTGTATGGTGGTGAGGGAGAACATGTCAGGCTTGCAAAATGAAGTCCAGTTCCCCATCCAGAAGCGCAGCTCGAGTCAAAAAGGATGCAATTCACAACTGGATGGAAAACAGTCCTTGCCTGTCTTGCTGCAAAATGCAGCTGTGCTTGTTTCAGCTGTGAAGCCGCAGCTGTCCCCAGAGCTGGGAGGTGGGTAACTGAGCTGTATGACTCAAAGTCTCCCCCTTCATTCAGTCCTGTAGCACTGAGCACACAGAGGCGCTTTCCACCCTACTTCATCATCTTCTGTATTAGCAGGTTTCTTATGCAATAAGCTGTTCCCAAGCACTCTGTTGGGGGTTTTTTTCCTCCTTTTTTTCTATCCTTCAGGTGTTCACAGAATAGCCACAAATGCTTAGTTCCCTTTCTTTGTCCTTTGGTTCTGGCAGGTGAGAAGCCGGGGACAGAGCAAGATGAAGTTAAGCTGCAGAATGCCAGCAAGCAGATTGTGCAGACTGCTATCCTCCGAGCAGTGCAGCAAGTTTCGCAGGAGAGCCAGCAAAAGGAGAAACGAACAAACAGCAGTACAAGCCTCCAACTAGAAAGAGGAAAATTAACTAAGAAGCATGAAAAGAAGTAAAGGAGCGGATTTGTTTTTTCAATCCTCCAGTCTGCAGTGTTTTCAGCCTTCTCTTTAGTATCAGCTGTATTGCTAGTGCAATGTTACTGTTGTAAAGCAAACCAAAGTATAATCACACCTAGACATAGGGTAAAGCTGCAATAGTCCTCAGCTGAGAAATATTAAGTGCATTAGATGACTAACTCCATATTTATGCAGTGCCTCTTAACAGAAACAATAACCATAGCTATAAAAGTAGTTTCAAGCACAAGCTCTTATGGTATGGACTTATTCTCAAAAGCTTGCTGCCAGTGCACTTTCATGTAAGTTCTGCGTGCAATGTTTATGTCAGTTCAGCTGGATGGACTCTTAAGTTACGGGGTTCACTGAAGCTGTCTTCACTGAAGAAATAGTTTACTGTTGAGTGTAGCAGAATGCTTTCAGGCTGCCTTGAAGCACGTGTTTGTACTTTGCTTTGATTAAAGATGGACTATGTGAAGTGGCAGTATAAAGTGGATTTGGTAAGTTCTGTGAACCAATTTCTTTTTTCATCTTGGAAAAAAAAAAAAAGCAATCCAGTAAGACTGCAGTGACTGTGATCTATGACTCTGATCATAGACCTATGATCTATGTCTTTTTTTAAAGAAGTTAAAAGAAGTACTGAAGTTTTAGTCTACTTATTTGAAATACTTCTATACTTCTGCATAAAAATCACTTGTGCCTCAACTATTCTTCTTAATTTTCTTAATATTGAAAGAAGAGAAACTGATGTGCTGATATAGAGTTTGCCAGCTTTTCCTTCAGTTTTGCAACTTTGCTGGGCCTTGATTTACAGAAAGTGAAGACTTGAGTGGCTTTAGAAAAAGGTTTTGAATTTATTAATATCCTGAAGGATGGAAATATACTGTGTCTGAATTCTGTCATCGTAGATATTTCTCACCTGCTGGGTGTGAAGTGATTTTAGATATTTGCAATTGTTACATAGATTCACCTCAAATAGCACTGCTTTAAGCTGGTACTAACAGAACTTATCTTTTAACTGCTCTATAAAGCTGAAAAAAATCCATGATGTTTCTGAAAATACAAATTAAATAAATGTACCTTTCACTTTTATGCTCCCTTACTGTAATGATGATTGCACTATTATACATCTGAAATGAATAACAGTATATTTAATTCTAGAAATGGCTTGTAGCTCTGGTTCAACTGAAATCTTGTAGTAATATACCTAGAAATATAGAGAAGCAGATGCACAGGATCTGCAAAGAAGGAGACAAACTTTTGTCATTGCTTTTCTACTCAGATAGATGATTCTTAAAGAGACTTTATTTTAAGTAATTGGCTATTACTTACCATGTCCTACTGCTTGTGTTAAACAATTTCAGGATTCTTTCTCATGGCCAGAGGCTTAGTCATGAATAGCCATGTACTGTAATATTAAGCCTTTGAAATCTGCTTGGTTCAATTTTTTTTTTAATTTAACAGGACTGACTCATACCAGATAATGATTTAGCTCAATCTTCTTTCACTTAAAAATGCAAGGAGGAATTTGACATGATTAAAGTTGTTCTAAATCCTCTAATATTGAAAATTGACTTGGATTTCAAGTATACAGTTAGTTCACTTCTATAGACACTGGGTGAATTTTTCTAGCCAAGCAAACTTTGAAAGGTGGAAGTAGTTGGGTTTTGAGGCACGTGTGTGTTTGTCATAATAGTAATTTTTTTACCATTAGCTTTTTCATCAGTTGATCTTTGGTTGGGAGGTAGTTCTTTTCTAAGCACTCTTTGTAACTGTGCTTTCTGAGAGCCTTAGAAAACTGATCATGAGTAAAGGTTCAATTCTGAGGCTGGTGGTCAGGCAAGTCTAGTGGATGAAAGAGAGCAAGCCTGTTGGAGAGACTCTGTGGTGCAAAATGGTGTTTGCCACGGACTCACCTACAGTGCTGTAGGAAGGAGAGCTATAGAAGAGCAAAATCCCCATTTCTTTGGGATTATTCTAGTTTTTTTAATGCTTTTTTCCCCCAGAAATTAGCAATATGTCTCTTTTTTTTTTAATGTTCATGGTGATTATTTTAATAATCTTCATGTAGTTTGGAAGCTTGTTTGCATGTCCAATTTTTTTTTAAGTCATCATGTTAGAAAAAGAGGAATTTCAAAAGCCAGTGAATCCAGGTTTTTGCCACTGCTTCATATGAGCCTATTCCACTCCTCCTCCCACTATGCTCTTCTACAATATCCCTTTACTGTCCTAGCCCTTTTAGACACACTATTACTCAACCATTAAATCATGCCCATCATTTTCAGTGCTGTCAGAAGTCTAGTATCTTGGAAAGATAAAAATGGTAGGAAGCCTAACAGAGCCTTGAGGAAGTTTTCTATGGTCTCCTATTGAGGAAGAACAGATACTGTAGCTTAAATAGTGTAGTTTTCCCTGAGAGGCAAATAATGCATCTCCTATCTATAGTATATATGCTTAAATTAAGGCATGCATTTAGTATCTCCTATTGACAAAGGGTGTTCTGCACACCACCTGCATCCAGGATGTGTAGTTGAGATCTGCACCGCATGTGAGAGAACTGCACAAAAGAAAACTTTACCCTTGGCTTGTTATATGCTTACTACATGGTGAAAGCAGGTATTTTTGGTATCTTCACTGACAGATTATATTTTCTGGAGAAAATACGGACTGTAGAAATTATTACAGGTGTGATGCAGGTCTGGTTACAAATAAAAAAAACTCTTAAAGAAACTCTTAATACCTTACATGTCTCTGGTTTCTCTCGTCAAAGAAGGGAAGGAATTCTCAGATTCACTAGACAATCTTATGAAATAAGCAATGTGCTCATGAGGCTTGTAGTAATGAATGCATTATTCAGCACAATAATTCATATCTTAAAAGTACAAGACAATCAAAATTGTATCTATATGTATTTAAAACAAACTCACCACCTTTTAGCACTTATCAGTGGTAAGTAGAAGGATACACAACCATGTGAAAGTACATTTATCACAACCCCTTTCATGAAGAAGAATCAGGTGTCTGTGACTATCCTGCACGGTGCTTGCTGTGTTTTCATTCAGGTTGATTATCACAATTTTGCTACCATAGTTGTGCTATTCTTTGTAAGGTAATCAAGCAGCAACACCTAAATGGAAATTAACGTATCCACAGCAGGATGTTGTAAGAGATTACTAAATACCACTATTCATAAAGTTTTTGGTTCTGTGCAGTTACATTGGAAATCCCTGCTTTAAAATAAAAAAACAACCCGTGACTTGGAAACAGCCATCTTAATTTTATCATTTCAGAAAAAATAAAAGCATTCTGTGATAATATTATAGTTAAGAGTTGGAAATCCTTGAATATTTATTCAATAGTAAACAACGCACATAAAAGTCTTACAGTGTCTACCCATGTGTCTGATTTTTTTTTTTTTTAGTGACTTTTTTTAAGTGTCTCAGAATGTAGTATGTCTACAATGGTAAGTATATAAAAATAGCTATGCTACTATTCTCAATATCACTACCATGAAATATGCTGCAGCTGTTCTTTAAATGTGTGCTAATGTCAAATACAGGGGTTAATGTGTCATTACTGAAGGCTTTTCTAAAAAGTTTGATCTAAATTAGGAGAAAAGATAAGAGGAAGTAAAATAAATTGTTGAAAGGATGTGGGATTCACTCTAAGTCTCTTGGTTACTCACTCAGGTCTGAGAAGAAATTAAATTAATGAAAACCTGAATATTGGCACAGCCTACTTTCTCTCAACGAGTTCCTGCAACACAGAGATAAACTTGTTAAAAGAGTTTGTGGGAGTGAGGGGGAAAACCTGAGCTGTTGGTTATGTCTTCCTCACCTGACACTCAGTAGGGAGTGAGCAGCAATACAGATGGAGCCTGGTTTCTAACGGATGGGTTTTCTCGTCATTGGCTTTTGGTGCCTCATGATAAGCTCTGGCCGAACCTTTTTCCCTATGTTGGGTTTTCCAGAACAAAGGGGTTCTTCTGAGGCCCAATGGGCTTTTAATTTGTGCTGTGTCCTGCTGTATTGGGTTTGTGTGGCAAGGTTTTGGTGGCAGGGGGTTACAGGGGTGGCTTCAGTGAGAAGCTGCTAGAAGCTTCCCCTGTGTCCGACAGAGCCAATGCCAGCCGGCTCCAAGTCGGACCTGCTGCTGGCCAAGGCCGAGCCCATCAGTGATAGTGGTAGCGCCTCTGATAACATATTTAAGAAGGAAAAAAAGTTCCAGCGGGCACAGAAACAGCAGCCAGAGAGAGGAGTGAGAACATGTAAGAGAAACTACCCTGCAGACCCCCAGGTCAGTGAAGAAGGAGGGGGAGGAGGTGCTCCAGGCACTGGAGCAGAGATTCCGCTGCAGCCTGTGATGAAGACCATGGTGAGGCAGGCTGTCCCCCTGCAGCCCATGGAGGTCCACGGTGGAGCAGATATCTACCTGCAGCCCGGGGAGGACCCCACGCCGGAGCAGGTGGATGCCCGAAGGAGGCTGTGACCCCATGGGAAGCCTGTGCTGGAGCAGGCTCCTGGCAGGACCTGTGGCCCCGTGGAGAGAGGAGCCCATGCTGGAGCAGGTTTTCTGGCAGGACTTGTGACCCCATGGGGGACCCATGCCGGAGCATTCTGTGCCTGAAGAACTGCACCCTGTGGAAGGGACCCACCCTGGAGCAGTTTGTGAAGAACTGCAGCTCTTGGGAAGGATGCACGTTGGAGAAGTTTGTGGAGGACTGTCTCCTGTGGGAGGAACCCCACACCGGAGCAGGGGAAGAGTGTGATGAGTCCTGCCCCTGAAGAGGATGAAGCAGCAGAGATAACGTGTGATGAACTGACTGTAAACCCCATTCCCCATCCCCCTGCGCTACTGGCGAGGGGAGCAGGTAGAGAATCTGGGAGTGAAGCTGTGCCTGGGAAGAAGGAAGCGGTGGAGGGAAGGTGTTTTGAGATTTGGGTTTATTTCTCGTTACCCTACTCTGATTGGTAATAAATTGAGTTAATTTTTCCCCAAGTTGAGCCTGTTTTGCCCATGATGGTAATTGGTGAGTGATCTCTCCTGTCCTTAACTTGACCCATGAGCCCTTTGTTATATTTTCTCTCCCCTGTCCAGCTGAGGAAGCAGGGGGAGTGATAGAACGGCTTTGGTGGGCACCTGGTGTCCAGCCAGGGTCAACCCACCACACCTGCTTTTCAAAGGGGGCAGAAGAAAGGTCTCTTTTCTCTACTTCCAGAGCTCCATACATAAAACTTGGTGGATGTGCATGGGCTTTTGTTTTTAAAGACCACTGTATCTTCCCTGGATTTAGACAACATGACCAATTATTTCTTTAATCCTTAAGACTGAATGGATAAGCATGCATACTAGTTGTGTCTGAGTGCTCTGGGGAACACCAAGAAATAGATACATATTTTAAATGCATTTGCTTCTAAGCTGTTCTTGTCTGCCAGGCAGATTTTCTTTGTTTAATTAACATAAGCAGCTTTTCTTTTTTAATAACTTTTCCTCCAGTGACTTGCTACTTGGATTTGCTATATGAGCTTGCTAGTTTTAACACTAAAACAACAATAATTCATGTTTAGTTTTGGTTTGATTAGGACACCTGTGGAATTACATATTCCATTGTGGTGTGGCTTTTGTCTTTTCTTTCACTAAAGGTGAGTGGCAACAATAAATAATGTTCTAAAGAAAAGGACGTGTGGGGGGTTTTTGTCCTTGTTGTGGTGTTGTGCGTGTTTTGTTTTTGTTTTCTCCTTCAGTTGCCTATAGCAGGAGACCACATGGGGCAGATCATCATGAATCATTCACATGCGTTGTGACAGTAGCTTGGTGTAGAACTTGTACAGAAAGAGTGAAAATTAACTCTCATGCAAGCTGGAAACTGAACCCACCTAAGATGATTCTAATACATTAGAGTAAGACACTCCTGGTAGCTTTAAGGAAAATATTCCATGTGTGCTTTCAGAGCTGAAACCCATTTAGAAACACCAGCTAGTGAAGACTGTAATTCCTTGCTTTGTGATGAGGTGGAAAATGAGCACTACAGTACTGTTCTGAAGACTTAAATGCTACCTCCTTGTGTCTACGGAAGACTTTGAATTGTGTCCTTTGGCAGGGTTACCCATTTGCTCCTGCCCTACGGAGTGAATAGCTGCTATTCTTTGCACATGTGCATTCATGTGTGCACATGCATCCCAGAAGGTTAAGCCCCTGTCTCCAGTTGCTGTACTAGATGCACTTGCCACGTATTTGCTTAGTAAACATACCTCCTACTAACGCTGTTTCCCCTGATTTCTTTCACATGAGACAGTTCATTCTGAAAATCCTCAGCTACAAGATGAACTACGAAAGCCATCTGCTTCCAGAACAGGGAGAGTGAATATAATAAATCTTCTTTGCCTCACTGGTGGGATATTCACCCTTTCCCACAGCTCACTGTATGTGTTTATTTCCAAGGAGGACAACTGTGTTAGCCAGTGTTGTCTTGCCCTCTCTTGCTGAGGGATTACCTATAAAGCAGTGATCTTTAATATTTCCTTCCAAGGTAAAAACTGTTCCTGGGACACAGTTTGCCCTGACTTGTGACAGTTTACTAGGTCCAGCTGACTTCAGATTTTGCATAGACTGCACCCCTGGTTTGTTTTTTTACCCACTATAGTAGAAGAGTAGACTTTCAGATTTGAGAATCTACAGTGGTGAGGATCTAATAATTTGCTTGGTACTCCACCAATTGAAGAAGTTTATATCTGTGTAGTCTAGCAACAAGTAAAACATGTTGTCAGATCTTGTAATTCCTCCCATCATATTTCCCAGAGTTATAGGTACTTTTATACAGCCACTTTGTTTTACTGAGCATTAGACTTCCTAAATCTATAGGCAGGAACAGGAAGTCTTGTCCTCTTCTGTTTAGATCACTGAAACCTGCAGGGACCAACAGAAGCTGCACTGTTTTGGGAAAATGGCCCTCTCAGTGCTGAGCTGCTTTTGTGGCTCTTCTGTTGACCTCATATGTTTCTTTATTTTCCTATATTCACTTCCAGACAGCAGTCAAATAAAGAGATCCACAAAACAGAGATATCTGACATACCAGAGGTGCAAGGACCCAGTATGTCCTTGCATCATCCTCAAGTTTAAAGAAATCGGCCCCATGCCATGCTTCCCTCTGGTGACTGGGTGAAAGAACACAAGGCTGCAAATTTCTTTATTTCCTTGGCACTTGAGATGCGGAGATGCCACCAAGTCAAGAGCTGTTTCAGCTCAGGAGTTATACAAGCTCTTCCTTCTGTTTGCTAAAGCTGGCTTCAAAGATCAGTGCCTGAGTCAGGCGACAACTTGCTCACCACTGTGCTCAGAGGAGCTGGATGGATGAGAAAGAAGCATGTCTCAAGCCAGGCTCCAAGGAATAAAACTTTGCAGAAGGCACTGGGCTTCTACCTGACCAGGAATATTCCTCCACCAGGTGGAGCAGTTAAGTCCTTCCTTGTGTGGGGTTGTGTTGGTGTTTTGTTTGTTTTTATTTAATTAAAAAAAAAAAAAAAAAGGAAAGAAGCCCTTGGGTGCTCCATGTTCACTGCTAGGCAGGAAAGCAAACACAGTACTCCAGCAAACAAGTTTGGAATTCAAGACTGCTCTTCAGGGTACCTGACCTCCGAAAAAAATATTTTCTTCAAGGCCAAATTGGTACATCTGCTTCTGTAATTTGACTTGTACCTTCAGCCTTTTCTCCTCTTCCTTATAATGCAAGGAAACACTGAAGTTTGCAAGATAAAGTTAACCTCCACTGTTTGGTTGGGTTTTGGGTTTCTTTTGCCTGCTTTTTTTTTTTACTCCAATTAACCTGTACTGTTGTCTCTCAAGGTCACCTTTTTCCTTGCTCTGAAAAAAATGCTTGAGAAAAAAAAATTGGATCAGTCCTGTACTCCCTGTTTTAATCTCCATGTTCCAGCATATCTGACATAACATGTTTTTCCTTGATTTAGGTAAAACCCCCTGTCATTATTGCATCTTTCATTCTTTAAACAGTTTTCCCTGTACCTGCATTGTGTGTAGAAGCAGAACTGTAGAAATTACTGCCATGTTATGACTCTGAAGCTGCAAAAAATTCTGTATATCATATATACTAATTCCTTACTTCCTTGAAAAATCCCTTACTCTTAGATTTTATAACTCCATCTGCCCTGGTAAGAACTAGGTTAACATCTATTTTGCCTGCTGCAGGCTAGAAGGCTTTTTCTTTTTTTTTTTTTTCCCCTTTCAAATATCTACAACTTAGGCTATTGGCTTGATTATTTGGAAAGTTAAACATCCAACTAGGAGGCACAGTGAGAGACTGAGAATTAGGATCCTAGCTAAGGTAAGGGGACTGCATACACAGCTGGTGACATATAACTCCAGGATCTGCATGACCTGCGATTTGGAGGTACAATAATAAACAGCCCTTAACAGATTATGCTGTCTGGATACTAGCAGCTTTCAGTGTGCAGATGGTGATGCTGTCAGGAAATGTCAGCCTTCGGTCTCTAAATGTCTGTCACATTTCATTAGGGCGCACAGATGACTGTGTTCCCTCTAACACTGAGGCTCGACAACAGATAACAAATGAGTTCTGCTGGTAATCGCCCTTTTCCTTATTATTTCGTGATCCATTCGTTTCACCCAAGCACCCATATCTACAGAAGCAAAAAATGCTTCCATGTAGGAATTTTCACGTTGTTGGTAACAATAAACGTGTCATCACTGAGGGAGATGCCAAATGCTCTGCAGAAGGGCAAAGAAACTCAATTTCCTTCCAGTATGCATCTCTAGAGGAACAATGCATCAGCCTAAGGATTCAGTGTATGTTTGCAGACACCAATAGGAGACAGACAATTCCTCTTTGTTTTGCGACTGTCCCTTTGGGTATTAGATTGTACCATGTCTCTCTGGCTGTCATTTTGCCTCCACCTTGGACTGAAACTCCAACAGTGCAGATGCAAGGAGAACAGGTGGTATAAAGGGACACGAACAAGACATGGTTTTGCCCTAGCAATACAAGAGCATAGCTAAAAACCCTACTCCCTCCCCAACCTTCCTGGCACACAGTAGTGGAGCAACAGCTGAAGTGACATGGTCTGGGGACCCTAGTCTCTTCTGTTACATCACCTTCCTGATCAAATATAGGAGGACACCACCAGACCACCAACACAGGAAAAAAGGCCAGAAGTGGACACTGAAGACCCTTGAAAACATCAGTCCAAACTCTGAGATGATGCTAGAGCTACAGAGCTGGTCTGAGGATGCAGTTTTCCTACAGATTTTTCCCATAGATCTTTATGCCTTATAACATAAATCACTTACGGTATGTTTTTGCAGAGAACATTCTTTTGGGTGAAATGAAGCAGCAGTTTCTTTTGGGGAAATAAATTACCAGCAGAAGCTTGCCCAACCCAGAGGAGATCCTCACTGCTCAGTCTTTCTTGCCTGCTTTATGTGTGCTTTATGGATTAAAAAACCCCCACTGAACAACACAGTAATTTTGGGGTGAACAATTTCTGATAAATGAAACCTAGTGCCTGTGTGTGATAGCAGAAAGCCTGTGATATAATGTGACATGAAGCCCACAGCTGAACATATATGTCAGACTGTCAGCACTGTTTTCATAGTCCAGTACAACTCCACACCAAAAGTCTTGCACACTACTCCTGGTTATTTCTGGTTTGCTGATTAGGCCTTTGCATGTATATGTGGGAGAGAGAGACAGGTTGATACCACACTTTGTCTTTTTAAAAAGTCTTTCTTCTGCTGTTAATAGAAAACCATTAACTTACCTGGAAACAAAGAAAACTTGTTTTGGCTGCAGCTGAAAGAAATCAAGGGATGAGGGAGCAGCTGCACTTTTGTGTTCACATTTGGTACATTGATAGGTTCAGAAACCATTAGTAACTTCAGAAAACAAAGATTTCCAAAGGTGTTTTCTGGACCATGTTAGAGCAGGAGTAGCTAATAAATATTCAGTAGGCTTTACTTTCAACAGACACCTTTCCTGTGTGCTTATAAATGAACTTCTTATGATCTTACTCTCTATCATCCACAGTGGTCCTAAAATCTTGTGTGAGCAGCTTCTGGTTTTACATATATCTTCAACTACACCTCCTAGAGACAAATCAATGATAGGGAGTTGTTATTTTCTAGCAAATGGGGTAAGGGATTCTTGCAAGTCATCTGTTTTCACAGACTAGCTCTACCTGTCCCTCTGCAAAAAGGCAGCCTGCCAAGTTAGTGATTATGCATCACTCTATACCCATCACAGCATATCAAGAAAAAAAGCCACAGGCCCCCAGCTGAGCTTTAGAAATTGTATGTGCTTATGTTTTAATTTTGTTAAAGGCACATCATGTTTCTGCAAGAACAGCACCTGGAGGAGCACTGGCTCTAGCTCATTCCCATTTTGAAATCTGCAGCATATTTTAAAAATTATTATTATTTTGGAAGAGTTATGTAAATAAATCAATACTTTGAACGAGGTGTAGAAATTTTTTGCTAGTTTCTGAGTAAATCTTAGTCACGTTTGCCTTTATTTCTGAACCTGGTTGCAGTTAATGAGTCCGAGCTTCTAAAAGTTCCTGGCAGGATTCTCACCATCTTGAAAGGACCCTGGATTTCACCCAGTTAGACTTCTAACACTGGCTTCAAAGCTGCTGCTGCTGCTGCTGCTGCTTACACGTTATACAAATCGCAGTCCATATCTTGGCAACAAACTATATTCAACAATAAGCAATGACCTCAGGTGAACCTGAGTTACCCATTTATGTGAACGTCTGAGGTAAGTGGTGGAGTTTTCTTTGCCTGACTCCCTAAGAAAGCAAGGTTTATGCGCTCACATTAGCTGTCTGTGTTTGTGCCTCCTGACAGCTTTTGTATGTGTTGGCCCGTGCAACAAAACCTGACAGAAGGGTCTCAGGATGTGACACCCCTTCCCACATGGAGATGGAGCGTCATGGGAAAAATAGTGGGGAAGGCTTGATTTTGAGGGATGCTTTAAGGAAAATACATTTCCCCTGAGCATGTTTGAGCTACACACTCTTTTAGTCTCAGATATATATAACTCAATTACTCTAGGGTTCATGTTATTATTTATAATAGGTCTTACTTCATTTTAAGACATTTCAGTACAGATGAGTTTTTGGAGTTTTGGGTGGGGTTTTTTAAGGTTTTAAATTCCTTACATAAATTACAGGAGGACTCTTCATTTGAGACCTAGACAGCAATATTTGACAGAATTATGCTATCTAAGCCAATTTACAAAAGAAAAATACTCTCTCCATAGGTGCATTCTGCAAAGGACTGGAAATAAAAAAATTCACACATTTTTACAAAAGGGAGAGAACAAAGAGTTCCTAAAACATGGGGATTCATTCACTTCACACAATATTCTTCATATAAATGTGGTATACTCAACTTTTATCAAGTTTCATACCTTCAGTAATGCTTAAAACTTTGTAAGACACACACACACACACAAAAAAAAAAATCAGAAAAAGTTGCTGGAATCAAACTGTGAATATAGGTACTTTAGTACTAAGATACACGAACAAATGAAATTTCTGTCCTTTTCTTCTCCTTTACCATTATGTTTTTTAGCTAAAAGCTACATTTAAGACCAAAGAACTTGTCGTTTATCCTTTGTCGCAGATTACTCTTCAAAGAACGCATTACATCATAAGCTGCAGCAAATACAAGATCTGATTGCTCTTAACATTCAAACCATATCATAAGAAACTCCTCATATTGTAAAAGAAATCTTAGTATTATATATTTATTCACTGGAGGTTTCTCTCAGTCCTTTTAATGTACAAAATACAAGTTCCAGCTATGCAGTCTTCAGCTGATGCACAGATAGAAATTCCCAGAACACGGAAAACATGTTAAAACCCTTTCAATTGCAAATACAAAATTAGCCACTTGGTGAAGATATGCCTCAACATTTCTGAATATTCAAGTGACATATACTTTGCAGTCTTAAACACTTGAAAAATGACTGAAAATTCAAATGATGACAGCATATTATTTTCCAACTATAATGCTTTCCTGCGTTATTAGCCACCAGCGTGGCATTTGCCAAAGTTGTATCACTGTAGTCAGTCTCTACATTTGTAAATATTCCCAACTCCCCTTCACTGCATTCTGAAAATATTCAGGTGATGGAGAATTCTCCTATCCTGCTAATGAGCGGTAACTCTTAGGAATATTTGAATAACTCCTGGGAGTATTTGATATTTCCGTGAATTGTGGCATCAGAGGAAAAACATGTCTTTCCTAAAAAAGTTTTTGATTCCTTTCTACACAGGGATGCCAGCAATACAAGAAGTTTTATTTTACCAGGATATATAGCTCTGGTTTTGTGTGGATGCTAGAAAACAAGGTTATTTCATTAGTGGTTGCAGACAAGCAGTTTAAATAAGGTCAATATCTCAGAGGGTTTTTTTCAAAAGTTTTGCATTTAGTTTTCCTTTTAAACATTGCTTTAACCTCACAAGCAACACCTTTCCCTTTCTATTTCCATCACAGAGCCCGGCAGCTTCCTCAGCCATGCAGGCAGCACCACACTGTGCCACGCCGTGCCACACCGCAGAAACCCCTGGAGCTGGCTCATGCAACTCTGCATGGCTGGTAGCTCTGCATGGGAACTTCAGGGAGCTCTGGTGATGGTGTCCCCCTAGAAACAGCTAGAATTCTCCAGAGGGTCTTTAGTTCTTCACTGAATGTTTGCAATAAAACATACTGAACTCAGTGTGTGGCAAAGACTTGCCAACTTTCGAGGCTTTTACTTCTTTGTGTATTTTTTTACCAGGATTATAACTGCTAAAACAGTGTCTGGGAAATATAATGCAACAGGCAACTTCTTATGGGATTCTGTTAATGGTTTTTGTTTGAGTATTTTTAATTCAGTCAATACAAACTGAGAATTTTGAACTCTATCGTGGGTTTTCTTAAAGGATTTGATTTTCAGGCTTGCTTTCTACACTGCATGTAAGGTTCAGTCGACAGTTACCTCAAATACAATAAAAGGCTTTTGCAAGAGAAAGGGGAAGACCAATTCTTTCTAAGAGAAAAAGCAATGGATGGATTAAAACTGTGGGGGGTGGGGGGGTGGGGCAGTTTTAACAGTAGAGAAACTGGAGGTTTTCCAAGTTAGGGTGGAAGAGGCTGCTGGGAGGGATTGTGGAGTCTCCCTTCCCAGAGAACAGGTGAAAGAAAAGCCTGTCAAAAACAACTAGCTGTAACTGCTCCTGTCCTGACATCATGAATGGGTTAGAAGCCTTCCCAGCAACCTTTCAGACACTTTTTTTTTTTAATGACTCTGTGATTGTTTAGTTATATACATCATACTGTGAGGATGACCGAGCGCTTGCACAGGTTGCCCAGGGAGGTTGTGGAATCTCCCTCCTTGGAGATACTCAGAAGCCATCTGGACAAGGTCCTGGGCAACTGACTCCAGGAGTCCCTGCTTGAGCAGGGGGGGTTGGAGCAGGTGGCCTCCAGAGGTCCCTTCCAGCCTCAGCCATTCTGTGATCCTATGAAATTTGATTGATTCAGTCTCTCCTCATTCGAATGAGATGCAAACAAAATTTAAAGAAATAAGGGACTGTCCTTGGAATAAGGAACACATCACAACAGGCAGAAGATTGTTAAAGAGACCTTTGTGATAACCTCACTCCACGAGAGGCCTCAGTGTGAGCTCAGCTCCTACTGCATACTACAAGTTTCCTTGGGCTGCAGGATAAAAGTTTTAATGGATTTAAGGGGGGAACAGGCAAGGAGAATAAATCCATGGAGGGTTACTAAATACAAAAATACTTAGAGACCTATGGAAATCGGAGCTGAAAATGGTTAGACTGGGAGAATATTCAAAAGCCCAGCTTTGCTTGCTTGGTTTCTACTCTTCCCTTGGTGTTTGCATGAAGGCAGAACCTCAAGGCATGGGGGGGGGGGGGTCTCACCACAGCCTCTCCCCCCATGCATGAGCCAGGGGAGGACCAGTCACCTCCTCCCCCTGCCCAGGGAAAGCAAAGCCCAGCTCATGGCCCAGGGAGGACCTTGGCTGCCACAACAGAGGTCCGCGCCAGAGAGTCAGGAGATCTGTCACGGCTGGTGGTAGCAGGTAGGCATACGTGCAGATCCTGTGACTGCCCTAACTCTATATAAAGCATCTATCAGCAAGGAATCAATCAGACATAGCTGGTGATTCTCCACTCTGCAATTTAGATTATATGTCACTGTTTAAGTTTTTTTTAAGCAGATGATGTGACAGGTCAGTTATTGCAGTTGTTAATGTTTAGTGCTCTATTTCAAAATCAGGTTGTCTGCCGCCACAGGTCTGTATTGTTCCCCTTTGCTGATGTCAGGCAGAACCCTTTTAAATCAATCAATTATAAGAAGAATATTTTCCTGTGCCCTTTACTAAGGAAATGTATTCTAACTCAATGCAAATGGGATAAAACTATTAAAAAAAGATTTCCTGTTCCAGCCAAGGCTCTTGGGTTCCATTCAGTCTTACACTACGCTATTTTATGCTGAAGTATGGGCTTTGTTTCAGGAAATTAATATATTCACAATCACAGAGTCCAGAGGTAGAACTGAACAAGGAATAGTGCAGAACTCATTTTGGTGTGTGCCCTCTAAACTCCTTCCTTTGCTAAAGTTGTGTCTGTAGTCCGTAAGTGCAGGGTGACTGGCAGCGGCCACGCAAAACATAGCATTGCATGATGTGCTTGGGAATGACTGATGGAGCCCCGTCATGTGATGCTCAGTGTTTATCCATAGTGAAATGTGGTACTCCCAGCGAGACTCCCATCCTAGGGTGATGAGTGGTCCACAGGGAGTGCAGAGGAGAGAAGATGAGAGCAGAAGGGCAAGGCTTAGCCAAAACTGGAGTCACAACCCACACCTACCCCTTCCACGTCGCTAACTCCAAAACAGGGAATGAAAACAGTCCTGTAGATGTGCACCACCAATGGCCCAAGGAGGGGATAAGAGAATGGCTGAGCCAGAGCCAGGGCAGCCTTTCCCTCAGTGTCCAGTACTCTGCCTCTGAAAAGAAATAGACACAAATGAGAGGGGTGCTACAGAGGGCTGGTGTTGAAAAGCTGCTATTACAAGGCCAGAAATAAAGTTTCTGAACTTAAATTCTGGCTAAGTAGGAAGAAATGAATGTTATTCTGTGCAACTTTTGTCAAAATGCAGAAAACATGTTATTGAAATGCACAATTTATGTTGAATGTGTTTAATAAAACCCGTGACTCAGCTTTCTGGAGGGAAAGTATACAAATCGTTGATATTTCCTGCAGGGAAAAAAAACCCAAAACCCAGCAGTTACAAGACAGAACTAAAGCTCTGTGCAGTGGGGTTATCTTTCTTAATATTGTTTTTTTCCTGGCAGCTGTGAGCCATGCGTGAAGTCTTAGTAAGTATTTGCTTAGCATGACTAATAAAAGATGGTAGAGGATGGGAATCTTTTCATAGAGTAAAAATATTTTTTTGATCTTACCACAAGCTAGCACTAGAAGTAAAAACTCTGAGATTATTGGAGCTACACAGTTAGTAAAGACATTTCTGAGATATTAGTTGGTGAAGGTGTAAAAATAAAAACATATTCAATTTTTTAACTGAGAAGTTACTAGAAAAAAGAACAAAATTCATTCTTAATGAGCGGGCTGAAAATAATCTAGAACTGAAGCTAAGAAAGGTCCAGCAACGACAGATGCATTTACATGAATCATACGATGTGTTTAATTTCACAATAACAAGGGCTCCGTTGTAAAATATATACTTTGTGTTAATGAAACTCATTTTAACACTAACGTGGAAGTAAGTTATCTGTGTGATAATACAACCTGTTTGTCCTGCTGGTTATAATTTTCTAATTTGCTCTGTATTGGTACCTCCCCCACCATTGGGTGATTTATCTCAATTTCACTGTCATCCTCTTAATGAAGTTAGCCAAGATCCTCCAGTATTAAATTACAGAGAGCACACAGGCCAACGATTTGGAGCTCTAAGCTCTTTAAACTGGCAGTTCCTTCTTGGGGCAAATCTCTTTATTAAAGATTTATTTCATCTGCCCTTTGAAACTAGTGAATTACCATCAATTTGAAAGTTTTGCTAAGGTTATTCCCTGGCAAAAGAGGGGAAGTGGAATCAATCTCTCCTGCTGCAGAGCTGTTTCTTGATATCTGTATCAGGCAACCTTTAAAGAAATTGGATTGTAGTCAGGTTTCCGACACAGCCATATTATATTTTTTTTTTCAACATGACTGCAGTCTGGTTTATTTTAGAGCTGTTTAAAAGGGGATAATTAGTGCACCAATTAAATGGATTGTGAAAGGCTGCTGCTGCCTGCTGCAGAGCATGCTGCACCCCGGTCTGCCCCGGAAGGAGCCGGAGGTGCAAGATGGATGTTCCCATGAAGCAAGGAATGGAAGTGCCTGGTTTGGTTGGCATGCTTAGTTGGAGCAGCTCTAACCGAGGTCCTGCTCTTCAGCTGCTTTGGGGATCCCTGAAGCTCTCTGCTCGAGCCTCGGTCGCCCTCACAGCCTTGGCATTTTCTGAACGATTTCCCAGGATGAAAGCAGCACTACGAGCAAGGGTGCAAGATCACTGCTGCTACCCCAAGTGCTTTCTTGGTCTGACAACTTACTTGCCACAGGTGGCTCGTATCATTTTCAGCAGCCCTCCCTTCAGTATTTTTCAGCCCAAATATTAAAATTTAACTATTTTCTCAACATGTAAATGATTTTTGAGGCTCTATGAGGCAATAGTTGAGGTTTTGAAAGGGGTCCAGCTTCTCTGAGCACAACACCCATGTTAACAGGTCCTTAATTAGATGCCTAAGGTTAAACTGTGTTATGAACCCTTTTCCCTGAGCTTTGAACAAGTGAAGTTTTAGTTTTCCCCTGCTCGCCCTCTGTGTGTGTTTTTACAGCATAAATCTGAGCCCTTGCAAGCTCTGAACATTTTAGATGAGTAAAACTGCCTGGGTATCCTCAAACGCTTACACGGCAATCTAGAGCTTCCCGCCTTTTGGCAGCAGGATAAGGCAGCCTCTGCACAAGCAGCGCTGCCCTGAGGATCTCTTGAGCCTGCGAGAGGTGAACAAGCTGCCCCTCCGAATCAGCAATGCAGATGAGCTTCCTCTATTTTTCTCCTTGAATGAGCATATTATTCTGGGCACTGCAAAGAAAATGGCACTCAACCAAGTTTTTTATTTCTTTATTGCACTTCTCTAACTCAGAGCAAGTGGTATTTTAGAGCTTCCTCCAAAAAGAGAAACCCTATATTTGACACAGGACAACTGACCATAAGCAACTGTGCTTACGAGACGATCCATCTCCCCATTTGGTACTTGTTAGGCAGGAGTCAGAAGTAAATGAGTATCTTTTATTTCTGAAACGCTCTCTATTTGATACTTTTATCTACTTTTTCCTACCTGGTACCCAAGTAGGGGAGAGGTAGTAGGGTAGCTGGCGGTTTCATGCGTGCAGACCCAGTGCAGGGGGGACCCAGGGACTGTGGGTGACATGGGCAAGCAGCAAAGGGGCACCGTGGCAGACAAAACCACGCCAGCACCAGCTTTGCTGGCTGGTTGGGAAGGTTTCGTGATTCAGATCAGATGGAAATTCTACACATAGGGTTTGGAGCAGAGAAGTTGTCTCTCTCATGAACATTGTGAGCAGGAGTTTTCTGCTCCTCATCCTGTGGTCGCGCACACCAGTCAGGAGAGAGAAGCAGGGATCCATCTGGAGACGTGAGCCGAGTAACAACTGGACACCGATACGGTTAAGGTTGTTCTAATCTTT
>JANHGO010000063.1:72383516-72432624 GCA_024606505.1 Aquila spilogaster | reverse complement strand
ATCAGAGGATGTGTATTCATTGCATTTTATTGGTTCTCTTGAGGAACATGATAAATGACCATTGTTAAAATGTTTTATTGTATATGATCACAGATAAAGATAGTAGGTCCAGAATGGGATCTACTTTTTTCTTTCTAAGAATATTAGTCTTGTTATGTTTTCTTATCTAAAATTGTGTTCACTTTTTCTTAGATGTTAAAACTGAGGTTGCTAAGCCTGCATAAAATAAATCTGTTGTGAAAAGACTTCAAAAGCATACAAAATGAAAAAACTAAAATTTCTCTAGGTCTCTTATGAAGAGTGCAAGAGGTAATTAGCTGAAATCACAGCAGTGAATATTTACATTAGGCATTATGAAAGACTTGTAAGGGGTAGAGTAATGAATTAAAATAACAGAATGCCTGGAGAGGTGCTGCAATCTCCAATACTGGTGATATTCAAGAACAGGTTAGACAAACATCTGTTAGGAATGGTTGAAATATAGTTAATTCTGCCTTGAAGCTAAGGGATAAGCTAAGTAACCTCTGAAGAGTCTCTTTAACTTTGGCGTTGGCTTTTTTTTTAGGATGCTGGGAAATTAATAAATGAACACTTGAATGGAAGGAAAGCCTAAGGCTTATGGTTCAGAAAATATGTATATTGCCCTCTGACATTTGTGCACAAGCAGTTGGGGTGTCAATTTGAATTTTATGGAAAAGCAGGCTTGCATTAGAAGACAGGCAATTGAATGTGTAATAACACTGGATTTTGCATCATAGTAAATTTTGCTATTGTTTAAGTTTATGGCTATAAGAGTTATATAAGGCTACAGCTCTTAGGGTAGTGCGGTGTTTGTGGCATTTTAAAATTGAGGCAGATTGATATTCAGGGACAGTATTCAGAGATAGAAACAAGTGCTATTGTCACATATGGCTTGTACATGGCATAATACGTGAGACTTGGCCTTAAGTGAAAACAATGGAATTAATCCCATGTCATAGGTTTCAAAAGTCACATAGGCCTCTTATTAGTTTTAGCTGCACAGGAGCCAGAAAAACACTGCATTTTCCTGAGACCAACAATGATGGTGTTGATCATGAAGGCAAAGGCTCTGTTAGTTTTATAAGGTTGAGGTTTTCATTGGAAGTTTCTACTACAGCTGTGTGTTTTAATGATGCAAACTTTATTTTTCTTTTCTCCCTTTTTTTTTTTTCCTGTGAAAGCTAGTAGACTTTTTTTTTTTTCTTCCCTTTCCAAATACCTCTATTCAAAACAGGGCCCTGAATAATTAAGTTTGAAGTTCTGGAAGAGGTCTTAGTAAAGAAGTGTCAAGGTAACCTTAGCTGTATGCTTTCATTAGTGTATTCCAATTTAATCCTGTTATATGTATACGATCTGAAGGGATAGTAATTTATGTGTTCTGGGGATCTGACTGTGAAATTTAAGTAAATACAACTGCATCCTAAGACACTACTGCTCACAGCTTCTCTCCTGTCTTTACCGGAAGATGGTATGTACAGAAGCAGATGTATGTCAGCTCCAAGTCATAATGGTTTTCCAGCATGGTAAAAGGGCAAAGATTTACTTTTGCTTTTAGAAGGATGGCAATTTCTTTTCAGAGCTTGCAAGACAGAAAGTTAGATCCTGACCAATTAATGAGAATTTTGCTATTGAGTTTACTGGTGCTGAACTAACCTAATATTCCTAACAAAGTTTGCAGACAAGGGACAGATTAGCATTAAAGAATGATAGAATGCTATAGAAACATGGGTGGGTATTACATTACATTAGATATGAATTAAATGTTCTGTTTGTTGCTTCAGAATTAAGTAGCAAAAATATCATGCACAGAATTATTCCTAAACAGACATTTCTCTATCTAATGTTTTTGAAACCCAGGCCAGTGATGTCTTTATTATACACAGAATAGCAAAAACTGTTAGTCTTTTGGCTCATATTGAAAATCTGAGCATGTTATGGGGGCAGGTGACCAAGTAGCTTCAATGGAATTCTGCACGTATTGAAATTAAGCTTAGGAATGAATAGCTGTTTGCATGATCAGGACTTACATATATATGTAAAAGTTCTGATATATATATATGAAATACAACACCATGTCAGCTGATGTTCTGATGACCCAGATGGATCTGTGTGACTGTTTTAGCCTCTCCACTGGTGTTAAAGCTTTCTGAGATGTAAAAAGATGTAAGTACCAAGGAAGCATAGACTAAATACCTTCCAGCCCTTCTCCACTCTCAACCTTTCTTCTATACACACGTCTTACCAATATTTAAACAAACATTAGAATATTAAGCAATTCACAGTTGAGAATTTGCATTTTCATTTTCTGCTTCAATATTCCAAAGAATATTGTTTAGGCCTGGAGATCAGAGTTTTAAATGTTGATGTCATGTGAAAGCAAGTGCCTCATGCTGACTTCAGTAGCAAAATTTTGAAGTGTTCAGCTTCTATTTGTTCATGTAAGCTGCAGAATACTAAAAACTCACCAGAATTTTGCTGTTTAGTTACGCAACCTGGAGTTCTTTTGGAGATCTGAGTCTGGTTTTCTAATTGAGACATAGCTTTAGGGCTGCCTTCATAGTTCCAGTGAGAAAGGATATTTAAATTAATAAAGTTGGGTGAGATATAGAATAAAATATCAGATGGTACCAGAAATTTTAAGCTTAAAATGTATTTTTAGGGACAGATCATCTGTTCTGAAGTCTTTTATCAATTTTTAGACACCTCTCTGTTACATAGAAGTTGTACATATCTGAAATAAGGTACCTTAACAACTTTTCTGAAAGTAAGCATTTACAAAGCAGTACAGTACAGCATAATTCCACCTAGAAGGTAGAGATAGATAAAAAATATTTGTTCTGTTAGTCCACAGATCACAGTGATATGCTCAGTAAGCCAGAAATATGCACGTTTCATTAAAAATTCCATTACGGCAGTTGATCTGTCATTTGTCTCCATATAGAACTAAAACAATTATAACAGCATTCATGTCAGAGCAGATGGAGGATTTCCATGAATAGATTTTGTTAAATATGTATCATAATAGTCTCAGGATAGATTCTTATATGTAATATAAGAAATCTGAAATAATAGAATACCTAAAAATATTGTATTGATATGTTTTCGAAAGAATTTTTCTCCACTACCCTTTCATATTTTTTTATTTGCAGACCTTACTCCTTCAGATATTTTTAAAGCTCTGAAACTTTAAGATCTTCAGCAATTCTGATAAGAACAGAACAGTGCTGATAGTTCTCTAAGAAAAATAGACTGAAGTCTTTCTGTTTTTTAACAATCTGCAGCTAAGTATCTGATTTTATAAAGATGAACTTGAAAAACATGTAGACCTCTGAATAAAGTTGTTCCACGTCTAAAACGTTTATTATTAAGGTTAAGCATGGATATCAAAAGGCTTGGTCAACAGCAGGAGTGCTGTGCACCTGTATCCCACATTCCTTGTAGGGTATATACGCATATATATTTATTTAAGATGTATATGTACGTAGGATGTCTATGTACATTTAAAAGTCTGTGGCTTTTGAAAGGATACAAGATTGTAAGTCAAGAGTGGTACTAATAAGATATTGAAAATCTTGGTGAATGGAAATTCCAAATGTATTTTTCATAATGTTGACCACTTTGGATAAATAAGACAGTAGCAACGTATTGCATACTGTGCATGTATTTAGATTTAAAGGTGAATTTTAATGTAGAAGTAAAAGAAACTAATGAAAGAATGCACTTAAATATAGATGGTCTTCACACAATCATAAAATTATGAGCATGGTGACAAATGATAATTTCAACTCTTCTGTTTTAGAAAAAAAATACATTTTCTGAGGCAAGATCTTTTTTTTTTCTTTTAAGAGCAAAAAAAGAAAAGCAAAAAACATCAAAACAACAACAAAGCACACTGCTTACTTCTGTAGTTTTCTGACTTCCTCCCAGTTGGCTATTTATACATTTGAGTAGTCTGCATGTACAAGCAAGTTAGCTGCAGAGAAGCTCAATTTTTAGAATATTTTAGGGACAAAAATACTTAAGTTTTCATTCTTTGCTAATGAAGCTCCTGATTTTTTTCAAGGTCACAGATACCAGAAGCGGTGCTTGTATGAACAAATCCTTGCAGTGGCACTGCAGAGTACTCAGGCAAGAGGATGTCATCTGATAGAATTCCACTCTAAGATGAAAAACTCATTTTTTCCTTTTGCTCTAGAAATTGAAATAAATAAAAATGAAACCAACACAAAATACTGTGTAGCTTCAGGCGGGAGTTCCTCTTTGGGGGAAATTATCAATTATCTGCACTTTTTTGTTATTTTATACTTGTTATCAGCGTAATTGTAGTTTATAGAGTTTTCAGATCTGTGTGTCTTCAGATGAAGATATTTGTTCTACTTGGCGTACTGTCAAAGCTTGTTAATGTGTTTCTGTTTGCCTATGCTGTTGCATAGGCAAAGTACAGGAGAAGAGTTAGAGTAAAAGCAAGAATATGCTGTGAAAAATATTCTCAAACTTGCACTTATTCAGCTCAAGTACAAAGAAAATGCAAATTTGTATTTGCTGTACGTAAATACAGTTCAAGAACAAGTTTCCACTTGCTTAAGAAGTCAATAGCCTCAGATAATGCTTGTTGCTCTGTGTTCTTTATATTATCCTCCAACATTTAGGAACTGTATACAGATTATTTGTCCTGAGTGTGAGAGCCATGAAGTATCTTTTGGTACATATCTATCACAGTAGAAGTGTCTAGTGGTATTGACGGTCTGTCTAAGCAGCATTTAATCCTGTTTTTTTTATACTGGGGAATCCCTCTTCCTTATGTCCCAAATAAGCCTATTATCATTCCCCCATTTCCTTTTAAAAATGATTGAAGTTTTCCTGAGCTGTGCTTAGGGCATTAAAGATTTTTTTTCTTTTCCTCAGATGCTGATGGGATTTGATCTGATTACTTTTTTAAGAGGTAAAGTGAATAGAAAGTGGTTTTTGCTGTTTAGAAAGGAAGTTTGCAATGGAGTGTTTCTCTATGTTTGTTTCAAAACTTTAGCATTGATTTTTTTTTTTTCCTTCTCTACTATAAACTTCTTTTTTTTTTTGACAAGACAGTCTTCTAAAGGCATAGTGTGCTGCTTATGAAGAACTTGCTTCTAACAGGTTCTCGGCGATACCAGGTAAAGTATTCACAGGTAGGCCAATAGTCGTATACAGAAAGAAGAATGGAACTCACCCAACTGGTAAAGGGGATCTCTCTCTATGCTGTACACCTCAGGAAGCAGCCTAGGTCCAAAAGATGTTCTCCTTTCAGTGGCTTGCCCTTATATGAGCTCAGCATATGGCTGACCTGTGCTCCCTGGGCCAGCGACACCGTTTCACTAGGTAGGTGCTCGATCACCAGTTCAAGTCATGACCTAACAGTTCTCCTACAGCATAGCAAAGCAGATTTTGTATGGTAAAGATTAATTCTGCTTAAAGTGGGAGTCTTGTTTCTTCTCCCCTCCTTTTCTGCTCACAGAGGTGTCAGGTGAACTTCTGTGTCAGTGCAAATGCAGGTGGGGAAGGTATTTGGGCAGGGATGAGGATGAGGGGAAAGGAAGGAGCAGGACCTTCTCATTTCAACTGAGTGAAATGGGTAACAGCTTGTTCTGTCTTACCAAATCATCCCCTTATCTAATCTGGACAAATCCCATTCCTAAGTTATATTCTTTTTTCTTGCTGAATGCTTTCCCTCACTTTTCAGTGAGGCTGAAAGGTATTTCACTTGTTTCTCTATATAGAGTTTGCTATGCTTACAATTCTCATAGAGATAATATACTGGATTCTCTGTGCATTTTTTTTTTTTATCAGCTCCTGGCTATCACCTTGGATCCATAGACAATCTGCTCTCAGTTTTCTTTAAGCATAGGAACAGGCCTAGTACTCTATGACTCAAATATGTTTATCAGTTGTAGGTGATAACAAAGAGAGGTAATGCACAAGGTGTCATGTCCAAGGCAGAGCAAAATCATGAGATGTTTCCCTGTTTGCAAGTTAAGAGAAAAACTTAAAAGAAGGTTGAGGTTTCAGATCCATGGAGATTGGAGACAGCCTAAGTTGTGGTTGCTGCAGTTTACTGCTGCTCCTGCAATACCACTTGCAGTCTCAATGAACCTCTTTGTGGAGAGCTGGACCACTTGAAAACTAATAACTGTTTTGAGGCAATATTTTTCCTAAGCTTGTTAGCTCCTTGAAGCACAGCACTCCACGATTGCCTCAGTGCTAGGTTCAGTGGAAGAGCAGCTCCAATTGAGATTGAATTTGGGCACTGTGGAACCACCACCTAGGTAGGGTAGCAGCTTTGTGTTTAGCCTGCCGTAGTAAAACTGCGAATTTTTGCTAAGAGGGGTAATTCCATTTTCTCCTCTTCTGTCCTCTCCCTTTTCTTGCAGTGCATTTTGCACCTGTTTCCTCTCTCGTTTGCGTGAGATTTAATGGCTCCAACTGTAGAGTTTCTGTAATAGAGCATTTTAGTGCTTCAGTGAGTTAGCTTTAAGTTGGCCTACACTGTCAAAGCAATTCATTAGATTCGATCCAAGTTAAGTGGCAGGAGCATGTAGCTAGTCAGGAGAAAAAAATGGGACAGGACTTAGCCAGCTTTGGCACCATATTCAGTGCAAAGAGATAAAGCCCAGCACTTGTTATGAGAGACAGTCAGGCAACAGAAAGAACCAGACACATCTCCTACGCAAAAAGTTCTGGTGGCAAACTTGGGGAATTTTGAAGAGAGACATGTATGTGCTTTATTACTGGTTTTGTTGTTTTGAGGAGGAAATCGGAAGAACATTATTTGGAGGCTTGTGCTGCGTTGTTCCTTTTGTTTGTTTGTTATATCTCAAACTTTTGCAAATAATATAAATCAAGCAATCATTTTAGCTTTTGCCAGTAATAAAGATGAAGTATATAGCAACGGATTCTGTATTTCATGAGGTGATATCAGCTGATTTCATGCTAAAACTTGTTTTCTGTCTCTCTAATTTAGGCTTCTCTGGCAAACTTGAAGTTTTCAAAATGAGTGTCTTTGATTTCCTTCCAGGTAGAAGTAAGTATGAGTTCATTTGAAGGCCTGAATATAAAAATTGTAGATATTTATGTTTTTTCATTTTGTGCTTCATATTAAGGAGTTTTAAATATAATTCTTCAGCTGTGTAGCTGATGCTGCAGAAGGCCTTCTTTGTCCAGAGTTGCCTTCTTTCAGTGAAAAGTTCTTCCCTGGAAATGAGTTATGTTCTCTGATATTTCTCACAATTTTATGTGCTTTACTTTCAACAAGTCATTTTGTCCACATCTGAAGCACTAATATTTAAATATTTTCTTTTTATAAGAGACTTTATATCACAGCTATTATTGTTTTGTTATCTTACCCAGTAATACTTTACTTGTTTATCCAGGAAGATTTTCATTTTTTTCCGGTAAGATGTACAACAATCATGGCTACTGCATTCTTGCTCTTAAAATATACTATAGATAATAAACCAAGACTTTGAGACATAAACTTTGTGGAACGAAGTACATGAAACTTTATACTCTTCTGTTAAAATGAGACTTGATTTTTTAAGGACAAATGCATTCTGACTGTCAGGAATTCTTGATCTTAAATCAAATAAATAAAAAAAATAATTTAGTTACTATCCAGCAAGTCTTTAGCATGATGCAGAATGGTATGGTCTTGTCCATGTCAGGGATTGTATGTGAGGTCCTTTAAAGTTTCTTTCCTATGATGCCTCTGCTAGATCTGTTAGGCCAGAACTAGACTGGACTGAATTTCTTGCTGTAGAACATAATTCTACTATGGTCTAAAGGCGCTAGTTATTGAACTGTGACTCATGCATCAGTCTCAGTGGACAGGTCAGTTGTATACAAAGGTGTGGCATTTAGGAGCAGCAATTACTCTGACTTCATTGATTTTTTTTCACAGTTGCATGTGTGATGATGCTTTAGGTGAATCATTCACCCTTATATTTAGACCTTCTAAATTTATCTAGGTCTTTGTTTCTTAGTGGATGGCTTTTGCTTTGGGCTCAGCTTCTCTGTAATTTTCACTCCCATCTATAACAAATAGATACCAGTTTAACTTCTGATGGGATTGTTGGAGATTAAAACCTTAGCGGGTGTGAGGCACGTTATGTTTGTGACTATGTATCAGATTTCCGAGATGGGGAATCTAGAGGAGCTACAGAGACTCCCTAGATAGATGTTTTGGGGATCCCTTTACTTCCTGTAAGAAGTCCTGGAGTTTTGTGATTTTTAAATAACAACAACAAAGTAAAACTTTACTTTTTTTACTCCTAGTCTTTAAAATTTAACCATGTTTGTAAATCTTGAGCCTGGACTAATATGTGCTTTGTCAAATTAATTAAGAAAAATGAATAGACTAATGTACTAAAACTCTAATGGCCACATTTGCCTTTAATGGTTTTCACTTTCTCCTGTCTCTGAAAATATTGCATATTCTTGTTGCTAGCTTTTAAGATCTTATGTATTGGCTGCTGGAAGTCTGTGCATTGCTGTTTTCCTGGAGTACTGATGGAAAGGTAATTGGATTTTTCTTTTTCCAACTGTGTTTATTCCCTACGTCTGTTTGTTACAAGCCTATTAATCACAGAGGCATTAATTATTCTAGTTTAAATCTAGGACACTAAAAATTACGATCCCTGCTGTACACTGATTTGATTATACATAGGTTGCTTCAAAAGTAATGCCTCCTACTTCTTTCCATGGAAACTACACCCAGTACAAAGAGCATGGTAACTCTATTTGATAGAGCAAATTCTCAGCTAGAAAATGCTACTTTTCAACATGGTCACCACCATTAGCTGTGCATTATCACCAACAATGAACAGGAACCTGCATGCTGTGCTTGTAAAACTCTGCACCAGTAGAGGTAATCCATTGTCACTGTTGTCACTGCCACTGCCTCGCTGTGCTCACAACCAATGGTTAGTCTCCATATATGTTCAGAAAGTGTCAATGAATGCCAGTGGGTGTCATTTTTTATGCATGGAGGAATTCAGTTCCACACTTTTTCTTCATACACACTTCCATGTCAGATGCCATTCTGTCAGACTGCTCTTCTTCTGCCATCTATCGCACAGCCACAAAGTGTAACGGAATATTTGTGGGAAAGTTCAATCTCTTCTGCCGTACCAACAACATCCACCTCTGGTGTTGTGTGCCAGCGTTATAAAATAGGAAGCATTACTTTTGGAGTAGCCCTTGTAAATGTTGAGGTGTGTGAGGAAATAAAAGTGGCTCAGGATTAGCTTGTTCTCAAAGTTGTAGTGGAAACTTAATAAAATATAAAACTCTTCCTAGCATTTGATACGGACATATTACATTTTCTGAATGATCTCTTTATTTCTTTATAATATTATAAAATGTTTTCATTTATATTTCAATGATTTGAACCGTTTTTTTCCTAGGAACATTCAGATGCCTTCCTGTAAAATATTAGCTGTACATTATTGTGAACAAAATGTTGAAACGTTGAACATCTTCAGGTAAAAATCTCTTTTTCCTTAAAGCGCGTTTACTAAGCTGCTGAATCTATGTGCCCATATGATTGTGTTCTACTCCATTAGAATAAAGGGTTTATGCCAGCTATAAAAGTGCAGAAATAGGTGGTTTAAAGTGATATCACTCAACTTATCAGTCAACAGATTTTTGTAACTATCTAGTTACAAATGTTGATGTTCTTAACATAGTGCTCTCTAAATAAGCCAAAACTTCTCTTAAAATATTTGAAGATATACACTTGAAATTTTTTCAGTGTCCTGATATTATAAAGAGACTATTAGTTCTTCACTCAATCAGTAAGGACTTAAATGACACATAAGGGGGACTATATAATTAACAGTAAAAATATATAGGTATTTCTTTATGTCTTTTCATATTTCCTCTTTCATACAAGTTATTATAAAAACAAGGGTGTGTATTTTGATTATATTACCTCATTTTTAAGATGGCTCATTCTCAAGGGCTTTTTTTTTTTTGAGTGATGGGGCATAACTAATGTTGTCCACTGATCTGAAGCTGTAATTATTATTACACTGTTTTCATTATTGTATTGCATTATCTGCACATTTGCTTAGTATATTCCTTCCAAGATTTTATGAACTGAAAGAAATATTTGCCTCCATTAGTAGTCTTTTTGAGTTAACAGTTTAATACAGAACTATGTGCTGTGCAATTAATTCAGTTATTTTTGTACTTCTGAGCTTGTGACCAAATCTGGGATTTGAAAACATTTCCATTAAATGATAAAAAAAAAAACCAAACACACACAAAAAAGGAAGTCCAATATGATTCTGCAGAAAACATTAATTGCTGGTAGGTTTTAACTTGAGCAAAAAACCTAAAGACTCTCATAAAAAACACCAGTGTGAATTTTCCTAGTGTCTTTCCAAAAGTCAGTTTTCTAAAGATTGTAGAATGCATATGATCTTTCTTGTAAGAGTGCTGATTATTTTTGACTCTTGTTGTTTTATTCCTGTATTTTATGTATTTTACATATACTATAGTTATTTTATAATTAAGTTTATTAAGTAACATTCTTAAAGGAAACTAGTTTCCGAGCAATTGAGGATGTAATGTTTAATTTCATTAATTCAGTTGCTGTATGAGGTAAGTGAAACTGGTATGTGAAGATGAATCTTGAAGGCCCTCCCAAGGAGAAGTGATCTTATAAGGTGTTTCAAAAATAATAAAACCTGTCACCAGATGATTAGTTTGACTTTGGACGTGGTGCTATTCTTGAGTTATTGCTGGAGAATATAGCCAGAAGTATTTAAGCAGGTCAGTGCTTTTCTGTATCTATATTTTAAGAGTAAGGCCTTATTTGAGACCTGAAGTATTCCAAATTGAATTAGAAAGTTATGTGAAATGCTTGATAATAAAAAATGAAATACAAATATCCGTTTATTGTAAATGTATGAATGGAAAATGTATTGCAAATTTACATACAAATTTCACACACAAAAAATATGTTTTTAATGTACTTTTTCTAATTTTCACTGGTTAATCAGTGTTTTTCAAATTAACTCTTGCATGTGGAGGCTTAAACAGAACAGATGTTTTGTTAAACTGTGTCTCATCTGACTGTTGTCATAACTTCTCACTTCTATTGTGGAAGTTCTCAGCCCACAGGAAAACTGAGCATGGGTTTATAAATAAAAGCAAATTAAACAAGCAGTGCAAAAGTTATGGAAATGTTTAAGTTTTGTCATTTGCCGCTCTTTGCTCTCTTCCTCCTTATTTAGTTATTTATTCATTTATTGATTTACCTTTTGGCCTTGATGTTGTGTTTTATATCTACAAATAGTAATGTTTCCTCTTAATTCGAAGTGTTTCTATCGCTATAGATGGGCTAACAGGCCTGTGAAATCAAGGGAGAAATTCCTCCGCTTTCCCTTTGAAAGCTAAAATACTATGACAAAGTCCGGCATGGCTGGAGCCTATTAGCAGGGCACCTAGCTTGTGGCGAAAGCAGTGCACCCCGAAATGTCAGGCAGCAGGGCTGTTACCGAGAGCTAATTAGGAGCAATTAGCAAATCTCCCCGCTGGGCAGATCGCTATTACCTTTCTCCTCCGTGCCCTTCCCCTGCTGTCATTGCAGAGAAGCGAGTTGTGGCAGCGATGCTTCTCAGAGTGCGCGCGTGTGTGTGTGTGTGTGTCCGTGCGGGCGCGCTGCGCCCCGGCCCCCTCCCCGCCCCGCCGCATTGTGGAGGGAGGGACCGCGGCCCGCAGCCGCCTCCGCCTCTGTGCGGGGCCGGCAGCTGTCCGAGGTGCTGAGCCGTGCGGGACCCAGAGCTGTCCGAGGTGCTGAGCAGCGCGGAACTTGCAGCTGTCCGAGGTGCTGAACCGTGCGGGGCCGGCATCCGTCCGAGGTGCTGAGCAGCGCCGCGCCCGGGCGGCATCATGGTGTTTGCTCCAGGTAAGGACAGCCGCTTCGGGTGCCTACCCCGGGGAGACCAGCGGGAAGGCCCGGCCGTGCCGGAGAGTCTGCTCCGGGGTCCGCGGGGGAGGGGGTACCAGCTGAACCAGTCCTACTGCTGGGCAGAGATACACGGTTTCATAGGGAGGGACTCAGCTGAAGGCTATAAGGGTCACCCCTGTGGTTTCCGTGAGGGACGGGAGCCTTACATGTGCATGTGCACAAGGGGCTTTGCACATCAGACTGCACAAAAGAGGGGTCGGGAAGGAGAATGGGGCCTTGCAATGCCTGGGGCCTGGGTGCCCCCAGCACTCACACTGGTGGCTGCCAATGAGACAAGCCCCAGGAGTTACTTTACAGAATTCAACCATCACAACTCCTGCTCTCCCTTATTCCCCTCAAAGTATTAGAATGGAAGAGTGCAGAAAGTTTGTTCAGGTCAGTTGTTACTGGAACAAAATTGAAGACTTCAGCAGAATCTCATGTGACACCTCACTCCATAAGGGAGTTCTGCTTTGTGGTATAGATATACTACACCAGAAAGAAACTGCAGAGAACCTGCACTGGACATAATACATTCTGCTTGCAAGTGGGCAATTTGTTGTTCAGAAAAGGATGAGAGGCCTGGTAGCTCTCAGATATTATAGTCATGCATAACATTTTCTGTAGTGAGATGACTTGCAGTTCATTTCTTTAAAAATGCATAGCTGTCAGTAAAATAGTGGGTCAATAGAAAAGGGAAAGTGAATGCCGCAACTTGACAACGAAGAACTATTAAAATTGTTGTTTTGCAAAGCTTACGGAAGTATTGCTTTCCTTTGAAATTTCATGTCTCATCTGTGAAGGGGTAAGAATCCAAAACTTTCACACCTTCATTAAAAAAAAATATCTTGGGGTTCACTTTCCTAACTCAACAACTGAAAGGCTAATCTTTTGGGAGATTAATATCCCTCTTCAGTAGTCAGAAGTTCATTTTGCCTCTCATACTACCAAGTTGCGGACTAGTATACTCCTTTCTCACAGAGACTGTCCTGAAGTTGGGATCAAGTTGTTTATCTCAATAGAGCCAGCCACTGTTTTATATAGTACACCTTTCAGTATTAGTGACTTTCTTCTGAATTCCTTTTCTCTGACAGTCTGTCATCACTAATCACACTCATTTTTTAAATGCACCATGGGACTGGAGTACTGCAGGATGAGATTAACTCTAAAATAATGTAAACACGTGGTTTTTTTCATCCCCAAAGACTGTCAATTATTAAAACCCAAATCTCATTAATAGCAGCATAAATTGTTCTTTTCACAACCCTAATCCATAAAGAAAAAGAATCTGTCTTGCATAATCATTCTTCTCAGCCTGTTTTTACATTAAAGAAAAGCCCTTGGTTTCCTTGCAAATGTCATAATATACATAGGGTAACTAAACAGGAATTTGTAAGAGACGATAAAACAATCAGAGAGGTTTGACAATCTACAGAGCAAGCCTGAGTAGATTACATTTTTGCTGATCGCTTTTCTTCACTGTCAGTCAGCCTTACCCTGACATTTTCTCTTGTCTCTATATGTGTATATTTTAAGAATCAGGGGTTTGTACATCTTTTAACATCTTCATAGTAGCTAGAGATATGGCTATATCACATAAGAATTCTATACATTTACTAAGAAGTTGAGTTTCATTTTCTTGTCTTAACTTTCTGATTTTATCTTATTGTGATGAATGACCTGATTTCAATTTCATTTATTTGTTTCTCATGGGCTGGGGAGGGGAGGGGGGAGAGGGTGAAGGAGAGAAAGATTTGTCTATTTATGAATGGTTATACATTATACACTTTAGGCTCAGAATGATAAACATGCTTCAAGGAGGGGAAAAATACGGACATAAACACACAGACATGCACACAAAGAAAGCAAACTAAAAAAAAATCACTTCAAGGAAAAGTTTGTTTAGCTGAAGACAAAGGTAATTATTTGCATGTCAACAAGATGAGGCTTTACATTATTGAAGAGCACTGACTTAATGTGTTATGTTCATAAACTGGTAAGTAGAAAAAACCTACCAAATTAAAATGTATGTTTTTAAAGGTGAAGACAACTACCTATTGACTGAATAGATTTTCCTTTTTATCTTCAACTCTTTTCCCTAGCTCTTACAACCAGCTACTGAAAAACAACGAAAAAACCCAACAACAAAAAATCCAACAACTTTAGATCAAACCAAACCAAAACCCCAGGCTTTGTTATTATTGAACTAGATTTGTAAAGAAATATTACACATTGATCATTATTTTTCCAAAGAAAAATAGACATTCTTGCTCACTCTGTCTTCTGGCAAGTATGTTGCTGTTTGCAGGTGTGCGAAAAGCTACTATTCGTATCTGATATTTCTTCACACCCAATTTTACTAACTTTGACTCTTGAATTAAATTGCTCTATAATCTGCTGAAGAAAAGAACTGAGAAAAAGGACATTTTTCCTTGTATGATTTAATCTGACTGGGGCTTCACTGTACTTTGTTGTGGAGGTTAACTTATTGTAGGTTGGTATCGGAAATAAAATGCCAACACTATGAGATGTCTTGGAGTTTGTTCTACCTAGAGGATTCCCGCATGACATAAGCTGTTTATAATGCTGCCCTTATAATAGGAGATGATCCATGTAATGGAAATGTAGACAAACTACTACATTGCAGTGTTTAGCTTGATTACTTTTCCTGAATGTAATTGCTTTAGGCAGAAGCAGAAAAGGAAGTTTTACTTATCATCAAATGTAAGGGTAGAAGTATGCACAGGACTGCAGTATGGAAACGTGACATTTTGAGTTTTTGGATTAGGCTGTAAAGAAGTTGTTGAAGTGACAGGTTTTCTTAGGAGACTTCAGAAGATCATAGATTCTGAACTTTGAAAATAAAAAAAAAAGCATTGTCCCATTAGCTTATAAAGGATTGATTTTTGTAGATAATTCAACAACTTAAATATCTATCACTGCAAGGCAATAAATGAAGAGTTATTAACACATTTCTTTGTTCTAAAGCATCAGGAAAAATCATGAAAAGGTGACTTTTGAATGCAGCAAGCAAGCCCTGTCATTAAATTGGAAAGGAGAGGTCACTTCCAATATCAGGCCATCTATCAGTAATATCAGTATCTATCAATAGTCATTTTTGTTTTTAAGTGAACTTTTATAATTTAATAATCATTTTAGATGTTCCTAATCAATATCAATGTACTTTCTTTTCAAATTACTACTAGTTACTTTTCAAAAAAAAGAAAAAAAAATCAAAAACAAACCAAAAACCCAGAAGGTCTTGGGCATATTCCATGCTTATTCAAGGCCCCTAACCTTTTCATATGGAACATTAAAATAAAAATGGAAAAAAAGTTGGGTTTTTTTTCAGATTCATCTGAACTAGAGGGATACAAAAGATGTTTGTCATTCTCCCAGGATTTTTTCTAATGCATTTTTGCACATGAATCACTCGAACACTTTTGCCTTAACCTTCTCCCCTCTGTGTGTCTGCACTGATAAAGCACAAAGGTTACCTGCATTTTCAAAACTAGCTTGGAATCTTGTTAAGGATATATGCTACCAAATGGGTTTCCTAAGCAACTCTCTCACTAGGACATCACTTAAGAGATTATTTTAGTATCTATTGAGATTTTTACTCTATAATGTAAGACTATAAGATTTTATCAAGTTAGAATCACATGGCGGGTTATTACTGTTTTACTGAGTCAATACTGTACCATGCTATGTTTTGTTAAATATGAATTTGTATTTTTTACTGAATAATATTCTTTTTCAGAAAAGAATTGGTTTTGATCTGGATACAACAAGAAAGATTGTAATTGTAGTGTTCATACTGGCAGCTTATCACAACACTTCCATCCTTTAATCTACTTTGAATTGTGCTATTCTGTCTTTCAGGTGATTCTTTTTATTTTTCAGTGTAATTTTGAAGATTTCTTTTTACCTAAATCCAGAAACTCATGGGCTTTACTCATGACCCTCCACTCCCAAAAGGGGGAAGAGGTGGTAAAATCTTTTTTTTTATCAATATTTTTGTGTTAAAAAGCTGTGTGAAAACACTGGAAGTTTAAAGATATTTAGACACTACAGAAGTCAGAACGTTCACTCCTTGGCACCTTTCTTCTGCAGGAGTAACTCAAACAGCTTTTCAGCTGGCTCTTCAAAAGCACAACTGTTCTTAACATTTTTAAGCCAGGGAGAGTATAGCGAACCTGTATAATGACACTGAAGTTCAGGAGCGCATCATTTACCAAACATTTGAGGAATCTCATTAAACTGCAATTGATGACATAGCAGCTGCACACTAAAACAGATGTGCCTACTTGTCTGAATAGTTCTGATCTTCTCAAGTGGGAAAGCTGGTGTGTTGTAGGATGTGAAGACATTAAATTTCTTGGTAGCATTTCATTTTTTTTTAGTTGTAGCATAGCAGATACTGTGGAGAGCTCTGTCCACAATGCACAGATCAAGATACTATGAAGGGACATAATGAATGGAAATATTACTACCAATATTTTTACTTATCTGAATATAAACTGTTGTGGGATATCTCTAGTGTTTGTGCTGTGTATGGCACTCTGGCACTTTCACTTATGAAGTTTCTTTCACCCATGAAAACAATTGTAGGATGGCAGGGTACAGTCCTCTTCTCTATTTGTTCCCAAATTGTTCTACATTCTGTTAATAGTCTAAGTTCTGCAGTACAAAATAAATAAATAATAACACACTAACCCGTGCTATATGATGTAAGAGTATATACGTATAAGATTCTTTCTTGTTAGCTTAGTGGTAAAAAGTTCCATGCCATAGACAAAATTTGGAGGCTAGAGTCAAGTGATTTTGCAAGCCTTATGCACTTTGATGCGGTGATTGTCTTGTCCAGAATTTGTGATAGCTGGTAGTGGGATTTGGTAGTGAGGATGCAGATGAGTTCTGCCAGAAAGCTCTCAGCTGTACTTCAAAGTGTTTTTCACCTGGTAGGAAGAAAGCATGTTGGAAGAAATTTCTTATTCTATTTCACTGAGGAAAAAAGTGTTTCTTGTGCTGACCTCTCCCCAGTGGTGCACTGATCTCTCCCCTGATGTGGAACTCTACTAGCAGGTCTTATTAGTGAGGTGAAAAAGCGTTAGTTCATAGATATTCAGAGATGTGATGAGATTAGCAAGCTTAAAAAGTAATCATCAGTACTAGATGTGATATTAGGTTGAAGTATGAATCAACACTGTTAAAAACTAGCACAGAATTTACTTTTTCCAATTATTTATACCAGAAGTTAAGACTTAAGCAATAGGAATTGGCACCTCAATTCCAAATCGCTGGCTTGAATTTTATTCAGATTAGCTGCAGAAGAATTCAGTCTTCACAGTGGCTGAGTAGTGGCTTTTATCAAAGGAATTATTTGTAGCTAAGAGTTGCTGATAAGTCATACAGTCATTATAAACATCCTTACTAGCACTGTTTTCCAAAAGTCAAATTGTGAGTGTGCAAAGGGAATGAGTTACATTGACCTGTAAAGTTTATCCCTCCAGACTGTTATTCTTCCATACGAATTGCTCTGTTGTAGTTCTCGCAGACATAAATGATTCTAATCTTGAAAGCTTTAACATGATAATGGAAATTAAATACTGCAGAATACAGCAAAGCTTTAGATTTCTTCCTATATCTTCAATCTTATACATTAGGTATTTTATTAAGAATCTGTTATGTTTACACATAAGAAGTTAAGCAAAAGATCTGTGCAAGCAGTGTATGAAGTAATTTCTTTATAGGCTTTCTGGAATTGTCTGAAAGGTTAGCCATTTGAAGTTATGTTCCTTCCCTAATATTTTGCAAGAGTAAGATTTTATTACTACTATTATTATTTGCGAGAATAAGATTTATTATTTTTTAAGGGGTTGCAATTGGAGCAGAATCTTTATTGATGTTAACAGAAATGAGAAGCTGACCTGAATAGCTGTAAAATTCCCATAGAATGCCTTGCCAGGGAAGTCAATGCAGGTGAGCTCTGTGCTGCTGTCATCTGACCTGGCAAATGCTTGTAGTCATGTTGTCAGAAGATGCTGTCCTCTTTCTTCAAGGGAGTCTGAAATTTTCTGCCTGAAGAAGTAAGTTGAGCCGTGCTCATGTTTCTCTAATGGTAAGGCAAGTGTAATCTCCTGTGGATTACTTACATTTGATTCACTTTGTAGTATGCATATTTGATATAATGACACTATTTTCTTACTTTGATCAGTGAAACAGCTTACCATTTTATCAGTATGAAGGTGGTGTATGTCCATTACTACATCAGTTAAATAATCAAATTAACCTTACTTTCTGTCTTGAAGTAAGCTTTCTCCTTAGAGGGGAAAATACTTCTCTGGAAAGTTAGACTCAAGAGTGGAAAACAGCATTCCATACCATCCTGTTTCTTGCAGCATGTATACGTAGAGACTCTGTCAGATTATAGCCATGAGGATGCACTTCTTTGAAGGTGCACTCCAAATTTACATAATCTTTTATACACTTTGTCTTGTGACTTTGTATATATACATACATACATACGTGTATATATATGTATTTTTCAGGCACAATTACTAATGGCCTTAATGTACAGCTTTCAAAATCTGCCCATATTCTGAAATAAGCAGGACGCTTTTCCTATACTGTTATCACAGCTTGCAGAATGTTATTGCTGATTTGATGGCTTTTACAAATTACATAGCCTCTTTCTTATTTTCTTTACATAAACAAAATAAATCAGAGTGAGTTATTTCAAATTTTAATTAAGCTGTACAAAGCTGAAGACCAAAAACTGTGTGGCGTTGCAGAAATATGAACACAACAGCTAACAGGGAAGCGTGTCACCTTTGAAAACTTTCACCCATGCTACACAGTGGTGGATAGCAAAAGCTTTGTAACACCTAGGAAAGGTAGGTGGGGGATTCAGTGAGGCTCTGTGTGAGCCTACAAATGATATTTTTTTGGCACAGAATTAGAAGGTCTAAATGTTACCTCACTTTCTGTGCTTAAAGTTTTCTTTTTGGCTAGTAACCTCTGAGCACATAAGCAATAGAAAATAGAAGTTGGATGGCACACAGTTTACCTGTATCTGTAACACTGGACTTCTCCTTCCCTTGGAGAAGCACAGCATTTGATGCAGAGATGTTTCCTACTTCCTATTTGAAGTGTGTCTCCTAAAAGAAACAGCAGAATTGTACAGATTAAGATGATTTAATTTTTAATTAATTTTAGAGAAGCTGATCCCACATATTTTTTAGAAAGTATCTTATTTTTAATACACTGAACTCTACCTTAGGAGTAGAAAAAAAAAAAAAAAAACAAAAGAAAAAACCCTCATCAGTTAATGTTGACCTATAGTGTTAGTTCCAGAAATTTTTCTTCTGAAAACAAAATCTGAATATCATGCTAATAGATTTACGTATGGCAGAATATTCAGTGACTACTACTTTGAACTGCATCTAGTCTTCAAAGCTGTGAACACATAGTCCTTAAATACATAAACTGAAGTTTATAATCTGTTTTAATTAATCTTATTAAAGTACAGCAATAAATCTTATAAAACACATTGAAAAAATTCTTAAGAATAACTTAAATGTCTGTAGATCTCAACAACTTCTTAATCTGAAAGATGCTGAAAGCTTCATATTGGCTGGCATATTTCAAATAGTATGGAATAACTCACAGGGAACTTACAAAAATAAGACTGATATATAAAACCAGATCAAAAACTATGGCACTTACAGATATGCCTTCCTCCTAAAAAGGAAAGCATAGTGGAGAAAAAATTATGAAAAGGCGATTTGGATATAGTTAAAGTATTAATTTGGAGATATTATTATGTCCTTTGGGAAAGTCTGTCTGCGTTTCTGCTCTTCTCTTTCCCTTTCCATCATTCCTGGATTTGTGTTCAAAGCAAAGCTGTTCCTATTTCATTTTTATGCTTTCTTTTGTATCCAAAGTAGTCTGTGTTGGCTCTCTTCCTAAGTTCCTCTTCTGTAGTGGTTGCACAGCAGTAGTCAAGGACTGAGGTTAGGGCAGGAAATATAACTGAACTGTAACTTTTCTGGTGAAATTGAGGGAGTGTTAAAAATCTTCTGACCACTGCAGGTTAGGGAATTGGAAAAACCTGGTGGTCCTACATGAAAGCATTTCTGATACCTTCAGTTTACTTCCTCCTTCCTCAAGTAATCAGGGCAACTGAGTGCCCTTAGAAACTTGACAGCTATCATTCAGAAACTCTTAGAGCTCCATTTTGGGGCATGAGTAACAGTACTGGACAGAACTAATTTTAATACAGTGAAGAATGCATATGCTTGGTTTTGTGGGTTTTTTTCCTCTTTTCTTTTTTTCTTTTTTTTTTCTTTTTTTCTGTTTCTTTTTTTCTTTTTCTTTTTTCTCTTTTCTTTTTTATGTTCCCCCCAGCCCCCTTAATGCTTCAGTCTAGGACCTTTTCATGAGATCTGAACTGCAATCATTACTGATGTTGCTCTGAACTGGATCTCAAATCCTTGAGGACACATGCATAAAGTTGGTTTTGTGCACATGTTCAGAAGTCTGCAGCTCTGGCTGACGGATGTGTTCATTCATTCTGGATGTAATTAATATGACTCATCAACATTTCCTGATCATGGATAATGTGCAGCCTCATCTTTTATATTCCTTTTTCCAATTATGGCTTCCAATTCTGAGAACCTAGCACAAACCAATTAAGCAGTGCAGAGAAGGAGATTTTTAACCATTGTGATTTGCAGGTTATAAAATGTTCCCCAGTAGATTCTCACCTGAAATTTCCATTCTGTGACTAGGAAAATGGAGAGATATGCCACTGCCTAATGCCAATGGGAGGTTAAAGAACAGACTTCAACTCTTTCTTGCAGTAGAAGACAAATATTGATGCAATGAATGTTACTGTTAATTACTACCACATGTACACTTTGTGTCATTGCAAACTTGCCAGATTCTTGAATTTTTGGTAAGAATTACAGCTTATAAACAAAAATTAGCTGATGTCCTGTAACTTTTCTGTTAAATATATCCTTGACCTTATGATAAAATTTTATCATCACGGTCTTGCTTTTATATACTTTCATTCTTCTTTACATGTCACCAGTACTGTTGGTTTGTTTGTAAAACTGTCAATAGTATTTTTCAACAGGATTGAAATAGACTTTCCAGAGAGCGATATATTTGGTAGATTAATATTCTTTTTATTAATCTTGGGGAAAAAAAATTCTAACATTACAGTGCTGCAGAAAAACTTATAGTGGTTAACTATTCCAAACCAAAGAAATGTATTCTTACAACAAACGGTAAAGTTTCTAGTTAAGAGATGTATTTACATGATCTTTTGTAAAACATTGAGAGTTAATATTTGCTTCATGTCTATTCCACATTCAGAAATTTTGTATAAATCAAAATTGTAGCTAATGGAAATATATTTTGGTTAACTGTGAATTCTAAATTGCTCTGATGCTTGCTTAGAGAAATATGGTTTTACTGCATTTAAAAATGGTTAAACTCAGAGCTGTTTACAAAACAAAAAAATCCTTTCTTTTGTCTAGGAAAACAGCTTTAGAGGTATTCACTTGCTGGAATTAAACTACATTTGTTATTCCTGTGAAGCAGAACTTAAACTTTTAACCTCTGATGCATGGCCCTTGGGATTCATGGAACCTGCTGAAAGCGCTAAGTTGTTCTCTTCAAATGCAGTGTTTGTATTGCATCTCAAGGCTGAATGAGACCTAACCTGCAGGAAGATATGAGATGCATATGTGCCACAAGTTTTGAGGAAAATGGAATTAAAATTTAAGGCATTGTTTTTCTTCTAGGAAAAACAATAAACTTGCTGAAAAAGCAAAAAAAAAAAAAAAAGAGAACAGAGATAATAGAAATTTGTTGAGATTACAGAGGTAGGACGTTCATTTATGGTCATGAATACTCACATGTGACTAATGCCTTCTCAGAAAGTATGGGATAACTTATTTGTAGCCTATGCTTTCCAAGAGTCTGAAGTTATTTCCTACCTCAGCTCATACACCACTTTGCCTCTGCTCTCATTCCATGTGAAAAATTTTACTTCTGTTTCCTTTTAAGATACTGATTCTTCATCCAGTGAAAGGTATTTTGTTCTGCCACAGTTTATTGTCATCATCACGTGATCTCGGATGGACTCATATCTTTGCAAGAGCAAGGTCTGTGGTTGCATAGTTTCATGAGAGTGTCCCCAAGAGTTCTATGAAAATATATGGTGGATAACTTTATGAACTGCTGATTCACATAAATGATATGTTGCTAAGTATTATTTAGTAGGAATGTTTATAAGTCTTATTAAATTTAACAAGCAGTAAACTGAAAGGGAAAAGGCACAGGAGATATCAACAGAAAGCACAGGAGACTGCTTTGATCACAGGCTGGAAAGGAAGCGAATCTTGGTGCTCTGAAGAAAGTGAGGTGTGTAAATGAGAAAAAGGTCCATGTGTGACTAGATGGAAGATCTTTTTCAAGACTTAAACTGTGTTCAGCACTCTTTCTCTGTAGTTATTAATCTCAATGTTTACTTTTCTAGGTATATTCCATAGTCTAGAAACATCACAGAGTGTAACATTTCCCACACAAGGTATTCTTGGACTTAAACTAATATTCATTCTAGGAACTGAAATGGGTATTTTGAATTTGCTTGAAAAGTTTTTATTTACTGTTGGGGTTGTGTGTGTGTGTGTGTGTGTGTGTGTGTGTGTGTTGTTTGTTCTTTTTTTTCTTTTTCCAAACTGCTAGCATTTTTTTTTTCTTCATGAAGTTTCAGAAGAGCAAAGGAAATTTCTAGGTACTAATATATGGCACTGATTTTACACGAAAGTGGAATATGTGACTGATTCCCAAAGCCGTTCTAAGACTTTGAAGTTTTGCAAATCTTTCAAATTGTATTTTCAATTGCAGAACCAAAGTGGAGTTTGCAAATTAATTTTAATTTCCTATGTCAGTTGGTATAAAATTTACAAAGTGGGAGTAAAGGAAATATAAATGTCCAAAAGAGACTTTCTCACATCTTGATGACAAAAATTGCCACCTTTTCTTCAAAATCATACTTTTTCTTCTAAACATCATTAGGTTGCTGCATTCCTGTATAACTGATGTGAGCATTTAAAGTCAGAGAAAAGGTTTTCTGACATCAAGGGGATTTTTTGTCTTGATGCAGGCATTAGACAAGGATAACTTATAAGCTGAATGCTATTTCTGCTGCCATGTAAGGTTTTACCAGCAAATAATTCAGCTGAAATTTTGTCATGGAAATTTTATTAAAAATATTCTTCAAATCTTAACAAAAATAATAAGCAAAACTTAACTGTATCTTATTAACTCAATTTGATTAGCTAAATACTTAGACAACAAGGGAGATATCTGTATTTTACCTTATTGAAAGTATGCAATCCTTAAAACGCATTATTAATTCTATGGGCACTCAAAGTTCTGCCTTTATTCGTGTCCACAACAGTGTATCTCAGCTAAGTGGAGCAGTTTGATAGACATTTTCCAGCTCAGTCCCTTTGGGATGCTTGCATGAGTCATTGCTGCTTTCCTTAGTCACTCCCTCTCTTCTAAGTGCAGCATATCAAAAAAAAGTGAGCTTCTCAGAAATCAGCTTTGTGCTGTCTATTTCCTTTGAAATGAATAGTTGGAAGAAAGAGGGAGTAATGGGTACAGCCTTCTAGACACTGCTGTTTACTCCTTCAGGAAGTGGAAAAGTTGAATTTTATGTCAGCCTCACCAGATGGAGTCACAAAATCACAGAATGGTTGAGGTTGGAAATGACTTGTGGAGGTTATCTGGTCCAACAGGCCCCTCAAGCAGAGCCACCCAGAGCACCCAGGCCCATGTCTAGGCAGCTTTTGATGATCTCTGAGGGAGAAGATTCCACAGCCTCTATGGGCAGCTTGTGTCAGTGCTCCATCACTTGCACAGCACAGGCACTTCTTCCTGGTGTTCAGAGTGAGCCTCCTGTGTGCCAGTTTGTGTCTACTGCCTCTTGTTCTGTCACTGGCTACCACTGAAAAGAGCCTGACTCCATCCTATTTTCATTCTCCAGGTGTTAATAGACATTTTTTATATCCCCGAAGCCTCCTCTAGGCTGGACGGTTCCAGCCCTCAGCCTCTCAACTCTGTCTTTAGGAGAGGTGCTCCAGTCCTTCATCATCTCTGTGGCCCTTTGCTGGACTCAATCCTATGCATTCATATCTCTATTGCGTGAGGGGGGTTGAGGATACAGTACCCCAGAGGTGGTCTCACCAGTGCTGAGGAGAGGGGAAGGATCACCTCCCTTCACCCACTGGAAACGAGAAGGCAGCCGAACCCACATTTCTCAAGTGAATTACTGCTGGACTTTCCTGTTTTCAGCTTTATTAAGCCATTCATTGTCTGATGAGAGATAAGAGGGAAAAGTGAAGAATTTTCTGTTTTTGTAATCCTCTTTAAGCAGAGTTGTTTTACAGCAACTTCAAAATCTGAAATTCTTAGGGCTTCACAAATTTCAAAAGATTCTTTATCTGACTTAGGGCAAAATAACCTAGTGTCACAGATGGATTGGAAGGTGATTCCTTTTGAAAGTACTCTATAGCTCTGACATTTGAAAAAAAAAAGTTAAAATTATGACTGTCTTTAGCCTAGACATTAACTATGATTGAAAGCTAAAGCCATACATGAAGAGTTGAGGTAAGGTCAGAAAACAAACAAAAACCCAATCAGCCACGATTAGAAACAAAAATACAATGAAAGCCCTATTCTATATAGAATAGAGCTTTTTTTTTTTTAAGAAAAAAGTGTGTCACATAGCTCTAGGTTCTAGAAATCTTCATGAGCAGAGCTGCTACTTCTGAGAGGCAGCTGGGATTTCAGACCTTACTTCTCATTGTTTTCTAGTTCGAAGTATGGGCTTCCCTTCATGCCCAACACCCTCTCAATTTCCACTTTGCTTGATGTGTAGTGTAGATGTCCTTGTTATTGTATTCACAATCCCATCTTTTACCTTGAATTTTCTAATTCTTTCTAATAAATGACAGCACCCCTTCCATCCAGACCTCTGCAGAAAATAGTATCAAAGGGGAAGGGGGGTAGGTGGAAATAGAAGACTGAGAAAGACAGGTTTCCTCCTATTTTTTTCTATGGTGAAGAAGAGATTTGGTAGCACTGTGGAGGAATTTAAGGTATGGTAGCCACAAGGACAGGACCATGCCACTCAGTGACCGTAAATTTTAGAGTGTTTGTTAAGCAGGATGGGTTTAAGTGGATAGTGTTTTCTATTGTAAAGGTTCTATTTGACAATGGCTTCCTATATTTTGTTGAGAACACACACCAAACTGATTTCCTGCTCCTCTGGGACAGCTGTGACAGGCACTACAGTCGAAGAGGAACTAGGTGTTCATATGTGACCGATTGACATGTCTGGATCCTGGCTGTCAGTCCAGCTCCTACATATGCTGGTCACTCTATAGGCTCAGACCTCTGCTCTGTGTCTGATATCCAATTCAAAAGGTGAAAGGAAAAGGAAAAAAGGAAATGAAAGGAAAAAAAGAAAAGCTCGTGCTACAACTGGACAATTTGTCTAGTAGGATGCTGTGAGAAACAGCATCAAAGGCCTTACTAAAATTCAGAAATATTACATTCACTGACTGGATTACTGTATCATATAAGGTCAAATTACTAAGGCAGGATTTTCCCTACATGAACCCATGTTGACTATGCATGATAATAGCTTTGTTCTTTAAATGCCTTTCCGTAGCATCCAGGATAATCTTCTCTATAATTTTTTCAAGTATTGTTGGTAGACTAACAGGTCTGTAGTATACTGTGTCTTCTCTCATGCCTTTCTTATTTTCTGATTGCTAATTTCAAACTTAGTTGGTCAGCATAAACTGTCACTGACCCCATTACTTACACCCAGGCCAACATCTTTGACTTTCTTCATAATCAAAGCCATTTAGCTTTTTTCACCTGGGTTGCTATCAACCTAAGTATGTTATATTGATGGAAAGTTGTTACATGTTTGATTGTGCTTCTTTATTTCCTTTCTGTGCATACCTGAACTGTCAGAAGTAGTCCAGAGGTTCTGGTTTCTATGTGCTTGGTTTATTTTCCCAGCACACACCAACACTGTCTAACAAGCAGATGTAATCAAGGTCTCATTAAAATGAACTGTACTTAAAAGTGGGCTTTGCTCCATGACAAATAACTGAAAAACATAGGTAACCTTATTAATATTTATATATATATAAATAAAATTCAGATTTTGTTCATTAAGAAGAATAAAATAAATCATGAAGTGCTCCCAAAGAAAGAAAACTGAGTATTTTTCAGCAACAACATGATTAATGACAGTATGTTTTTAAAAATAAATTGATACTTTTTTTTTGGTCATGGGGGTTGGAAAATAGATCACATTTCATATACCCTTGTACCCCAATCCAGCATACTTACTTGTATTTACAATTTCACTCAGAATTTTGCATTTATCCATACTTACAGTAATATATCTTCTGAACACAAGCTGAGTAGGCTGATTCTTTTCAGCCTAGCAAGAAGACTAATTCATTCTGTAATAAAAAATGTGAGTTTACATTTGAGCAATAGAGTAGTATCTGTACATTACTGTTAAATAGCTTTGAATTTTATCCAAAAACCACTGTTTCAAGTGCTGTTGGTAAGAACAAAGTGAATCAGGGAAGTGGATTGAGCCAAGGATTCGAATGATTCCATTCAGTCATTATGTCCAAATTAAAATATGTTTTCTAAGTTTTTATGGTTTTAACCTCTGAACTGTAGTCAAAGGTAGTAGTCTTGATACATTTACATGTAATTGTTTTCTTTCACTTATTACAGTAGAAACAAACCATACTTATATTTCGCTTTTAGCCAGAAATAGTATAGTATGTATATCATGGGTAGGAAAAAAGTATATTTTTGAACTTCTTTCAAAGAAATTTTGGAGATAATGAATTATTTAGTTCTTACAGACTAAGGTTTAATTATTTTGCTAGGGGTTGGTTTGGTCTCACAGATCTTTGTAGTATCGTCCATAAGATAAACCAGTGATTGTACTTTGTTTCTATCTATCTTAAATTTTCTTCCAAATATTTCTTAAGGAATACTGTGTTTCATAACTCCATATGTGAACCTCTTATGAGAGCATCTGATCTTTAATTCACTCTGTTTTACTTCTCTTGGGACATAATTCTTAATAGATGGCTTCAAAACAGACAGTGAAATATGAATCTCATTTCATGAACTACTTGAGTATAACACAATTGATTAAGAAAAAACTAAGAGGCTTATCTCAAAAGCCTTTAAAATTAAATCTAGTAATGCAAATAAGCACCTACCCTAAGCATTTCATTAGCAAGTGTATGTTTTCCTAAATTTCTGTAGGTGGACATCTCACTAATTCAGAATTATTATTTTATATCAAGATAAACCTTTACCATTTTATGGCATTCCTTGTTGTCCTCCCAAATCACCTTTTCTGCTGGGATGCAAAGTGGTCTCTAATCTACTTTTCTTCATTACCATATTAGCTGTCACAGAACATTACTTTGTTTCCTCCAGGTTTAAGCATTTTGGCAAAACAAGAAGGTATCACATACGAAGTGCATGGTTTTTTTTAGGTTGTAATTGATAATGGAGTTTTGTTTGATTACTTGTTTTTTTTTTTTTTACTTGTTTTTATAGCAATTGGAGCATTTCCTAATGCTTTTGAATGCTTTTGAAAACATAGCTAAGAATTAATGAATTTACACTTAAGAAAATTTTTACCTTTAAGCCAATTGGAATTTTATGGGTCAAGTCTTTTAATTTTAAGTAAATAGAAACCTTAATGAAAACTTTTTACTTTTATGGTCATGAAGGAAAACGCATCAGAACTGCAAAATGAAGTTAAATTCCCCATAGAGAAGCTCACCTCTAATCAAAAAGGATATGATTCAGAGATAGATAAAAAAATCTCTTTCCCTCTCATGCTGCAAAATAGAACGGTACTTGTTTCAGCTGTGAAGACACAGCTGTCCTGGGGCTGGAAAGTGAGTAGCTGAGGTCTATGACTCAAGTCTTCCTCTTCATTCAGACAACGCTGAACATGCAGCAGGCATTTTGCACCCTACTACAGCATCTTCTATGGTTCTCTATGTCGTAAGCTGTTCCTGAGTACTCTTATCTCCCACCCTCTGTTCCCCCTTCTCTATTTCTATCCTTCATGTGTTCACAGAGTAGCCACAAATGCTTAAATCGCTTTGTTTGTTTGTTGTTTGGTTCTGACAGGTGAGAAACCAGGGCCAGAGCAAGACGAGGTTAAGCTGCAGAATGCCAGCAAGCAGATAGTGCAGACTGCTATCCTCCAAGCTGTGCAGCAAGTTTCTCGGGAGAACCAACAAAAGGAGAAGCGAACAAACAGCAGCATGAGCCTCCAGCTAGAAAGAGGAAAATTAACCAAGAAGCATGAAAAAAAGTAAAGGAGCAGCTTGTTCGAATTGATCCTTCCGTCTGCCATGATTTCAGCCTTCTCTTTAGTATCAGCTGTACTGCTAGCGCCATGTTACTGTTGTGAAGCAAACCAAAGTATAATCAACACCTAGGCATAGAGTAAAGCTGCAATAGTCCTCGGCTGAAAAATGTTAAGTGCATTAGATAACTAACTCCATATTTATACAGTGCCTCTTAACAGAAACAATAACCATAGCTATAAAGATAGTTTCAAGCACAAACTATTATGATATGGACTTATTTTCCAATGCTTGTTGTCAGTGCACTTCCCTGTCAGTTCTGCGTGCGGTGTTGCTGCTAGGCCAGCTGGCTGGATTTTTCTCTGTCTTACCGGGTTCACTGAAGCTGTCTTCACAGAAGAAACAGTTTACTGTTCAGTGTAGCAGAATGATCTCAGGCCGCTTTGAGACATGAGATTGCCATTTGTTTTGATTAATCATGGACATGAAATGGCAGTGTAAAATGGATTTGGTAAGTGCCATGAACCTTTTTCTTTTTTTTTTCACCCTGGAAAAAAGAAAGGCATCCACTGTGATGACTTTGCAGCAACTGTAATCTGTGACTATGGTCATAGATCTGTGATCTCTGTCCCTTTTTTTAAGAAGTTAAAATAAGAACTGAAGTTTTGATCTATTTGAAGTACTTCTGAACTTCTGTATGAAAATCACTTGTGCCTCAATCACTCCTTTTAATTTTCTTGATATTGAAAGAAGAGAAACCGATGTGCTGATACGGAGTTCGCTATGCCAGTTTTGAAAGTTTGCTGTGATTTGATTTACAGAAATGAATACTGAAGTGGCTTTAAAAAAAGAAGGATTTTGACTTTATTAATATTTGAAGGATGGAAGTACACTGTGTCTGAATCCTGTCGTAGTAGAGGTTTCTCACCTGCTGGGCATAAAGGGACTTCAGATATTTGCAATTGTCGCATAGATTGACCTTGAATAGCACTGCTTTAAGCTGGAAATACAGAACTTATCCTTTAACTACTCTATATAGCTGAAGAAATCCATGATATTTCTGAAAATACACATTAAATAAATATATCTTTCACTTTTATGCTCCCTTACTGTAATGATGATTGCACTATTACACAGCTGAAATGAATAATAGTTTATTTCATTCTGGAAATGCCTTGTAGCTCTTCTTCATCTGAACTCCTGTAGTAATATACCTAGAAATATATTAGAAGCAGATGCAGAGAATCTGCAAAGTAGGGTACAAACTTTCATAATTGCTTTTCTACTCAGCGAGATGAGTCTCAAAGTGACATTTTGTTTTAAGTAATTGGCTATTACTTACTACATTCTTCTGCTTGTATTAAACAATTTTAGGATTCTTTCTCATGGCCAGGGGCTTAGTCACGAATAGCCACATATTGTAATATTAAGCCTCTGAAATCTGCTTGGTTCCTTTTTTCTTTTTTTTTTTTAGTTTAAATGCACTGACTCAGACCAGATAATGATCTAGCTCAATCTTCATGTCATTTAAAAATGCAAAGAAAAATTCAACATGATTAAAGTTGTTACAAACCCTCTAATAATTAAAACTGAACTGTATTGCAAGTACACAGTTAATTTGCTTCTGCAGACACTGGCTGAATTTCCTCAGCCAATCATGCTTTGAAAGGTGGAAATACTTGGTCTTGAAGCACGCACATATTTGTCATAATAGTCATTTTTTACTATGAGCTTTTTCATCAGCTGGCCTTTAGTTAGGCTCTTTTCTGAACGCTCACTGTATCTTTGCTTTCTGAGAACCTAAGAAAACTTAAGCCAAGGTTCAATTCTGAGGCTGATGAGCAGGCAAGAGGAGTGGATGAGGGAAAGGAAGCCTGCTGGGGAGGCTCTGTGATGCAAAATGGTGTTTGCCAACAGTGATGTAAGAGGGAGAACTATAGGACAATAAAAACACAACTTGTTTGGGATTCTACTTTTTTTTTTTCCACATAAATTTGCAAGACGTGTTTTTATACCTTTCTGGTAACTGTATCTTTAGTAGTCTGGAAAGTTGTTTGCATGTCCATATTTTCTTCTTAATCCCCATGTTATGCAAATAAGAACTTCAAAAAACAGTGAATCCAAGCTTTTTGCCATTACTTCATATGAGTCTATTCCACCCTTCTCCCACTGTGCTCTTCTACATTCTCTCTCTACTGTCCTAGCACTTTTAGATACCCTGTTACTCAACCAGTACCTCGTGCCCTTCATTTCAGTGCTGTCAGAAGTCTAACGTCATGGAGAGAGAATGATAGGAAACCTTGCAGAGCTGTGAGGTTTGATAGGAAACTATCAAGGAAAAACAAATACCCTTGCATATATAGTGTAGTTTTCTAAATGAGACCCAAATAATGCATTCCCTATCTATAGTGTGTGTCTCTAAATTAAGGTATGCATTTAGTATCTCCTATCTATTGGCAAAGGATGTTCTGCACACCATTTGCATCTGGTGTATGTAGTTGAGATCTATCCTGCATGTGAGAAAGCGGGTAGTTTGTAGTAAATTCATGGACAGATCATATTTTTGAGAGAAAAACACAGACTATGAATTATTACAGATGTATTACAGATCTGATTACAAATAAAGAAACTTTAACACCTTGCATGTCTCTGGTTTCTCGTCACAGGAAGGGGAGAAAATTTCAGAGTATGTAGAAAATCTTTTGAGAAAAGTGATGTGCTCAGGAGGTTTGTGCTACTGAAAGAATTATCCACCACTATAATTTCTATCTTAAAAATGAAGGACAATCAAAATGGTATCTAAATGTATTTAAAACAAATTCACCACATTTTAGCACTTGTCAATAAGTAGAAGGATGCATGAATATGAAAGTATATTTACTGCATCTCTTCTCATGAAGTAGAATCAGCTATCTGTATCTACCCTGCCACTGCACTTGCTTTATTTTCATTTAGGTTGATTATCATGATTTTATTACTGTGCTGGTGTTGTTCTTTGTAATGTAATCAGACACTGTTTATAAAGCAGCAGTACCTAAGTGGAAATTTGCACGGACGCAGCAAAATGTTGCAAGAGATTACTAAATAGCACTGTTCATAAAGTTGGTGGCTCTGGGCAGTTACACTGGAAATCCCTACTATAAAATGAAAAACACAGTGTATCTTGGAAACAAACATTTTCATTTAAACATTTGAGAAAAATAAAAGCATTCTGTGGCAACATTGTCTCTAAGAACAGGAAAATCTTGAATATATAATCAACAGCAAATGATGCATCTAAAAACTTAATTAAAGTCTCTAATGGTATCATCTCTTTTTTTTTTTTTTCCCCACAGTATTCTTACGCATCTCTGACTGTAATGTATCTACAATAATAAGAATATGAAAATAGCAATGTAGCTGTTCTTAATGTGACTACAATGAAATATGCTGCGGTTGTCCTTTACATGAGTGTTAATGTCAAATGCAGGAGTTAATGAGTTGTTACCAAAGGCTTTTTCTGAAAGCGATTAATCTAAATTTGGGGAAAGAATAAGAGGAAATAGAATATATTCTTCAAAGAATATGGGATTCAGTCTTTTCACTTGGTTACCTTTTTGGGGCTGAGAAAAAAAATGGTATCAGCAAAGATCTAGATGCTGGCATAGCTTGATTTCTCTCTGTTGATTCCTGCAACACGTGAATCAAAATGTTTTAAGAGTATGTAGAAGTGAAGGGGAACACTGAGCTGCTGGTAACGTCTCCTTCCCAGTCCTCCAGAGTAAGGAGTAGCAGTACTGATGGAGCCTGGTTTCCAATGGGTTGGATTCTCATGGCTGGCTCTTTGGGGCCCCATTGGATAAGTGCTGAGAGAACCTTCTGCCTTGTTTTATGTTTTCTAGAACAAAGGGATTTTCTGCAGCCTATTGGTTTTGAATTTGAACTATATCCCTGTAGCGGAAATGCTGTCACGGCTTGAACCAGTGATTGAGCACCTGGTGGGAAAGCAGGGCCACCCCAGGGGAGCTCAGGTGCATTCAATATACCTGAGTAACTGGGAGGGATGGAGCCAGGATCCACCCCTTCCCAGAGCTCATTTAAGGGTTGGCAGTAGAGGCAAGGGTATCTCTTGCTAGAAATCCCTGCCTATCTGAGGTCTTCAAGAGGTAAGCAGTTTCTTTCCTTTATTTTTGTGCCTGTGGCTGCTGCATTTCTTCTAGCAACTGCTATAGTTCTCATTTGCTGTAGCCAAAGGCTCTGCTGCTCTGCTATTATTGAGGTTCTTTCCCTCCCATTATAGCATTACAATCCCATTCTAAGGGAGCAAAAGCGAGGTCTCTTTTTCTCTACTCCTGTAACTGCTTTCATGAAACTTTCTAGACACTGTTGTGTATGGGTTTCTGCTTTTGAAGACACCTATACCTCTGCCAGATTTAGTCAGTTTCCTTGATCTTGCAGAAGGGTGGACGAGAACGCATCAGCTATGCCTGAGTTCTCTGGGGAACACCAAGAGATAGGTAGATGTTTTAAATGCATTTGCTTCTAAGCTGTTCTTTTCTGCTAGACAGATTGTCTTTGTTTAATTAACGTAGGCAGCTTATCTTTGTTTTTATTAATCTTTCCTCCAGTGGCTTGCTACCTAGATTTTGTGTATGTGTTTGCTAGCTTTAACATTAAAACAACAGTAGTTCACTTTTAGTGACTCTGTGGAATTGTGTGTTCTACTGTGGTGTGTTTTCTGCTTTTTCTTTCACTAAAGGTGAGTAGCAGTGAAAACTAATGTCCAAGAGGAAAGGAAGTTGTGGGGTTTTTTTTTGTTTGTTTTTCCTCCATGGACTATAGCAGAAGGCAACAGAGTTCAGATCATCATGAATCTTTTACATATGTGGTGAAAGTAGCTGGCTGTAGATCTCGTACAGAGAGAAAACTAGCTCTCATGCCAGCTGGACGCAGAAACCACCTAACCTGATTCTAAAAACATCAAAGTAGGATGCTCCTAGTAGCTTTAAGGAAAATGATCTATGTGTGTTTTCAGAGTTGAAATCCATTTAGGAACATCAGCTAGTGAAGTCTCTAATTGCATGCTTTGTGATCTGAGGTGGAAGATGAACATTACTGTATTGTTCTGAAGACTTAAATGCTACTTCCTTGCATCTGTTGAAGATTTTAAACAGCATCATTTGGCAGAGTGAAACATTTGCTACTGCCCTTGGGAGTCAATACCTACTATTCTTTGCATTTATGCGTGCATAAGCATCCCAGAAGATTAAGCCCCTGTCTCCAGTTGCTGTAGTAGTTGCCCTTGCCACAAGTTTTTATTTTCTTAGTAAACATATCTCCTACTAATGCTGTTTTTCTTCATTTCTTTCATGCAGGACAGCTCATTCTGAAAAGCCTCAGATACAATATGAGCTATCTGTTTCCAGAACAAGGAAAGTGAATGTAATAAATCTCACTTGCTTCATTGGTGGGATATTGAGTCTTTCCCACAGCTCACTGTACAGGTTTATTTCCAAGAACTGTGTTAGCCAGTGCTTCCTTATGCTCTTGCTGATGTACCCACAGAGTACTCATCTTTAATCCTTACTTCTAGGGCAAAAACTATTTCCTGGGAAGTGGTTTGTCCTGACTTACGATAGTTGAGCAGGTCTATCTGACATTTGATTTCTCACAGACCACATTACTGAGCGTTAGGTGAGAACAGTCTTATTGTCCTCTTTGACTTAGATCACCGAAAGCTGCAGGCAGCAACAGAAGCTGCAATGCCTGGGTAAGTGTGTTGCTCTCAATGCTAAGTTGACCCTGCAGCTCTTTTCTTGACCTCATACATTTCTTTATTTCTATATTTTCACCTCCAGAAAAAAAAACAAATAGTCAAATGAGTGGATCTACGAAAGAGAGTTTCTTGAGAGGATCCAGTGCATTCCTGCAACATTCTCAAATATGAATGAATCACTCCCATATCATTCTCCCCTCTGGTAACTGTATGAAAGAACAATGTTGGTGTTTCCTCAGCACTTAAGACAATGGGATGCCACCTAGTTGAGAGCTCTGTTTCAGCTCAGGAGGTATCAGATTCTACCTTCTGTTTGCTAAAGCTGATTTCAAAGATCAGTGCTCACATCAGGTGACAGGTGGCTTGTCACCATGCTCAGTGGAGCTGTCTGGGTGAGAACAGGCAGGGAGTCAGGCTCCAATGAGTGGATTTCTGCAGAGAGCACTGGCCTTCTACCTGGCCAGAAAGGTTTCTGCGCTGGGCTGACCAGCTAAGCGAGTCCCTCTTTGTCTGCTGTTGTGGTGGTTGGTTGGTTTGTTTTTAGCAACAAGCCCCTGGGTATTCCTTGTTCACTGTCAGGCAGGAAATAAAACACTTTAGCAAGCAAGTCTGGAATTCAGGACCTGTCTTCAGCATACCTGATGTGTGGAAAAAGCATTTTCTTCCAGGCCAAAACTGGCACATCTTTTCTGTAACTTGATGCGTGCCTTCAGGCTTTTCTCTTCTTCCTTGCAATTCAAGGGAACGTTGAAGCCTGTAGGATTAACTTCCACTGATATATATATATATATTTTGCTTGCTCTTCTTCGCTCCAGCTGACCTGTGTGTGCTTTATCACTCAAGGTCACCTTCCTTGCTCTGAAAAAAAAAAATGCCTGAGAAAAAGGTACAGAATCAGTCCCCTAGTTCCTGTTTGAATCTGTGTTCTAGCACAACTCAGGTAATGCTTTTCCTTGGTACAGGCAAAAAAAAAAAAACCACAAACAACCAAAACAAGCACATATTTTTGTTTCACTTTTTTAAACTGTTTTCCCTGAACCTATATTGTGCGTAGAGCTGGGACTGTAGAATCTAGAGCAGTGTTTTGACTCTGAAGCTACCGAAACAACTATATGTGCTAAATCCTCACTTCCTTGAAAAACCCCTTACTCTTATAAATCAGATTATATAAACTCCATCTGCCCTGGTAAGAATTAGGTTAACTTCTATTCTGCCTGCTGGTAGGTTGGATGGCTTGTTGGTGTGTGTGTGTGTGTGTGAATGTGCTGGTTTTATTTTGTGTGTGTTTTTTCTTCCCACTGCCAAATATCTGTATCTCGGACTATTAGGATACTTGATAATTTGGAAAGTTAACCGTGCAGCTAGGGAGCACACCAAGTGACTGAGAATTAAGATCTGAGCTGCGGTAATGGGGCTGCATGCAGAGCTGATGAGATACGACTTCAGGATCTTTGTGACTTCCAATTTGGAGGTACCATAATAAACAGTCCTGAACAGATTATGGTGTCTGGATACTAGCAGCTTTCCCTGTGCAGATGGCAATGCTGTCAGTAAATGTCAGCCTTTTGTCTCTAAACACCTGTCACATTTCATTAGGGTGCACATATGACTGTGTTCCCTTGACTGCTGAGGTTTGACATCGGATAACAAATGAGTTCTGCTCATAATTGCCCCATTTCTTATTTTGTGATCCATTCATTTTACCCAAGTGCCCATCTCCACAGAAGCAAAAGAAATGCTTCCATGTGAATTTTCAGACTGTTGGTGACAAAGAATGTGTCAGCACTCCAGGACATACTAAATGCTTTGCAGAAGGGCAACAAAACCCAATTTTTTTCAGAATGTCTCTCTAGAGGAATGATGCATCAGACTGAGGATACATTACATCTTTTCTGCCATCATTTTGCTTTATCTCAGACTGAAACTCCAAAAGTACGGATGAAAAGAAAACAACATCTGGTAGCAAGGGTTGTTAACTAGCAATTATTTGTCACCAGCAATGCAAGAGTGTAGCTAAAAGGCTTGCCCCTTTCCAGTCCTTCTGATGCACAGCTGTAGAGCAGTAGCTGAAGGGACAGGTCTTGGGTACCATTGCCTTTTCTGGTACGTGACCTTGACTGAAATCTCTCAGACCACCAACGCAGAAAGGAACAGGATAAAAGGCCACAAGTGGGCACCAAATGACCCTGAAAACATAAGTCAAGATTCTGGGATAGTGCTACAGCCTGCAGGGCTGCTCTGAAGAAGCGATTTTCCTACAGATTTTTCCTAGTCTTTATCCCCTATAACATAAATCACTTAAAAGTATGTTTTTGCAGAGTACATTCTTGTAGGTGAAATAAAGGATCATTCTCTTTGGTGAAATAAATTATTTACCGAAGGAAATGTCTTTGTTAAATGGATTCTCACTGCTCTGTTCTTGCCTGCTAATCCCTTTGTGCATTAAAGAAAAAAGTAATCTGAAAGTGGACACCCTGTTACAGGTAAAATCTAGTGCCTGTGCATAGTAACAAAAGGCATATGGTGTTATATGACACGAAGCCACAACTGAGGAGACGTGCCAGACTGTCAGCATTGTTTTCAGAGTCTGTTGCAAGCCTACATCACAAGTCTTGTATGCTATTCCTGTTTCTATTTTGCTGAATATGTTGTTTGTCTAAGCGTGAGAAATGGAGATATGTTGATGCCGATATTTGTCTTGTTTAAAAAGTCTTTCTCTGTTAAGAGAAAACCATGAACTTATCTGGTAACAGAGAACACTTGTTTTGACAGCTGCTAAAGAAGATCGAGGGATGAAAGAGAAGTTGCACTTTGCAACTTAGTACATTCATAGGTTGAGAAAATGAAGATTTCCAAGGGAATCCGGAGCATGTTAGAACAAGAGTAAGTAAATATTCAGTAGACTTTGCTTTCGACAAAAACCTTTCCTATGTGCTTATAAATGAACTTACAGTCTTAATCTGTCATCCACAGTTGTTCTAAAATCTCATGTGAACAGCTTCTAATTTCACGTATATTCACAAATCCATCTCCTAGATATAAATTGATGATAGGGAGTCATTATTTTCTAGCAAGTGAGATAAAACATTATAATCTGTCTCTTTTACAGATGAGGTCTACCTGTACCTCTGCAAAAAGGCAGTCTTCCAAGTGAGCCATTGTGCATCATTCTGCACTAATCACTGCAACTGAGGAAAAAAAGATGTAGGCCCCAGCTGAGGTTTAGAAATTGTATGTGCTTACACTCTAATTGTGTTGAAGGCACACAATGTTTCTCTGAGAATGACACCTGGAAGAGCACTGGCTTTAGCTCATTCCTGTTATGAAATCTGTAGTGTGCTCTCTATTTATTATTATGATTATTATTTTAAGAGTTATGTAGAACAATCAATACTTTGAGGTGTAGGAATTTTTTTCTAGGAGCTGAGAAAGTCTCAGTTGTGTTCCCCTATTGCAGAACAGGTTGCAGTTACTGACTGGAGTCCTCACTCCTAAAAGCTCTTGCCAGGATTCTCATAATCTCAGAAGAGGCTGGATTTCACCCAATTATACTTGTAACACTGGCTTCAAAGCTGCAGCTGCTGCTTACACTGCTGCTATATCTTGGCAACACACCTTAACGAGCATGATGCTCGAAGAGCTCAGATGAACCTGAATTACTCATTTATTTGGACATCCGAGGTCAGCAATGGAGTTTTCTTTGCCTGACTTCCTAAGAAAAAAAGGTTTACATGCTCACATGAGTTGCCTGTGTTGGTGCCTCCCAACAGCTTTTGTGTCTAATGGCTCATGCAACAAAACCTGACAGAAGGATCTCAGGATGGGACCCTCCTTCCTGCTTGGAGCCAGAGCATCATGGGAAAAAAACCTGGGGAAAACTTTATTTTGAGAGGTGTTTTAAGGAAAACCTACTTCCCTCAGCATATCTGAACTACATGCTCCTTTACTCTCTGGTACATAACTAAATTACTATGAGGTCTATGTCACTATTTATATTTGGTTTGTCTTCATTTTAATACATTTCAGTACAGGTGGGATCACAGAAGGTTTTTTAGAGGTTTCTGATTCTTTACCTAAATCATAGGAACACTTCCAATTTCAGATTTAGAAACTGGTATTTGACTGATTTGTGCTACCCATCCTTTTTACCAAAGGAAAATACTCTCTCCATTAGTGTTTTTGGTAAGGGAATAGAAATAAATTTCAGGACTTCAGGAAAATAAGAGATCAAAAATTTGGAGATAGGAAATGTTTGTGCATCCTAATATAACACGCTCATTATTAGTCCCTAAAACGTGGGCATCCCATCACTTATTGACACTACGCAATATTCTTCATGTGAGCATGGTGCACCCAAATTTTGTAAAGTTTCATACCTTCAATAATGCCTAAGATACTGGAAGACAAAGAAAAAAATCAGAAAAAGCCAAACACAAATGCTTGAGTACCAATCTACATAAATGAATGAAATCTCCTTCCTTCCTTCTCCTTTGCCATCATGTCCTTTAGCTGAAAGATCTATTTACGACCAGAGAAAATATCACTTGCTTTCTGCTGCTGCATGGTCTTCAGAGAATGCTTTATATTATAAGCTGCAGCAAATGTAAGTTCTGATTGTGTCACGCTCCAATTGATAGGAGGGAGAAGAGGTTCTTTTGATATATGTGTACCCAACAGTGAGATTAAGACACAATGGGTCAAATGTTAGCCCAATCAGTTTATTACAAATTGTAATTGTTTAAGGAGATGGGGAAGGGGAGATGGGTGATAGAGGAGAGATAGGAAATAAAAGGAAGCAGTCTTTGTAGAAAGCAAGAGAGAAATAGTCACCACTGGGATTCCAATGTAGCTCGTAGTTCAGAAGCTGATTTCCAGTAGCCGTGGGTCATCAGCGGTGCGTTGTCAGGTCGTTGGAGTGTTTCGGTTAATGACGACTTGTTCTTCTTGTTCTTCCTGTTGCTTCTTTCTTCCCTACTTCTTAACGACAGTACAAACTTATTTATAAGTCCAAAGTGGTTGAGTTAGCTCTCTTTGGAGTGACAGCTCCTGGCTTCTGGATCTCAGCAGGAACTCCTTTGTTCCCATCTTCCAGGCCTTGCAGGCTTGAGTCAGCAGGTAAGAAGGAGCAGGGAGACGCCAAACTGTATCTTGCCTTCACAGGATACAAAGATATCATCCCCCAATCTCCTGTACCAGTTATTCTGTCACAGGCCAGATCTTCCGCCAGTAAACACCCCCTGAGCACTCCCTTTCTAAGTCAAACAGCTCCAAAGAAATGCTTTCAAATGTTAAACTGTCCACAAAGTGGTGCCAGCCTCGTGACACCCACCACTTGCCTCCAAGATAAGCCAGAGTCTTACCAAGGAATGCCCTCAAAGCAAATTTGGAGCCATAACAAAAGAAAACAATGATTGTCTTTCACAGATTGCTCTTAATGTTCAGACTATTTAATGAGAAACTCCTCATTCTGTGAAAGAAACATTGGTATGATGCATTTATTCACTGGAGGTTTCCCTCAGTTCTTTTCATGCTTAAAAAACAAGTTATTCTTCAGCATTTTTCCATGTTCAGGTGAAATATTCCTTGCAGTCTGAAACACTTGAAAAATGATTGAAAATCCAAATGATGACCAAATACAGCATATTTTCCTCATTATAATTCTTTCCTATGTTACCAGCTATCTGTGGGCTTTTTGCCACTGTAGTCAATCTCTGTATTTGTAAATATTCCTAATTCCCCTTCTCTGCTGTGTGGAGATATTCAGATGATGGAGAATACTATTCCTGCTAATGAGCAGTAACTCAGGAATATTTCAAAAACTCTTTGAATACTTCCATGAACTGAGGCATCAGAGGCAAAATGTGTCTTACTAAAGAAGTCTTTGATTCTTTTCCACACAGGGAGAGGCTGGCAATGCAAGAAATATTGTCATATCAGAATAAGCAGCATCTGTGGGTGCTAGAAAAAAAGGTTATTTCAATAATGGTTGCAGCCATCAGTCCAAGGGAGGTGAATATCCCAGTTTTTTGGAGAAAAAGTCTGCATTCCTGGAGAACAGATGAGAGAAATGCCTGTCATGACTAACATAATTATAGCTGCTCCTGTCTTAGGGTTGTGAATGGGACTAGAAAGATTCCTAGCAACAGTCCAGATATATATATTTAATTATTCTGTTATTGTTTAATGCTGCTGTGTACAGTATACATGAAGATGACTGAGCATAGGTACACGTTGCCCAGAGAGATCTTCAGAAGCTACCTGGACGTGGTATTGGGCACTCTGCTCTGGGTGTCTCTGCTTGAGCAGGGGTTGGGCCAGGTGAACCCAGGGGTCCCTTTCCACCTCAGCCATGCAGTGATTCTGTGAAACGTGGTTGATTCACTTGCTATACATACATATGAAATGAACAAAATAAGGAATTTTGTCCTTGGAGTAAGGGATACTTTATGATAAGTAGAAGAATGGTAGAGGGATCTTTGTGGTAGCCCCTCTCTGTGAGAGATCTCAATGTGAGCTCACCTCCTACTAAGTTTCCTTAGTCGATAAAAGGTTTAGTGGATGTAAGAGGGAGAACAAACATGACGTAGAAATCCATTGAAGGTTGCTAAATACATAAATGCAAAGAGACCTATGGAAATTTGAGCTGAAAACGGAGGAGGATATTGAAAAGCAAGCAAAGCAACCCATTGCAACTGGTGGCAACAGGTAAGCGTGCACGTGGCACCTGAAACTGCCCTAATTGTACAGAAAACATCCATCAACCTTCAAAAATGCAGTAGTGAGGGATCGGATATAACTAGTGATTAGCCACTCTGTAATTTATGTCATAAGTCCCTGTTTAAGTCCCTTTTATCAGATGTTGAGACAGGTCAGTTATTGCAGTGATTAATGCTTCTTAGTGCTCTTATTTCAAAGTCAGGTTGTCTGTCACTGCAGACCTGTATCATTCCCCTTGGCTGATGTAGAGCAGAAACTTTTTTGATCAATCAGTTATAAAAACATTTTTCTGTGCTGAGGAAATGTACTGTAAGTCAATGCAAATAGAATAAAAATATTAAGAAGACATTTCCTGTTTCATCCAAGGCTCTCAGATTTCATTCAATCTAGCACTATAATTTTTTATCATAAAGTATGGACTATTTATGCTCTTTGTTTAAGGAAATTAATATATCCACAATTGCAGAGTCCAGAGATATTGGTGTGCGACCTCCTTAGCTGTAGCAACCAAACTCCTTCATTTGCTAAAGTTGTATCCACCGCTTGCAATGCAGAGCGACTGGCAGGTCCCTGCACTGGCATTCATGCATCTGGCCACCATGTAAATCATGGCAATTCTGAGGTTGGGAACAGCAGTAAAGCCTTTGGAAGTGACTGATAGGGCACTGTTGTGTAGTGCTCTGCATTTACCCAAAGTGAAAAATGGTAACCACAGCGCAACTCCCATCTTAAGGGACTAGTGGTCTGTGGGGAGTGCAGAGGTGGGAAGATGAGAGAAGAGCAAAGCTCATCCAAAACTTGAGTGACAACCCCTGCCTGTTCCTATTCAGTCACTACTTCCAATACAGAGTGGAGACCACCCTACAGATTTGTACCATCAATTATGGCCCAAAGTTGAAGTAAGAGAATGGTTAAGCCAGAGCAGCTGTTCCCTCAGCATCCAGCATGATGCCTCCGAAAAGGAGTAAATATCAGTGAGAGGGTTGCTGCAGAGGACTTGTGTTGAAAAGCTGAAAATACAAAGCCTGAAATAAAGTTTCTGAACTTAAAATCTTGCTCACTTGGAAGAATTGAATGTTATGTAGGGCTACTTCTGTCAAAATGCAGGAAAAGGCATTATTTAAATGCAGAATTTACGCTCAATGTGTTAAATGATACCAGTGACTCAGCTTTCTGGGGAAAATGCCTTTTCACAGATGGTTGGTATTCCCTACAAATGAAAAGTATAGATTATATATATAGTCAGCAGTTATAAGATAGAACTGCAGCTCTGTACAATAGGGTTAACTTCCTTAGTGTTTTGTTTTTTTCTTGCTATTGTCACACATTTTTGGAGCCTTTGCTAAGCAAGAATATATTAAGAGGTAGTACAGTATGGGAATATTTCCATGTATTAAAAATATATATATACATATTTAATTATTATAAGGTAACCCTTAGTTAAGAATCTGAGTTACTTGGTTTATAAAGACATTTTGAAGATAATAATTAGTGAAGATACAAAAACAACTATAAAAAAGAACAAAATTCACTCCATTAGTGGACTGAAAATAATCAAGACGAAACAGAATAAGGATCCAGCAACTACTGATGTGCTTATATGAATAAAACAATATGTTTTATTTCCCAACAGCATGGGCTCTGATTCAAATATATATAGTTTATGTTAATGAAACTCACTTTAACATTAATGTAGAAGTAAGTTATCTATGTGGTAATATAACCAGCTTGTCCTGCTGATTATATTATTTTTCTATATCGGTACCTCCCCCTCATGGGATGATTTATCTCAATTTCACTGTCATCCTCTTAATGAAGTTAGCCAAGATCCTCCAGTATTAAATTACACAGAGCACACAGGCCAATGACTTGGAGCTCTAAGCTCTCTAAACTGGCAGTTTCTTCTTGGGGCAAACCTCTTTACTAAAGATTTATTTCATCTGCCCTTTGAAACTCGTGAATTACCATCAATTTGAAAGTTCTGCTAAGGCTATTCCCTGGCAAAAGAGGGGAAGTAGAATCAATCTCTCCTGCGGCTGCAGATCTGTTTCTGGGATATCTGTATCACGCAACCTTTAAAGAAATTGGATTGCAGTCAGGTTCCAGAAACAGACGTATTACTTTTTTTTTTTTTTAACATGACTGCAGTCTGGTTTATGTGAGAGCTGTTTAAAATGGACTAATTGCCCATCTGCCTCAGGAGGAGCTAGGATGTAGAATGTGTGCTCTCATGGAGCAGGGAGCAGCAGCAGGAGCTCGTTTGGTCAGCATGCCTCTGACCAAGGTCATGGTCTTCAGTGATCCCAAAAGGTCTCTGCTGAAACCCAGGCTGCCCTTACAGCCTTGGCATTTTCTGAACCATTTTCCAAGATGAAAATAACATTACAAAAAAAAAAATTAGTAAAGCCACTGATGATATTTCAAGCACTTTAGCAGGGTCTGTTGTGATAGGACAAGAGGAAATGATTTTGAACTAAAAGAGGGGAGATTTGGATTGAATGTTCTGCCCTCATGACGCCCCAGCTGGAGTACTGCATCCACGTCTGGGGCCCCCAACACAGGAAGGATGTGGGGCTGTTGGAGAGGGTCCAGAGGAGGGCCACAAAGAAGATGAAGATTTTTTTTCAGTAAGGTTGGTGAGGCACTGGAACAGATTGCCCAGAGAGGTGATGGAAGACCCATCCCTGGAGACATTCAAGGTCAGACTGGATGGGGCACTGAGCAATGTGATGTAGGTGTAGGTGTCCCTATTCACTGCAGGGGAGTTGAGCTAGATGGCCTTTAAAGATCCCTTCTGACTCAAACAGTTCTATGATGACTCTATGATTCTATGACTTTCCTTGTCTGACATTGTAGTCATAGCTGGCTCGTTCTCTGTCTGCAGCAGCCATTCCTGCAGTTTTGCTCAGCCCAAAATGCATATATTTAAAAAGAACAGATGTCTCAATATTTACATTTTTGAGACTGTATGAGGTGACAGTTGAGGTTTTCAAAGAGTATGGCTTCTCTAGGCACAGCACTCATATCAGCTGGTCCTTAATTAGACCCCCCTGAAATTAAACTGGGCATGAACACCACTCACTGAGCTGTGCACACGTTAAGTTTTAATTTTCCTTTGCTTACCCTTGCTGTGTGTGTTTCTACATTGTGATTTGGGCCTTGCCGGCTCTGAACATCCTAGATCAGCAATGCTGCCAGGGTATCCTCAAACACTTGCAGATAATCCAGTGCCTTGGCAGCAGGATAGGGCAGCCTCTGTCTGAGCAGCATCACCTGAGAATCTCTTCAGCCTGAGAGGTGAGCAAGCTGCCCCTCTGAATCAGTAATGCAGATGATCTTTGTCTATTGTTCCTCCTGGAATGAGCAAATTATTCTGGACACAGCGAAGAAAATGTCACTCAGTTGAATTCTTTATTCTTCTATAACACTTCAGCTAATTCAGAGGAAGTGATACTATAGAGTTTCCTCTGAAAACAGAAACAGATGGAAATCCTACAGGTAGGATTTAGAGCAGGCAAACTGCCTTTTGCATAAATGTTCTGAACAGAAAATATCTGAAGGTGCAGGAATCTGTAAGCTGATGTTGAGGTGCTTGTGTGGCAGCATGCCCTGGCCTTGTTCCTCAGCTTGCTGATCCACAGTACCCAGAAGTCTTCTCAATACAAAGTACTGCAGCAGGCTGGAGACCCAGTCTGAAAACCATATGGCACCAACTTGCACAGGTGAGTGCCTCCGCAAAGTGTGTGCTGCCACACCATTTTACATTGAGGCTTTCATGTTTTTCTCTGGATGGTGGCCAGCTCCTATCAAGCATTCCATGATTCAGACTTACTCAGGTGAGTATGGGGCTATGTGTGGGATAGAAATATCTTAATTTCTTCTATATAGAAACCTAATTCCACGTTTCATATTTGTGGGGCAAAATGTCTAGCCCCCAGTTTTTATATAACCTATGATCACTGTGGGTGCAATCAAAGAGACTATGATCATGCCTTCTGCTCTCAAGAGGATGATTCTGATGCCCAAGACAAGGAGCTTTAGGTTGTGTACAGCAATCAGGAGAGCGTTCTGGGTTTAGGAGTAAAAAGGCATTTCCAATGCTCAGGTGTTTCCTACTGCTTGGTGCAGGCATCAATTAAGTATATCCTGACCCTTCTGAGTTGCAGCATTCTTCGGTCAACACCCCAAATTGAGCAGTTTGCCCAGCCCCTGACTGGCAGCCTATGTCTGCTCTACAAAATTAAAAACTTACTCCTATACTTCTGCAGAAGCGTGTAAAATGTGGGATTCAGGATTGCACTGCAGCACAGCTCTAACAGTTACCAATGGCTTAAGCCTGCACAGCCTTGGGGTCCCTGGGCTCTCCCTCTCCCAAGCATCTTTCATCTGAAAGTCTTCCACTTGGCTCATAAGCGAATGGGTGGTTCATGGAGCAGTTATGTAAGATGGCGAAAGCACAGTACTGCAGTCAGCCCTACTCACATGGTCATACATCAGTCTGAGGAACTCCCAGCAGAGGCAGGATAAAGGATGGGATATCCGTCGGGAAAAGGATGTGTGCAATCAGACGTGAACTCTTCAGTTCACTACTCTCTGAGCAGCTTGCCTAAAAAAGCAGAGCTATGCTGCTCATAGTCTGTGTTTAAACACAGTTTTCCACCTTGTAATGGCAATAATAATAACATTTCTTGAAGTACCAGCTGAATGCCACTGCAAATCCCACTGTTTCCCTCTCTTCAGAAAAGGAAGAAAACTACAATAATGGATTTCTCAAAGATGAAATGCTGTGATTTTAGAAGGCTATACCCGTAGGTTTGAATGATAGGCCTTAATTTCATTTTTAGGTATTACAAACAGTGTGGGACTACAGATTTTTCACAAAATCATCATTCAGTTTAGGTTCTCCTCAGTTTATATGGCAAGTGAATTCAAATTTTGACTGTCTTGCGAGGAGAAGAAGCTCCCCTGTGATTCTTGAGTATCATTCTTACCTTCCTTTTCAAGGCTATTTCTTTTCTTTCTGCTTTCTTTTTTTTTTTTTTTCCAGGGCACTTAACCTCCCCTCCCAGACACAGGTGTTTGAAACTGTAATCGTCTCTGATTCCTACAAAGAGTGTTCAAGTGGCTCAGAAGTGAGAGGAGAGGTATAGCTGTCTCCTGGCTCTGACAGCTGCAGGTCAGCCTCCCGCACATCCCATCTCTGTCAGCCTGCTCCAACGGCCCCAGGTTGGTGTTTGTGACCTTGGTTTATTTTCTGGAACCTGCAGTTTTCTGTCATGGAAACCTCAGTGTTGGGCTGTGAAGCTGGAAGAGAGGTAACAAAAGACATTTTAAAAGAAACCAGCAGCAGGTAGCAATCCTGGTCACCAGAGAGGTGTTTACTGTTTTACAAAGGAACAAAAAAGAAACAAACCAGAAACAGAATGAAGATCCCCTACTTCTATCCTTTACCTACAGTTGTCATTTTATATCAAAATATGTTGGATCCCTGCTTGCACAGAAAGTCAAAAGGAGAAATGCAGAGTTTCAGTGGAGTTCAGTCCCCTTTTCAGCAGTTAAAATAGGATTTCTGCATCACCTGACAAGCAGAGCAGATATTTGCAAGTTCTATTAATATAAAATAAAGTAATTTTGATATTTGAGAACTATATTCTTTGGTCTTTTAGAGAATCTGCTCTGCAGGTGAAATAATGTTTTGAATACTTAAGGATATTGATGACAATTAACATGCTCAATTGCTGAAACTGAGAATCTGTTTGCTTTTTTCTTTTTCTGACAGAGGAATTATTGCTTAAATAATACCCATTTCAAATAAGAGGTAAGTATCCCATTGATAGATAGGCTGGCAGTGCCCATCACAATTAGAATGATAAACTGTCGATCTTGTAGGTCACTCCCTGTTACCATGTACCTGTAACAGGCATTTTCCTATGTGGAACTGAGGATTTGTAGCACACAGAAGACAGTAAGCGAAGGGGAAGAGAGGGGAGCAGCCAGAGAATATTTACTGGAATGTTAATTAAGAATTTTCCACATTGGAACTCCTTTTCTGCTTCTTGGCATTGTATATTGAAATACCATGTGATATTTAGAATCGTTTTTTCTCTTTTGAATATTTATCCCAATCCTGAATTTTCAATGTGTTCTAAAGATTCAAAAAATTGTAAATCTTCCAGCTGAATACGTTCCCCAAACAAAACTTATATCATTTTGACACCATTGAGCTATCCTCTGGGAACACTCCTCTTTTCCAGCCCTTACCTATGAGTCTCACCGAGAAGAAGTGAAAGATGGTTATTGGTTTGGTTTGGTTTGGTTTGGTTTGGTTTTGGAAACCCTAGAAACTAGATTGGTAAAAGCAAGTGGGAAGAGAGCCTTCGGTGATAAGGATGAAGGATACTATTCTACAGTTACTGAGAATTATGTACCCAAGTCAGTGATATATACCAGGACAGAGAAGAGTTGGGGAGACAATTTGGCAGGAATTCAGTCAATATACACACCAATGAACCTCTGGAGATGGCAAGAGAGACATTTGAGAAGTCTGTTTCATCCATCTAGCGTGTTCTAAAGACCTGAAATCTGCATTTTTGCAACTTTCACAGAGTGTCAGGAAAGTTGCTACGTTACCCTTGAGAAGAAAATAACATCCTCTAGAAACAGGGGCCAGCAGAAGAACTCAGAAGTTGTCTAAGGGCCTATTGCTGGAGAAAAAAAGTCTGAAATAATAGAGGAACTGTAAAAACATAAATTAAAATTTGTTCTGAAAGCACAATGCTGCTGTAATTGTCTTCGTAACTGATATCTTATGACTGATGTATTAAAGAAGTATTTCCCTGATTGACATCTTCTGGAGTAATCTTTCTCCTAAGTGGATTCTCCAGGGTCCATTAACACAGGAGCTCCCACTGCTGTCTTTCCCTGAGCTGGGGTATGTGAACAGTCTATGCAGCCAGCTATTTCACAGACTTTGAGAGAGCTTATCTGGAATTGATAGATCTTTGTCAAAACTGTATGGAAACAGACTGGAGACTCTGTAGTTGTGAGACTTCAACAGAAATTTTAAAAAAAAGTTTAAATAGAAACTATCTGTCTGCGTTTGAAATTGGATCCAAACCCCACCACATTTGGACATGGATGACTAAGGAATCTTGCTCCTGTCCAGTCTTGTTTCCTGAGTTATTACAAGCTTGCACAGTTTTGTCTATATATACGTATTTCTGTTAGGAAGACTTCACCTTCCCATTTCTCTCTGAGGGCTGGAGACCAGAAAGCTCCCTAGCCGTGCAGTTACAAAAGCCTTAAGCTGAACATTTCTTTTGATGCAACCTCCTAAACGCTTCTGATAATAGAATCTCTTCATCTCATTTCTGGCTCTGCCAGTAATGACATTTATAAGTGGGCATTATAAAAGTATGCATTATATCGAGCTTGTGACATTTTAATGTGATCTGAGAGTCACAAAAGGTTGACCAGCTACCCTCTGAAAATAAAGGCCTTGGAGAAATGACAAAGCAACCGCTCAGAATCGGTCATCATTTTGGAATTTTTGGTTTGTGTCCATATTAAAAAAATAATTAAAAAAAAAAAAAGTAGAGAAAAAAATGACAAGACTGTTAGGCAGGAAAAATATCTGTGAGTATGGCAGGACTTAGGCTGCTGTAGCTGTCAGCAGGTAAACCCACATGCTAGACTGCATAGTGAGCATGGATAGGCTCCAGCTGAGGTTTTTCTGTAGACAACAGTTGCCTACATCTTCTATGGAAATTCACAAAGCAGTGGACTTGCATTATTTCCAAGAAACTGATCTGTTTCTAGGTGCATGAATATAGTAGACAGTCTACCATGCACTTTCAATTTTAGAACATCAGGATACAACTCATGGTAGGGATTGAGACTTCTGACATCAGCTGAGATGTTTAAACACAAAAATACAGGACAATTTCCAAATCCTGATTGTCTTAAATTTCTCTTACCCTAATATGAGATGTGTAAATATTTTTCATGAGCTGAAGATTAAGGTACAGTTAGATATTAACAACCATCTGAGTTCTAATGCTTGCAGGTCAGAACAAGAGGAATCTAGTTTAATTCCTTGGCTTCAGGAAGGAAAGATATAACCTGCTGAAATTCTTTATCTGCGCGTAAGGTGGGAAATCC
>JANHGO010000063.1:72349125-72374897 GCA_024606505.1 Aquila spilogaster | reverse complement strand
ACCACCACATGAATGTAATTTTTTTCACCGCCCCCCCCCCCCCCCATTTAGACATGTTTCAGTATTTCTTCTGTGATTGTTTCTGATACCATTAATATTCCTGAGTTGAGCCAGAGTAGAGCAGCTCAGCTCTGAAGCAGAGAGCCCACCAGAGTGAGCACAGCATCTCCTGCTGTATGTAGGTGATGAAATCTGTTTTTCTGCTTTTTTTTCCTATGTGGTTTCTTTCATGGACTTTTCAGTAAGCACATTAACAAGATTTCTCTTCTGTCAGCCTTCTTGCTCTATGTTTCAGAGCATCGGCCATGCACCTCTACTCATTGCCTCATTGAAGCTGTCCAGCAGCATTCCAAGGCTGTGGAAGAAGGGGTGCAGCAGGTACACACATGGTTTGATAGCTCAAATCTAGTTTCATTTAAGAAAGAAGCTATTCTTTTTATTATTGGTCTTCATTAAATTTATAAAAAGATGTAAGGGTAACAATTCATATTCTAACTGGGAGAATTTTTCTGTTCACATTACTTTTTAAAAAATACTATGTTTTACCAATGGATTATTGGGGTAAAAATACTAGAATGTTAGATGTGTTTGATTCAGTGTGAAAACTTTTTGTGAAAGCTTTTATATTTATATATATGTTCATATTCCTCATTCTAGAAAACAATGTTAGTATTGTTTTGGTGCAAAATTTTTTAGGTATGGTTGAGAAATGGGTCCTTTTTTCCACCCCAAAACCCCCAAAGAACACAACCTTTCATTACTGAAACTCTGCATGTCTGGTATAGGCTTTAAGTCAATTCAATGTAAAACTACTTTGGATCTGTGAGTGGTGAAAATAGCAACAGCAACAACAACAAATCTCAGATATTCCCTTTGCATGACTGGGTCAATTACTTGCAAAAAGTCTAATTAACAGACAGTGTCTTCCCTCTCACTCCTGCTCCTGTTTTAGGTCCTTTAATTGCCTGTGAAGAACTATCTACACTGAGCAGCTGCGATGCGGAAGGGAGAAATCAGAAATGACACAAATTCAGTACTCACAGCTACTGAGGTAAACAGGAGGCCAAGTCACCATGAGACGCTAATGAGTTCAATTATCAATAGAAACACAACCGGCTTACAACGCTCCTTTTTGCACTTTGCAGGGCAGTGGGATTGTATAACCCAGCTCAGTCATGGAGGGAAAAACCTTCCCCCCTCCCAGCCCGGCGCATCTAACCCTCCCTGTGAGGCTGCATTTGTTGTCAATTAGGAGGTCACTTGACAAAGCAAACCCTTCTGGCAATGATCTGTTTTCCATTTACCATGCTACAATGGTTCTTAACAAAACTTACCCAAATAAATTAACAATAATTTTAGGCTGCTGTGGAAAACTTGTTGAATCATAATTAACATGTTAATACGGATTGCCCAAGTGATTCCGTGTAACAAATAATTCCATCCTTTGAAATATATGGGTGGGGTCTTTCTTAGTGATGAAAAACTATACCTCTTTCTCCACTCCAAGATAAAAATGTATATTAAAGGGGAAAAAAACACTGGTTAGAAGCTTTCACCTTGGATAGGGCTATTAAAAATATGCTATAGAGTAATTCAGAGGAGAGTGGGGAGCTGTGTAAAGGGGGGCAGTGAAGCTCTCCTTGGCACTGAGCTTTTTGCAGCCTTCCTGAGATCCACGGGAGCAGTGAGTGACCTCAGCATCACTGAGTGTGAGATTTTGCTCTGCAGCTATGGAACAGGAATGTGCTCAATGAGAGGTCAGTAAATCAGAGCAGGGCCCTGGGAGCCAGCCTGCAGTGTGAGGCACGCAGCCCTGTCACCGACGATGCACCCACATCTGCGTAGCCCCCGAGAAGAGCAACTGCATTTTGGGCCCAAAACGAGTGCATGTGAAATGGGGGAAAGGGCAGTCTGAATGCTATGCACATTTTTCCAACCATCTGCAGACTGGCGTGGTCCTGCAGTAATCCAGTTTTGAATGAAGCTCTTTAAGCTCACCAAAACTGGCATCAATTCTATTCCCAAGAACTTCTTTTCCTTTGCACTTACAACCTATCTTGGAAGGACTACAGCCCTAGTCCCAAGGGCAAACTGGTTTGCCGCCAGTTTCAAGGACCAGTCGGGTTCGGTAGATGTTCACACAAACATTTCAACTTCCCAGTTCTCATTTTGACTGTCAGCTTAAACCTCTGTGAGTCCATCCAAACGCTAGCATTAACTTTGTAAATTAAAAGACCTAATCTTCCATGAGGGTAAACGCCTTAAAACATGTGTTACAAAATCTGTCAATGAGGAGAAAAGAGATGCTATAAATATTTGATAGAAGATGTGTAAAGACATTTACTTATATTTCTGCATGCACTTCCAGTTAATTTCAGAAGCATCCTGAACTATTGGGAAGTGGATTAGCTCTCTGGCAGCACTCTTCAAGAAAGCCATTCCCCAGGAGCCATTTCCAGACATTTCTGGATCAGAAAATGCACGTCAGTGAACAAATATGCAGATACTATGATACATTCAGCCCAGAGTGAATAATATTCCACAGCATGAAACCACTAAGGCTTGAGAACATTATGGATCACAGGAAAAGGGCATTTCTATAAATAATTAGATTAGAACTAACAAATGTGAAACTCGTATTGAAAAATGTGGCTGTTTATGAGATGTGATCTGTGGTTGCTGCTAAAAGAAATGTTCAGAGATAGATTTCAAAAGTAATGTGCATGTTTCAGCCTCCTTCGGCCACGAGAAAAAAACCTAGGTTGTGGGTTAGAGCAGAAGCCACTCTTAATTGTGTAAATAGACATCATAGAGACACAGTATCAAATGGGTTTTATGCAGAGAACCCTGAGACAAAAATAGCCAGGGAAACTGTAATTTATCAGGTGGTGTCTAGTGCCTTCTCTTATTCTTGCTAATGGCCAGACTGGGCTGGAATGCATGTATCATGGAGCACTGCACAGCAGCCCTGCCAGCCCTTTGGCTCCCTACCATAGCACCCAGATGAAACCTGGGCTGGGCAGGGATGCCTCTGCATCTGGGGAGAGCAGTGTCACAGAGGGACCCAGGGTATTTCCCGGCCCCAGGACTGAGTACCTTCCTTGGCTGCATCCCAGTAGGCCACCAGGATGTGGCATCCCTGTCTCCCCGCATGGCATGTGGGCTAGCAGGGCACTCCGGTCTGGGCTAAGCACACCAGCTGTATAGCACAGGCATGGCTGAGCTGGCTCCAGACTCAAAACATCAGGACCACACAAAGGGGTGAATTGTAAAGACAAGCCCATCCATGCTAAGAGAGCACACCCATAAATCCAGTAGGCTGAGGATACCTCTTTGGTCAGTGTTTGTGTGATACTCAGGGCTAGGTACTTAGCTGGTTTCAATCAGCACAACTGCTCTGGCATTTGTGGAGTCATGCAGATTTACAGCGGCTGAAGATACAGCCCATTATCGGCAAGTAACTGCATCCTGAGGTAGTAAAATCAGCCGGAGGAACGTCTGAGAGGTTTGTGTGACAATTAGAGCTTCCTTAGGAGAGTGATGGCCACATGAAGCCTCATTTCCCTCTCACATAATGTACATTACATTGCACATAGACCCATAGCCCTGCCCGAGCTGTCACTGCTGCCACCTCCTGCACATTTTCCTCCCAGGTCTGACTCTGATTTTTCCTCTCATGCTTCCACTATTGCTTTTTCCAGTTGTGGCCACAGTGCCACGCAGTACTGCCCAACCCACTTTCCATCACAAACTCTCCCCACCACTTTGGGAGAGACCATCTGAGTTCCAAAAGCAGCATGCAGAGGTATCCCTTGGGTACCAGCTAAAGTCACAGGTGCAGGCATACCACACAAGTATGGCCCCTGGGGACTGAGGCAACCTGAAGACTGCATACTACTTTACAGCTTGGTGGTACCCAGCCTGAGAGATTTTTAGCTCCACCTTCCCTGTAAACTAAATGGCTAGTCATGCTGCAGCCACAGCTTTGTTACACAACCTCTTTTTTATTAGACCAGCAAATCTCACCAAATTGCTTTCTGCTCCTAGCTGGGAAGTAAGAGAATCACATTTCAGAGCTCAGGGCTCACATTTGTTTTCCCCCCAGTGTTTTCAGCATTGCAATCTAGCTATTACTGCATTTAACTGTGCTATCCATCTCTCCATGCACGTACATGCCTACTCTTATTCACCCCTTTTGCACCACTGTCGTCATTTAACCCCACCCAGCAACTAAGCACCATGCAGCTGCTCACACGCTGTCTCTGCCTCTCCTTCCTCCTCAGGGGCAGGACTCCTCACTCCTCCCCTGCTCCAGCGTGGGGCCCTTCCCACAGGAGACAGTCCTCCATGAACTTCTCTAACGTGAGTCCTTCCCATGGGCTGCAGTCCTTCAGGTGCAGACTGCTCCAGCGTGGGTCCCCCACAGGGTCACAAGTCCTGCCAGCAAACCTGCTCCAGCATGGGCTCTTCTCTCTATGGGACCACAGGTCCTGCCAGGAGCCTGCTCCAGCACAGGCTTCCTGCAGGGTCACTGCCTCCTTTGGGCATCCACCTGCTCTGGCATGGGGTCCTCCATGGGCTGCAGGTAGATATCTGCTCCACCGTGGACCTCCATGGGCTGCAGGGGGACAGCCTGCCTCACCATGGTCTTCATCACAGGCTGCAGCGGAATCTCTGCTCCAGTGCCTGGAGCACCTCCTCCCCCTCCTTCTTCACTGACCTGGGTGTCTGCAGGGTAGTTTCTCTCACATGTTCTCATCCCTCTCTCCTGGCTGCTGTTCTGCAGCAGGTTTTTTTTTTTTTCGCTTCCTAAATCTGTTCTCCCAGAGGCGCTACCACTATCACTGATGGGCTTGGCCTTGCCAGCAGCTGGTCCATCTTGGAGCCAGCTGGCATCGGCTCTGTCGGACACAGGGGAAGCTTCTAGCAGCTTCTCACTGAAGCCACCCCTGTAACCCCCTGCCACCAAAACCTTGCCACACAAACCCAATACATTCCACCCCTCACCTCCGTGCATCACATATTTAAGGATTATCATTAAAAATCCACATTCATCACACAATCTTCACAGTTTTCACAAACTTCACTCACATCAAGAAAAAAGAATTCAGCACACCAAAATCAAAATAACATCATCACAACACCAACAAAAAGTGGACAATTTACACACAATCCATCCCTCATCCCTTAACCACAATTACAACAGCATAAATTCTCCACAGTCATTCCGCTCTTCAATCTCTAGCTGTGTTCAGTCCATGTTTTGCCCATTATGTCTCCCAATTACTATCCTTATCTCAAATTCCTCATGCCCCACGTTGGATGCCTCTGCCCAATACAACCACCAAGTAATGCCTGGTGTACTCATGTGCTCCACCAGCTTATCAACCAGAAAAGCAAAGAAGAAAAAGATAAGGAGCATCACAAGGACGTTCTATGTGTTTGTGCTAATTAAGCATTGCTTAATCACTTGACTTTATTGTTGCAACATTTCTATAATAAGTCTACACCAAATTATTCAGTGTATTATTCAGACCATCTGTGGCTGTGGGGGCTGTTCTGCCCTGCAGGATTGGGTGGCTTTTTGCAAGGCACTTCTGCCTTCCTGTGACCTGGGTTGACTCTCCTCTTCTCTTGGTTACTCCACTTACTCTCCTGCCCTTAATTAGGCTTTCTCCCTTCTTTAGATGCTGCTTTTCTAAGTAAGTCCTGGATGAAAGTTTTAAAAAGAAAAGAAAAAATGAATTTGATACCTGAGTAGCTCTGCTTGTTTAGCTTCTGTCCTACTTTTTTACCCTCTTCCTCTGTTGGTCTCATGCATTCAGAGCCTACCAGCTCCTGAAGGATAAGGACTAGAGTTGTTTGTGTGTTGCCAGAGCAGTGGCTTTCTATTAGATGCTTGTCCTCAGGCACAGTTCTAACATGTGCAAATGATGATCATGTTATTTTATGTATTTTGTGACTTATCACTGTTGAACCTTCTGCAACTAATAACTACTTGTCCTGTGGTTCATTAAGTAACATATAAAGCTGTTTCCTCATTGTGTTTGTTAAACAACAGAAATATGGAATAATCTGAATTATTCCAAACCCTAGACTGCAGAAATGACACTCATATCAAGCTTAAGCAAGGACGAAATCCTCAGATTCAATTATTATGAATTAATCAAATCAAGAAAAAATCATAGAAGGAAGTTGTCATTTAAATGATTGCTACTTGTTCTGGAAATGCATAATTAGGGTCTCCAGTTAAGTGATTTATCGTGTCCTGTACCATAAGGCTTCAAAAGCACAGTGGAAATCCTCACAGGAAACAATGATACATACTAGAGAGCAGGGTTTTTTATTTTAGTGTTCCTGTGTTACTGGTGATTATAGAAACAAATGTTAAAATTCCAGAGAGTGAAATGTTTTCCAGTAAAACATCTATTTGAGATATCACTTGTTATATATTCAAGAGAATGATTAAAAAGAAACAGAAGGGTTGTGTTGTGGTTTTGTATTGTAGTTTTTTTTTTTTTTTTTTTTTTTAAATGCATCAAACCAAGAATTGAGACTTTCTCTGAGTTTTTCCTCTTTGCACCTTATCAAACACTGAATACTTTCTCTTTGGAAAGTAAAACTCAAAAACCAGCAGCTGTGAAGCATTTAGTTTTTAGGGAACTATAGTGCTTTGTCACCTGTTTGGCTTTTAAGGTGTCTGTGTAATGACTTGGAGGTAATACTGGCAGGACAGTGTCTGGCAAAACCTGCTGGATGTGTGTTTAGGATGGGAGTTCTTCATATTGTAAATTGTGAAGGTCCATGCATCCTTTTCAAAAAGCACCCATTGACTTTGGGTAGGACTTGCTACCGAACATCTTGATATACTTTAGTGCAAACCTTCCCCTTTGTCTTACTACTACAAGCAATTCCTGGTAATGATATCTCTGCTCCTGATCATATGTTCTTGCTGCCTGTTTCTTGAAGTTCTAATCCACTTTAATCATAATCTCTGCACCAGAAATAAGAGTCACTGACATTAAACAGAAGCAGAGGAAGCCCTAGAAGTGAAACACTTGCTTCCCTGTGTAATGAAATGTTATAACAAGCTGGGAGAGGGAAAATTGCAGTGGCAAAGAAAAAGAATGGTTCCAACCAAAATATCATTTGCTCTTTATTGTTTTTCAGTGTCTTCTCCCCTGAAATCAGGAGAAAGGCAGGTTTCAAAAAATGAATGGCACAATATGGCTTTTGAAGCTCTTGGTGGCAGTGAAGTGTCACAAATATTTCAGTGCAGAAATTGCGATTGGATTCTGCACGCCAAGTTGAGAGTGGAGTCTGAGGATGTGTAACTTGAATCGCCCTGTGCTGGCCAGAGGCTCCATCTGTTATTCTTATGCATTATTTACACCTACTGCATTTAAATGTCACACTGGGGATTTGTCTGTGGATTGTCTGTTGAGTTTATGTTCAGATAAAGGGTTCAATAACTAAGGTAACCAAAAGCAAAGTATATATTACACTGAAATCCCTTCGGCTTCTCTGTATGCAGTTGCAGCAACTCACCGCTCTGTAAGCCTTTCTGGATTAGTGTTCAAGCTGTTGAAATGTACCTGATAATTCACAGCCTGACCCTTTGAGAGGAGAAACGCTACCTTTTCCCCCCCTTCCTACTAGACATGTGACTGACTAAATCTGTTTTGTAAAGAAAAGTTAATGCCATGTAATTCAGAGTACAGGCATGCCGTGACCAACTTTGTGCTGCTTAAGGAAACGCCAAGGTGTTCGTCTAAGTGTGTCTCCAACAACCTAGTGAGGGGAGGGAGGAAAGTTGTGAGGGCTTTGTCTGCAAACTGGCCAGCAAGTGGTTACCTACCCTGCATTGCTGGCTGCAGGTTGGTGAATATTTACACTCCCATCTTCCTTATCCTGATAGCTGCTGACAGCAATTAAAGGTAGGGAACTGCTTGGTGTCTGGTGTAATACTGACTGCAAGTGTTTGCAGAAACTGGAGTGGAAAGAAGTGGATGTTTCACCTGGGGGGAACAGAGGGGAAGAGAGCTTTTATGAAGATAGATGAATTCAAAAGAAAACATGTTTACAGAAAGCTAGTAAAATACTGTTTTCAAGGATAGCATTTTGACCTGACCACAATAAACATTTCCAATTTGTCTTTATTAGAGAAAGAGGCTGCCTCCTCTCTAGTTTCCTAATGCTGCTGAACAAGTTCAGTTGGTTGTGATTTATGCTTTGCATTTATCACCTGGTAGACTTTGCTCGTAATGTAATTATTACTTAAATTACCCTGACCCAAACCAGACAGTTTGTTGCTTCTGTCGGATAGTATTGTGGGACTTTTTTATTTCTAATGGGTTTGAGTCACTTTAGGTGCTTCTGTACTTGTTTTATGTTACCGGTAACTTGGGAGCTACAGGTGGTGTGGTCCACAGCCTATGGCAGTGCAGCTGGCATTCCTTCTACACATGTTACAGTACTGCTGAACACACCTTGCTGACCTTTTCAGCTCTCTTAGGGGTTGGCATGGGGCAATAAATAATTATGGGCTCAGTCATGATTCTTTACTTATGCGAAAAAGCAAACTATTTTGTGGATGTTGCCACAGTAGTCAATGGGACTATGTGATCTAAATGTTGTACTGGTGAGGGTTGTAGACCTGGATCTCAATGCCTTTGTGACTGTGCCTAAGGTGTCTGTTATGGACTCATCTGGGGCTTGTTCATGTGTTATCCTATCAGCAGTTCCTCCCGTTCACTTCCTGAAGTGAAGCTGAACACAGCTTGGACCTGCAGGCTCTTTCCTGCATTCAGGTTCGTTAGTACTTCTACTTGCTTCAGATCAGGACAAGTTTGTAAGTTTGCAAGTTACAGAATAGGCAGGAGTGATGGAGCTTAAATCCAGGTAACTTTCCACTGGCAAGACCACAGTTAATCTTCGGTTTTCTTTTTCTCACTTACCTTTCCCCTTGCTTTTGCCACCTCCTGCCCAGAGGGAAAGCAGCACTTTGTGTTTCCATGTTCAGGTGAACGCTTTCTTCACTAAATATTTCAGAGAAGATTTAAAAGCAGGGTTTGCACTCTTGGGACAGCTGAAGTGCCTGTTTCTCACACACATCTGCTGGGCAGAAAAGCACAGCCAAATCCTGCCCAGCAAGTTAGGTGTCATGGGGCAGTGTAGCAGAAACTCACATGATCATGAGGGTTGCTGGCTTAATCGGGCCTCTGCTAGACTGAGCTGCTCTGCTGAAAACACCTCGTGCTCTTCCTGGAAAGGCCTTATTGAAATAAAAGCTGTGTGGCAATCAAGGTCTGGTCATCCTGTATTCCTTTTGTCCTCAGCAGAATACACAGCCTGATCTGCCCTGTCACATACTCCTCATGGGAAACCTATTGCAGGAGGAAATATGTAAGGCAGTTTGTCAGAGGGCTGGTGCAAGTGCAGGGGTGACAAAGATGCAAAAATCAACCCCCGCATACCCACCAAGGGATGCAGAAAGCCAAGGGCTTTTTGCAGGAGCTGGGCAGCCCTGCCCGTGCGGAGCAAGCCGTGCCGGCGGCAGGCAGCGGGCAGCACAGGGACAGGCTGGCTCTGCCAATGTGCAGCTCTTGCAGGAGTGGGAGCAGCTGCCTGGCTGGCAGGCAAGATGCTGTCCTTGTTGTCAGTACAGTGCCGTTAACAATGGAAACAACTTCTTTTACGTCTGAATGGCAGCAAACTGCGAGAAGAGGAGAGAGCTCGGCTGGCGGTGCCCTGGGCAGCCAGCAGGGTCACTGCCTGCCCCAGAGGCGGCAGTGGGGCCGCGCTAATCTGTGACCCCAGAGCTAATACCCCGGGGAGCTGAGCCCAGAAAGTGAGTGTTATCAAATGTGGGGTGCTTTGGGTATAGCTTTGATATAACAGGGGAATGATCCAGTCCCTGGTGACTCCCCTCCACGACTAACGAGTGCAAAGGAAAGGGTTTGGCACTGCAGGGCTTTAGAGAACAAGGCTTTCTGCAAAGCAACGTTGTGCCTTCAAACAAAGAATTGAAGTGATTTTAAAAAGACAGCTTGGTGCATAAAGGTATTAAATGCTACACTTAATTCTGAAAATGAGGTGATTTGGCTGAGAATTTGTTGTTTCTCTGGTCTCATTGGGACTGGATTTCTTCCTGAGAGGTAGAAACACAACTAGTGGAGCTGAGGCATGCTGGTAGATACTTGGGTGTTTTTTGTAATAGGCACCTGGTGTATTGACAACATTTCAATGATGTTCTGCTGGGGGCTTTTTTGAGTGATCATATCAGTAGCAAATCACATTAACAGATATTGCCAAGCATGCCAGTATTATGGCTTGTCTTAAGGTAACTGTTGGACCGGTATGCGGGGTCTAGAAATAGCCTGGCACGGCAAAAGGAATATTTGAGGCAAACAACTATGTTCTACCAATCAGGGAGAATAGCATTTCTCATCTGCCTCTCCTCTTCTAAATAACTGCGTCCCTTGTAATTATTGCTCCATTCTGTTCTAATTGTGAACTGTGACAATGAAGCTAATGAAAGTTGAAAAGGGAGCTATAGAATAAAGTACAGTTTTGAACACCTGTAATAAGGTAGAATTAAATAGTGAGACCAGAAAGCAATACCCCTGCTCACAATGAGTAGCATCTTCTTTCTCTGTTAGCCTCATTAGAGAGAAAGGGACTACAGAGACTCAAGTTCTATTTAATGTGAATTAATCTATCAACACCCTGGTCTGGGATTAAAAGCAGAATTAAGTTTTAATGGACCATAAACACTTTAAGGGTTTTCCATTTGTTTAAATTTCTTCCTTTCCTGAAGAAAAGGAGATAAGTGCTTAATGCAAATGTGAGGCTGGGTAACACACTGTGTGAGTGAGAGGAAGATGATTTAGGTGAGCCAATGAATTTTCAAATAGAAGGAGCAGAGACGAATGACAAGAGAAGTTAAACAAATAGCATGTAATTAATTCTCACAATTTTACCTAATGCTCTGTGACATGGCTGTCACTAATATTGTCAGAAGCTATAAGTGAAATGGGATTGAAAAATTTCCAGGCAGCAGTAATCTCAGTGTGTTGGAAGAATGTTTTTCTAAGATGGATGTCCCTTATTATATACAGCTCAAGTATCCATGAAAGAGGAGCTTAAAAAACTTAAGTTGTTCTGTATTGGCTTGATCTTAGACTGCTGCTCTCACTCCAGCTAGCAATATATAACCCATATGACATACAAAAATATATTTACTTCTATGTGACTGCCCTCCAGGGCACTGTCTGTAATTATAAAAAAAGGCCATGGGTGCATCTCATTATGCAGTTTTACTGATTCATTTATATTTATGTCATTGGTTTTTTCCCTATTTGAAAGGATTTGTTTTCCCTGCTAATACACCTGAGACTGATGTAGGCAATTGTGATCTCTGGTAGGAGAATAAATCCTACTTTCTGGTTCACAACTGCAGCAGGAGAAAACCACAGGGATGTTCACTTTCTATTTTAAAGGACCTCCCCAGCAGGATACATACTAGGAATTAATACTGAATAAGAATTAATGTTGTGTTAACTTCCTCTTTGTTCTGCTATATCACTTGGTTTTAGCTACAGTAAAATCTTTGTTTGCTGAGGCAATGCTAAGTGGAATTATACTCAGACACTGCACTTGCAGTGAGGGCTACATAGCACTTTTCATTCAAAGATACTGTTCTCAATTAGTTACCATTTTGCTAGTTCTTAATTATTCAAGTTAAGATCTTCCTTCCCAGATGTCCTACTCTCACAATGACTTTGGTTATTTTGAGAAATGGCAGAACCATGTTAGCTGAAGACAAAGCTAGGGGAAAAACGTGTGGGGTGGGTTTTTGTTTGTGTGTGTGTCTTTTTGGTGTGTGCTGTGGTTTTGGGGGGTTTGTTTTGTTGGTTGTTTTTTTTTTTTAATGGAGGGACTCGATTTCTTTAAGATGATTCTGTGCTTCTGGCTTGTTGCAGGGATTGGAAAACTGGCAGGAGGTGGCCTTTGAAAGAGCCAAGCGTTTTGCTTTTGCCTGGCTTTGTTAAACATCTGAGGAAAAAAATCAGTTTATATATCCTAGGATATGTGTTCATTCATGAACATGTTCTGAGTTCTCAGAATATTCTGTCTGCAGGCAGCAATAGTCACTGTCCCTCCCCTTCCAGTTCCTACATTCTCACCCATCCTATATGTGACTGCATGCATTTTTAGGGTTCAGGGAGAACGCTGTGGTTGAGGAGCTTCTGTGACAGTGTCTACAGAGCAGAGATTGGTTTGTTGTTTGCACCCCCCCCCCCCTCCCCCCCATATTTAGCTAATGCTCAGCTAGAATGAAGTTGCTAGAATCCAGCAGGTTGCAGAAGGTGTGTGAGCAGTAAGGAGCAGAGCTGAAGTAGAGTAAGAAGTGAAAAATAGCAGACAGCAGAAAGAAAGAGGATTAGGGGTTGGTAGAGGGCAAGAAAAGAAGGAGGGGAGAAAACTGAGTCTTGAGTTGTTTCACACAGGAATGGTTAAGGAACTTGAGAGGGAATAGACTGGTGATGCACCTTTCCCATCTTAGCTTTAAGCAGTGAGTAGATGGGGCAAGGAGCAGGGAGTGTGGAGGAGAAGAGGGAACTGTACAGGGACTAGTGGCTGTGCACCCAGAGAAAGGCAAAGGCACTGAAGATGGTGTTGCAAATCCAACAGCAAGCAGATATTTAGAAGACCTTGCCAATGGAAACAATGAACATCAAGATCTAGCCAGAAATGGAGTTCAGATCTTCTCCTCACAGGCCTTCACAGGTTAATCCAGCTGGACTCTCACCAAGGATTAACTAGTCCCTGTAACTGCAAACACAATTGGACACCTTCACATTAGACCCGGAGACTGTCTTTGCTAACCTTTCAAGCAAATAACATGCTATTATCAACCCCAGCTGGTGACGTTGTGTCTCTAGCTGGCTCAGTTGACTGTGTCCTGTTACTGGTTTACAGGAAAAATATTTGTGTAGAGAAGATATGGCTTCTTTGGCATAAGCTAAAAGAGCAATAATGTTAAGCTCTGGGCCCAGACCTGCTGAATGCTTGAAAGTCTTAGGTATTTGTCTGATAAATCAAGAATATCCAACCTCTAACCATGCAATATAATGGACTGTTTAATACATGTGTTTTAGAAAGTGGTGTAAGAATTTGGTATAGAAGTAAATATGAACTGCTATTAGCCTAGGTGTTAATTACCCTGTTTTGTTTATTGACGCCAATAAGTAGAACACAGATTATGGGATCTGAATTTGAAGTGAGACATAAAATTTCCAGAGAAATTTTTTTGTGGATGCTTCATCAGCTGATGCTAATTATAAGATGGAGAAAACCTAAGAAACATGTGTTTTGCAAGTGATGTTGACTGACTTCATGTGCTAAATGGGAATATGTACCAGCAGACAACTTGGATTTGTGATTAGAAAATATCTTGGCCACATCCAGACCTACTGATGGCACAAGCATTTGAATCTAGAGATTTATGAGAGAAGGCAGCATTTTCTGGACACAACTTACATGGAACTACCCAGAGTGAGTTACTGTGATTTAGTCTAGTGGAAAATACCTGATCAAATGGGTTTTGTTTCTCTTCTTCACCTTGCTGACTCAGATCACAACAGAAAAATTTGTATTACAAATCCTAATTACTCTTTCTTACATTCTGGCTGGAATGACTTGTACAAGAGGTCTCCAATTCACTTGCTTTAATCCTTGTTCATGGAAGGTTGTCAGAAATTCTCACAAACTATTGCAAAACAGAAGTCCATCCAACAGATATCGGTATCTGAAAGAGACTGTGTAGTTAGAGGTGAAGAATTCTGGCTGATGTGTTACTTTCAGGACTTTCAGCATCTCCCTTTAACAGATAAATATTCACTAAACTGCAAATGTTAGCAGGCACATCTGACTGGGAGATTGTTCATCAGCCAGAGAAGAAAGAGCGTAGCAAATGAGCACTTGTATGATAAGGGTGTCACCTCTCTCTGTTTTTCCCTGCAAAGTGGCAGGGAGACATGGCTGTCACAGCTATCGGCAGCAACTCTCTGATGGTCTGACAAAGGCAGTTTCTAATTTTCAAGGTCAACAGCAGGGTTTGAAATTCTCTGTTTGGTCTAATCTTTGACCTAATACTTCCAATTTACCAAGTTCAAAATAAGCTGCAGAGTTGTAATGGGGGTTACTCTGAAGAGACTGCACAGTGGTGCCAAAGGCCCAGTAACTGCAGGGAGGGGGAAAAAACAGAATTAAAGCTCCTGACCAGGTCAAGACCACTTAGGGAACCAGGCTGTGGCCATTCAAAAACCACTAAAGGAATAATGAAAGGACCCAATCCATAGCCAGCAAGTGGGGCAATTCTCAGTAGGAGCCCTTTGAGGATGGAAGAAAGATGCACCAAATGAAACTATCCTGTGATGAGACACTAAGATCACATTACTGGTTACAGCAGTAAAGAAGATTAAACTGAAACTTTATCTAGATTCTGGGCCAGTTTCTGAGGTGATAAAAAGCAACTGAGCAAATAGCTAAATTGGAAGCCAAAGAGAACTTTTAACTTAACTTGCACCAAATCTTCAATAACCATAATCATTAAACAGAAATCCCTCCTGTTTTAGGAAGGTGGGAAACTTTGTATTGCATGAAGACTAAAGACAGGCAAGAACTGTTTGATACTCTGTGCATTTTTCAGTGACAGATCAATCCTGAGAGTGGCAAAATGGCTGGAAATGTTTCTTGGGGAAGCTACAGAAGTGCACAACTTATAGCTGCTGTGAGTTAGAAGGAAGATCTATCCAAATTGCTGGTGACTATTCTTAGTTCTTGTATTCTTGGTAAAAACTGATTTGCAACTGTCTCCTAAAAACTGAAATTATGCTGCAGGAGGATAGTGGTGACTAAAACCTCCCCATATTTTCTATGCCACTGAGGGACATGCAGGGGCCAACCAAAAGCAGGGGTGGAGGTAGGCACCATATGAGCTGGTGGGCCCTAATCTGCTGAAGCTGCCCCACTCTGCTGTGCGGCTGGCAGCAAAGCATGACTTGCTGTTGCAGCAGAGCACATTACCAACATCTGCCAGGTGGCCTGATGTTTTTTTCCTTCTTCCCTCCCCTTAAGTAAGAGCTTAAATGAAATTTTATTTTGTGGGCAACCATAGTGCTTGTTGCTATTGAAGGGAAGACAATTGGTGGTTTGCTTCTGTAGGGCTGGGATGTAAGTACATGGACTTGGGAACAAATTGACTAAAGCAGTGCAAGCTCTGTGATTTTTTTTTAAGTGTGTGGAGATCAACGAGATTGATAAATACAAGCTTTAAAAAAAAAAAAGTGTTGAGCAAGAGCATGTTGTAGTTGTACTGTGAAGAGTTGGCCATTCCTTGAAGGGTGGGAGCTCAGGTTTACCAATGCCTGGCTAAAGGACTTTGAATGGGAGAGCAGAGGCTTCCCAGAGGAGGGGGTGTGCCTTGTATGGCAAACAGTGTCCCTCTTCCCCTCCCCATGTATTTAATCGTCCTTGCCGGGGAGTCCCTCATGGGCCTCTTGCCAAGGACAATGTCCCAAGAGCTCTGGCATGAGGCTGCTGAGGCTGAAACAGTGCCACAAGCTGGCTTGTATTGGACTTCATCTTGCTGTGGGAAGACTGGCCAGTGCTCCAGCAGCAGTATGGCCCAGAGGAGCTACAAAAATTGAGGCAGGTGTACGCCTGAATGTTAAGGCAATAAGATGTCCCAGTGTCAAAGATGGTTAAATGGTAAGTATCCTTATAACACTTCTTAGAACTGGTGTGAGATTACTAGCTTCTGTTTTAAAGAGCTCTCTATTACTATTGACGAAAAAGTGTTTTGCTGTATCTAGTCAGCCCTTGCTGAAATGAAAGGTGAGTGTTAGTTGTGTCACGTGATAGCCACACAAACTTCCCAAACTCTGCCCTTGCTTGGGCATGTGCTAGGGGATAGAGATTGGAAAGAAAATGGAGCCTTGGGGTGACTGCTGTCTGCATCTATGATGAATGCAAAATCTGGACCTGACAATGGCTCTTCTCCAAAGCAGTAAGAGAAAAACCCCACAACTCTAATAAGATAAAAATATCTTTAGGTCCTCAATAGCTCCAGGAGAACAGTTACTCCACAGCATGTTAAACTTTCACATACTCATTTTCCCAAGAGTCTTGAATAGATTTTTACTGTTTTGAAGAACAGTGTGAGGCAGGTAAATTATCGTGGGTTTTTCTAAAGTTATGTAAATGTACGCTATGGGAAGACTTGTATGAAACATGTTATTTATATATTTGGGAGACTGTTTGATAAGACACTATTGTCATTTGTTCTGTGATTCTAGACACTCTCAAAAGGCCTTAATGTCATATGTTAAACACAAATAGAGATGCAGCAGAACAGGGGAATGATTCATAAGAATAGCGCTGTGCTTTCCTTCTGCTGCTCTGCTCATGATTTGTGGGAAAGCTATAGTGAAAAGCAGACCTGCAGCTTATAAAGGCTTTTCAGGTCTTAAATTACAAAAACCTGTAAACCGGCTCACCTAACTGCTTCTGAGCTTTAAGCTATCTAGTTTCCCTCAGATGACCTAATCTGTGCCCAGTGGTACTTTCATTATCACAGTACAGTTTGGTCCCTGGAAAACCAACTTGCAGGCAGATAGCAAGTATGACTGTTCCCAGTGTTCAGGACTCCCAAAATGGCAGGAAAGACGGTGAGATGGCATATGCAGATTATGTGAGAAGGAGACTTATGCTGGAGCCTGCCAAAAACCCCCAAACCAACATCTGCTTCACCTAGAGGCTAAAGTGCCCAATTCAGCCTTCAGCCAGCTGGTTGTCTTGGTGGAGAAAGGTGCCACATGAAAGCTCTGGAGTATGTTCACCGAGTGACACAGAGTGGGTGAGTCTTTTCTGCTCCCTACATGTGGGTGCCTGAACCAAGGTCGATCTATCTGCAGGGTTACGGAGGCTGCGAGCTCCTGTCTGACAGCATGATCTGGAGCTCAGGAGAAGGGAAAGGTTCTTTTTCCTGTCACCTCACAGGTGTCTGAAATTGTCCCCTGCATGGTTAGTGGCAGAGGGAATATATAGGGATATCTGTATGTTCACAGATTCTATGGTCAGAAGAGACTATTCTGGTCATCTGGTTTGGGGTTTTTTTTGCATATTATGGACTTCAGGTTTTTCCCCCATGTTGGATTGAGTGATCTCTTAGATATTTAATCTTTGAAGACTCCCATCTCTGCTGAGTCTACCACCTACCAGATAAGGTCTTTCAATGTCCAATTATCCTCACAGCTAGGAAAAGGCATCTTATTTCAAAGTTGAATTTGCAGAGCTGTTTCTTCTGGGTCTTGTTTTCATGGTTTCCTCTTCTTTCAGCTGATTTTTTTTTTTCTATACATTTTTGCTACTAGATTAAAATGGCATAAAAAAATCTGAAATGTGTAGGTATACTTAAAACCTTTGTCTTTAATTTTCCAAGCTAAGTGTTGCATATTAGAATAGCTTATTTCTGAAAAAGCTAAAAAGCTGGAAGAGAATACTTAAGAAGTCTTAACTAGTAAGTCTGCTCTCACTGATTGAATCTCGAACTTCTAGATTAACAAATCTTCACCGTTTTCTTACAGCCGCCTTCTGTTGTTTTTAGTTGCTTCTTGCACATGTCTATCTACAATGTCTTTATCAGTTCTTGAGTAGGTCTTCTAACTCCCTGTCTTTCACAGTCTGTGTTGTATTTTGACTCAAATGTATTTCAACAGTCTCTTCTTGGAATGAACTGTTTAGCTGCAAGCCCTTTAAATGTGACATGAACATTTGCCCTCAGAGTGTGCAGAAGAACAGTCATACTGCTTCAGACCAGAGGTTTATCTAGCCCAACAGGCTCTTTCCAGGAGTGTCCAAAACAGATGCTTTTGGGAAGATGATTAAAAAAACAAAAACTTATCTCCTTCTTGGCTATTAGCCAAGTCCCCAGTGCAAGTCGGCATAGATGCCAAAGCAAACAGGCCTTTAGGCAAATGGAATTTGGAAGTAATTTTTGCTGCCAGGTCTGGCATGAGGTTATTTCATGGGTGGGCACATCCAGAACCACACAATACTATGTAGTCTGAACTAAATCTGCATGGTGATCAGCTTAGGTCTTGTGAACCCACAATGTGAGAATTCAACAAGCTCAGTATCAAAATGCATGAAAAAGTTTTGGTTTTTTTCTGGTATAGATAAAATAAAACTAAGCTAAGCACATAAATGAATTCTCTTTTCACTTTAAAGGAGAAAAATGCAAGGGAAAAATAGCATAGTTAGTAATGGCAAAAGGGGATAGAAGAACAGGGAGGCAAAAGTGGTTTTTTTTAGAACTTTTGAACACTTGCATGTTTTGTTGACATTGATTTCTGAATGGAGGAAGATGATGATGCAAGCAGGCAAAACAATATTTCCTGGCTACTGATTGTATGTATAATTGTAGCTGCAGATTTTTTTAGAAGTTTCAGCCATTTTGTTTTGAGCTTACTGGTATTAAATACAAATGACTACTCCAGCACATATCTCTGGGCAGTCCCTTTCCTACATTTAGGATAACCAAGTTTCTCTCTCAGTAAGATGAAATGGACTTGCCACTCTACTGTATGGAGAAGGTGAAAAAGGGATATGATTTTGTGGGAGAAAAAACCCCACACTTTTTTGTAAGCCTCCCGCCACCACTGAAGAGCTGTGCATATAAACTTATTCATGCTAGTATCCAAGGGCAATTGGGTTTCAAATGGGCCTAACACACATGCAGGTGGCAGGACTATTGAAAGAAGTGCAAAGTGAGAGCTGGGAAAGTGTGTGGGGGTGGGAATAAAATGCAAATTGTCTGCACTGTCTAAAATATGCACCAGAGAACTCTGAGTGGATCCAGCCAGAAACACAGAATGAATGATGACTAAACACAAATGATTTGCAGCACCCCAAATATAGCCTGGAATCATCAGACTTCTTAAATCACTTCTGTATTGTTGCCGTTTAGGTAGGTCTGAGCTACAAAACCAGACTCTCTTCTTTCCAGCCAAAGCTGGACTTGAGGGTATTTTGCTTTCCTCTGTTCTAGAGACAGAGGGCAAAAGGGTCATGTAGCTGAAAGCCAGATGCCAACACTAGCAGGGGTCTGAAATGAGAATGGGAACAGCTTTTGCTGAGCAGAAGCCATAATGCCATACTGCAGCAGAACATAGTTTAGTGCTTCAGCAAACCCATATGTATAGAAAGCATCATCACACAGCTATGGTCACATGTCTGAAGGTTGCCTTTCACCCCCTTGTAAATATTTTTCAAACAAGACAGAGGGGTGGGAGATGGGAGAAAGCTCAGATGATGTTTAAATTTCTGCAGCAGTGGAATTTCAGTACCTGCTGCAGAGCATCTAGTATTTACCTCTTAAACTGAAATACCAAAACTCTCTCTTCTGAAGCTTTTGCCAGTTTTCACGCCCCCCTGCCACCCCCACAGCCTCACCACTACCGTCAGCATTTGCTATGCCATTTTGCTTCATTGCTCACTTGCTAAATATAAGTCTGAGATTTTTCTTTCTTCTGAAAGCTCTGCTCTGCCATAAACACTGAATTCTGACAACTCCCCCACCCCAATTCACTGAAAGCTATGGGTTGCTTACAAAGAGGCAAAAGTCCGTCTTGGGTGAAATGTTGGCTCCTGTGGCCAAGAAAGCTCTTCAGACTGCCTATGCACAGTGTCATCCAGCAGCGGTGACCCCCCCAAGTCCAACAGAGCCTTCCCTTCAGGTGCTGAGGCATGCTTGTACTCCAGGCTTGGGTATTCTTGTAGTTCACTAACAGCCTAGTTTGCTTTTGAGGCAGACCCAAAGTCCACTTAATCTCTCAGCTTTGCTGGAGACAGAGGTAGCTTTATGTACATGTGTATGTACCCAACACTACAGCAGTCAGAGTTGGTGTTGCTGTTTCTGCCCACCTCTTGTCTGGTAAGTGGGAGACCTGGACCTAAGCCCCTTCTGTTCCTAGATCCACAGCTCTGACCTTCAAAGAGATGCCCCAGTTACCAGGCTAGAGGCCTGCTTGTGTACCCAGAAGGAAGATGAGCTACCAGTTTGAGCAGACCTCAACTGAATGAGCAGTGGGACTACTACATGGAGGTGGAGGTGCTTTGCTGGGAGGAGGAGGAACTGGAGTCCTGTTGCCTTTCAAGGTTGGTTCATGCTTTATGGACATATACAAAAAAAGACTGCATTGAGAGCAGGGACTGCAGGCAAAGTGGATTGTAGGATGGATAGTTGAGGCTGGAAGGGACCTCAGGAGGTCTCTGGTCCTCTGCTCCAAACAGGGTCAGCTGTGTGATCAGATCAGGTTGCTCTGGGTTTTCTGGTCTTGAAAGCCTCCAGACAAAGCCTGCACAGCCTCCCTGGTCAATACAATTCAGTGCATGGCTGTCCTCAGGATGAAAAAATTTCTCCTTGCGTCCAGTCTGTGCCTCTCACTTCTCTTTATGCCTAATGTCTTCGCACTGTGCAGTACTGTGATGAGCATGTCTCTGTTTACTGAGTAACCTCATAGTTACTGAAGGACGGCTGTTAGAAGCCCCTGGAGCTGTGTTGTCTTATGGCTGAACCAGCCTTGGTCTCTCAACCTCTCTTCACAGAGCAAGTGTGAAGCCCTAGCCCTGACCATCCTGGTGCCCCTCTGCTGATCTCATTCCAGTTGACTGATGACTTTCCTTTATTGGGGGGGCCCAAAACTTTGCACAATATTCTAAACAAAATCTAACGAGTGCTTAGCAAAGAGAGATAATCCCTTCTCTTGATCCACTAACTGTGCTTCTGATGATACAACCCAGGACTGCCATATAACCTTCTGTGCTGCCAGGGCATGCTGCTGGCTCATGTTCAGCTTGCTGTCCTTCATGACCTCTGGGGCCTTTCAGAAGATGTGCTCCCCAGGCAGTGACTTGCCAAAGGACTCTGAAGTACTTCAGAAGCCCTTATGTCTTTATTGCCTGTATGGAGAATTTACTTACCTTAGGTATTCTGAAGGAAGCTTTATAAATCTGACCATGTTTTCCCTACTGGTGTTTGTTTAAGACCACTACTGGGTCACCTGAAGATGTTAATTAGGTGAAGTATGTGCTGCCTGGATAGTTACATTAACTACACAACTCCCTGTTAGCATTTTCAGAAGTACCTGAAGACTTAATGGGAAAGAGTTATCTCCAATTCTATTCCTATTATCTCATCAATGTAATCTATGCAAGTATTCCAGAATAAACAGATGCAAGGGAATACAGCAGACCACGCATGTGTGCACACAAAAATTTGCTTGGTTACCACTGCTCCTGATAGTAGTAGCTGCAGGTGTAGTGTCAGGCTGTTTATGCACAGGAATGGACATAATCACATACCCTTCTGCTTTCACCCCAGTCCACAGTTCGTACCCAACAATAACTTGATGGGGCAGCACCACTACTCTTGTATCTGAATGCAACTCATGTTCTCTTTCTTTTGTTCTCCATCACCTTTCAATGTCAGCTCCTTTCCTTTTCTTATTTCTCTACCCCTTTCTTAGCTGTTCCTAGATGTGCCTTTTTCTTAGGATGAGCTGCTTCTCTGAGATAAATATACCATACTCTCATACTGCAGAGAGACAGATTGTCTTCTCAATCTCTACTTGCAATTCTGAAATGCTGAGATTGGAGGTTATTGCCAAATTGTCAGGACAGATCAGCAGTGAGGGTGTATCCAAAGGTCACTATTGGAAACTCAGGATATTTCAGGACAGTGGGTTCAGTATAGTCTGCAAAATAGCTGTTTACTTGCTTGTTTGCTATCAAATGCAAAGGCCTGATCCTGTAGTTCTAAGAATGACCTTACTGGCCTCAATGGGACTGTTGCGTGACAGGGATTGCAGGATCAGTTTCTCCAGGATGTTTGATAAATTATGCATGTCCACGGGGAAATTGGCATGTTTAGCTATTCATGAATATATGCATTTTGAAAAAACAAAATTTTGCTTACAGTTTCCAAAGTAAAAGAGCATATTTCCTGGCTACTTCTAAAAATATAACTCTCTCTTAATGTCAAGATGCCAATCTGAAACAACTCATATAATAACATCTAATTTACAGTGAGGAATCATTATCTTCTAGCTGCACCACAGCTAACTGCAAATAATGAAGTAAAGCTGTATGGCACTTAAAAAGAGGGAAATGTTCACATTAATACAAAAATTAAATAGTCAAGACCATATTCACAGTTAGTGGTCTGTCTGATGTTCTCCCTCTGCCTCCTCCCCCACCTTTAATTTCAAGGATGAAGCAGTATCGGCTACAGAATTAAGGAAAATATAGGTTTCTCTTCTTTCTCAGCTCAGCTTCAAAGAGCAGGAGACAAGTCTGCATCAGTTCTCTTGTATCACAGTGCCAGGATGGGAGGTAACTGTATTCTGTAGCCACCAACAGATGTGCAAAACACTGAAAGGGTGGACTAACTTACTGCCCTTAATATATACATAACGCTTTATAAAAACTGCTGGAAAGCTGAGTGTCTTCCTCTTGCAAGCTTCTGAAAACAAGGCAAAAAGCGGTAAAATCTGGATTTCAGTTACTCACAGTGTCAGTGGTACTCAGCTGATGCAGAGTAGTTTGGCCTCCAGGTGCAGAGAAGCTATCCAGCTTGCCAGCTTTTTCCTCCAGGTGGAGGAAAAGCCAGTACCTAAGGCAAGGATTCAGGACCAACCAAGTGAGCGCTACTGCAGCTGTGTGCTGGGTGGGACAGAGCTGGAGGCAACTGGTCTGGCTGCCTCCAAAATGTGGGTGCAGACCACCTGCCTTTCCCTGCTACTTCCAGAATCTGGCCTGAGCGCTGCCCTTCCCTTAGGGTACCGGCTACTTCTGCCTGTGAAAGCAGCCGGTTGCACTAGTAGAAGTATATTCTAGAAGGCTGAAGATCAGGAGTCAAAGAGTACCATTAGTGGTGTGTGGGGAAATGTACTTCAAGAGTTTGAGCTAGCAAGATGTGCCTCAGGCTATCCTGAAGCCATGAGCACTGTCAAGGTACACTATTTTCCAGTTAGACCTTGGCTTTGTCAGTGTCTAGGCCTTCAGAAGGACAAAGATCCCTGCTCTGTTTGAGAAGCCTAACATACCTCAAGGGAATAAATATACCTTTCTGGTCCCCAAAGGTGAGTGGTCCAACCCAGCCACACTCATACAACACGAACACACAAAGGGGTCAGGTCTCCCTCCTTCTCTAGGATATCAGGAATGAAAGACAGTCTTGTTATTGAGGGGGAAGACAAATTGCCTTGGACATAAATTCCTTAATGTTCTTTGGAAGTTTTAGTCCCTTTGCTTATTGAATTTCTCCCAAGTCATGAACAGAAATGCTAGGGTTTATTAACATAGCTTATGAAAGATACTGCACTAATTACCTAGTTCCATGTTATGTTAGGACACATGGGATTAATAAACGTGGCTTATTATTAAAAATAAAAAATTGTTATGGAAGTAAGATAGGCACTGCAATATGCTTGCTTATCAAGCCCTTGGTCTTGCCATCTTTTAACCGCATCAGTATTTCTGGATGCATAAGCTGTTTCTGTGAAGTAAGTGTTTTCTGTGCCCTGCTTGAGCTGGATGACAGAAGATACCATTGCCAGATATTTAACTTCCTCAAAGTTTAAACAAAAACTAACCAAACAAACCCCCAAACAAATCCAGCTCTTTAAGCGCATATACAACTAGTTATATTAATCTTGCATAAGTAGTTTTTCAGAGCATGGCGTCCCAAGGTGGCAAGATAAGATGTCTACTAAATAAGTTGGACTGGACTGTATTCTTCCTACTGTACAGAGAGACATTGAGTTCTTAAACTTCTTTCCAGACAGGCTTTGGTCAGAGTGCTTGATAACTCCTGGGTAATTTGGGTTGATGGATTTGGGTGGTTTTTGGTGGTGGTTGTGCTTTTGTGTTTAGTTTGGTTTGGGTTTTGTTTGCTGTTTTTTTTTTTTTTAATTCTTTGGTGGGTGGGTGGGGTGTTAATCTTCAAGTAACTAAAAATCTTGAGTTTTATAAAGAACTCACAATAGAAATAATGAGACAGTCTTAACAAGGCACCTGCCTTAAGCTAATTGGCTGATGTGTAATGAAGGGTTCACATTTTTTAAACTGATTCCTGGATTTATTTTAAAGATGGATGTGTTAGATTCTCTCATTATGTACTCCTGTGATATGTGCTTCTCTGGTAGATGGGGGACATATATTTGGACAGTTTTCTGCCATTAATTTCTAGTTAGATACCTGTCAACAATGTGAATCAGCATTGCTATTCTTCAGCAGCCCTGTGATTGCTCTGTCCACCCTAATTAATGAACAGCTTCCTTATAAGTAGATTAATAGAGGAAGTCCCATTACCTAAAGTTATTTCAGTCACTGTGTTATAGTGCACCTCATTAGAGAATTGTAAAATGAAGCAGCATTTCAATTAGCTATTGCACAGTATCTGATTCTTTTTGTTTTCTCAGCTATTGTTTCAAATGGGTTTTTGAGAAGGCCCTGACCTCTCCCCAGTGTTCTTGAGCACAGCACAGCTCTCTGTGAAATGTCACTGCACTTAAGAACAACAGCAAACGCAGCTAAGTTCTCACTGTATTGCTAGAGAAACCTGTAATGGAAAATTCTCTGTGTTCTGCTTAACGCAAAGAGAGGTTTCTCTTTAAAAAACACTCAGCGTACAGATACTGTGAGGTGTGTGGTGTCAATCAGAACTTGTTACACTTGCTTAAGCCCAAATGCTAAATGACTATGTAAAAGTGTAAGACCATAAGGTAAACTAGAAAATTGAAAGCAGCTTTCACATAGAAAGTCAGATATGATGGCAGAAGAGATTGCAGTACTAGGCCATTATATGCAGATGTGACAAAAACACTTATGTTAAGCTAGCAGTGTTGTGTCCAGTTCTGGGCTCCACAGTACAAGAGAGACACAGACATACTGAATAGAGTTCAGTGAAGGGCCACAAAGATGATGAAGGGACTGGAGGGAAGGCTGAGAGAGTTAGGAGAAGAGAAGGCTCAGGGGGATCTCATCAATGTTTATAAATACCTGAAGGGAGGGTGCAAAGAGAAGGGATCCAGGCTCTTTTCAGTGGTGCCCAGTGACAGGACCAGAGGCAATGGGCACAACCTGAAACACAGGAGGTTCCCTCTGAACGTCAGGAAACACTTTTCTACTATGAGGATGACCGAGCACTGGCACAGGTTGCCCAGGGAGATTGTGGAGTCTCCATCCTTGGAAATACTCAGAAGCCATCTGGACAAGGTCCTGGGCAACTGACTCCAGGAGTCCCTGCTTGAGCAGGGGGGGGTTGGAGCAGATGACCTCCAGAGGTCCCTTCCGACCTCCCTGGGATTATGTAGGAAATTTAATGCAAACTACACAAGAGTAGAGTGAACCTCTCCCTCTACTGAATGTAAGGACAAGTTTAATCACCGATTTTTAAGAGCACTTATCAATCTGAGCTCTATGAAATAAATTTAAAAAAAATCTGGAAGGTAATTAATGTTCATGCAAACTTCAGCATGCTGAAATGGTTGGATTTGCCATTTGTTTTGGGTTTGTGTGGTGGGGTTTTGGTAGCGGCGGAGGGGCCGCAGGGGTGGCTCCTGGGAGAAGCTGCTCGAAGCTTCCCCGGCTCCAAGTCGGACCCGACTCTGGCCCAGGCCGAGCCCGTCAGCGACGGCGGT
>JANHGO010000063.1:72311550-72349025 GCA_024606505.1 Aquila spilogaster | reverse complement strand
GGTCTTGAACGCCTCCAAGGACGGGGCATCCACAACCTCCCTGGGCAGCCTGTTCCAGGACCTAACCACTCTCCTAGAAGAGATCAGGAAGAAAGAGACTTAAGTTCAACTTAATAGAAATGGATCTATCAGGAATCTGGTCCAGGGTTTAAAGCAGAATTAAGTTTTAATGGAGCATAAACAGGTGAAGTGTTTTCCATTTGTTTAAATTTATTCCTTTCTTAAAGAAAAGAAAGTAAGTGTTTAATGTACTTGTGAGGCCAGGTAGCATGATACGAATAAAGAAAAGATGATTTAGGTGAAACAATGAATTTTAAAGCAGAAGGGCTGGAGGCAGATTTCAAGAGAAGTTAAACAAATAACTTGTAATTAATTCTTGCAATTTTACCTACTGCTCTGTAACAAGGCTGTCACTAGCTTTGTCAGAAGCTGATGGTAAAATGGGATTGAAAAAAGTTTTTAGGCAGCAATGATCTTGGTATGTTGGAAGACTGTCTTTTCTGAGATGGATATTTCTGATCGCGTATACCTGAGCTGTATGTAGGATTTAAAAAAACCTTTAGATGCTCTGTATTGACTTTTATCATAGACTGATGCTCTCACTCCATCTAGCAGTATATTACCCCTATGACATACTAAAATGTATTCACTTCTGTATGACTGTCCTCCAGGGCACTGTGTGTAATTATAAGAATGACCACAAAAACATTTGATTATGTGGTTTTGGTGATTAATTTATATTTACATCATTTTTTTTTTCTCTGCATTTCAAAACATTCATTTTTCCTGCTAATGCACCTGAGATTGATGTAGGCAGTTGTGCTTTCTGGTAGGAGAATAAATTATACTTTCTGGTTCAGAAGAGCAGAAATAAACCACGGGGATCTTCCTTCTCTACTTAAATGGACCTCCCAGGTAGGATGCTAAGAACAAATACCGACCAAGACTTCATGGCTTAACTTTCCTCTTTGTTACGTTATGTTGCTTGGATTTATCTATGGTAAAATCTTTGTTTGATGAGGCAGTGATGATTGTAATTATACTTGGACACTGCACTGGCATTAGGGGATACTCAACAGTTTTAATTTTAAGACATCGTTTTCAGTCATTTACCATTTTTTTTTAGTTTTGAATTGTTTAAGATAAGATATTCCTTCCCAGTTGTCCTATTTACATTGACCTTGGTTATCTTGAGGAAATAGCAGAATTCTGTTAGCTGAAGGCAAAGGTAAGTCAAAATATTCTTGTTTTTGGTTTGTTGTTTTTTTCCCTATCCCTCTGTGAAGGAGCTCATAATTCCTTTAAGAGGATTCTGAGTAAATCAGGCAAAGAAAATGGGCATTGAAAAGGGAATGAAGATTTTCTCTTGGATTAGTTAAGTACCTGAGGGGAAAAAGTTGTTTGCGTATCCTTGGATTCTCATATGTGTGACAAATTCTCACAATATTCTGTCTGCTGGTGGTGAATAGCCACTGTTCCTCCCCTTCAGTGCCTACATGCTGATCAAAATCGTGTGACCATCTGCATCTCCAGAGTGCAGGGAGAGTTCTGTGGCTGAAGAGTCTGCAGAGCACAGTTTTTAGTTTAGTTATCCTACTTGCCTTCCCCTGCTTTGTTCAACTAATGCTTGGCTGCAGTTAAGGTGCTAAAATCCAGAGGGTTGCAGAAGGGAGCACTTTATTGCATTAAGGAGCAGGAGTTGGAGTGCAATAAACAATGGAAGACAGTAGAGAGCACAAAGAGGAAGAACCAGCAGCTGGAAGAGGGTGAGGAAGGAGAGGAAATGAAGACCTGAGTTTTTTAACATAGGAACTCAAGAGGAAATGGAGTGGTGGTGCATCTTTTCTTTACAGAAAGAAAGTGTAAATCAAGATGTGAGATATGAATTTGAAGGAAGACATAATTCCTAGGAAATTCTAGAAGGCTCCCCATCAGCTGATACTGATTATAAGATGGCGCAAACCTCAGAAATAGGTGTTTGAAAGTGGTGTAGACTGACTTCACGTGCTAAATGAGGACATGTGCCAGCAGAGAACTTGGATTTGTGATTAGAGAATACCTTGGTTGTGCCAACACCTACTGATGACTCCTTCATTTAAACCTAGATGTTTGTGAAGGCAGGCACCATTTTCTGGATACAGCTCACGTAGAACTACCAGGGTGACTCAATGTGACTTAGTTTGGTGGAAAATACCTGATATTTGGTTTATCTTCTTTGCTTTGTTAATGCAAATTACTTCAGGAAAAAAAAAAATGCATATCACAAGTCTCAGTTATTCTTTCCTATATTCTGACTGGAATAACTTGTACAAAAGATCTCCAATTCATTTGCTTTAATCCTTTTCCACGGGAAGGTGTCAGCTCTCACAAGATACTGCTAAGCGGAAGTCTTGATCCAAATGTATCAGTATTTAAAAGACAATGTAGTTAGAGCTGATGATTCTGGCTGATGCATTACTCTCAGGACTTTCAGCATCTCCCTTTAACATAAATGTTCAGTAAACTGCAAAATGTTGGCAGGCATCTGGCTGGAAGGTTGTTGGTCAACCAGAGAAGAAAGAGTACTTTTTCACCCATCGGGAGGGAGGGAGTGATTGTGCGGTGCTGAACTGTGGCTGGGTTATACCACTGCAGACCCTGCCCAAAGCAGCAGGGAGATGTGGCTGTACTTGCTACAGGCGGCTCCCTTCTAGCTTGACAAGGGCAACTTCTGAACTCCAGTGTCAGCAGCAGGATGTGAAATTCACAGTTTGTTCTAGTCTTTGACTTCATAATTCCAGCATACTAAGTGCACGGGAAGCTGTGGAGTTGTGTTAAGGCATACAATGAATAAGGTGTCAAAGCCACAGAGACTGCAGGGAATTAAAAAGCAGAATTAAAACTACTGACCCGGTCAAGACTGCTTGAGGAGCCAGACTGTGGCCATTTAAAAAACACTACAGAAGTAATGAATGGCCCCAGATCCATATCCAGCAAATAGGACAACTATCAGTAGGAGTCCACTGATGATGGAATAAAAGTGTATCAAATAGCACCATCCTGTTTTTAGACACTAGCATCACATCACTAGTTAAAGTAGCAGAAGAGATTAAACTGAAACTTTATATTCTAGACCAGCTTCTGAGGTCACAAAAGCAACTGAGCGAACACTTAAGTTTTGTTGTCTTTTTTTTTTTTTTTGCTCCTAATTTAATTTGCATCAAATTTTCATTAACTGTTGTCATTAAACTGAAATCTCTCCTGTTTTTAGAAAGGTGAGAAACTTTATATATTGCATTAAAACCAGAGACAGACAGAGCTGTTTGAGCATTTTTGCAGTAACATCAGTTTTGAGAATTGCAAAATTGTTGGAAGTCTTTATTGGGTAAGCTACAGAAGTGAGAGGTATAGATCTTCTGTCTAGCTCATAGCTATTGTATCTGAAATGCTAGAGGCTCTATTCTTTTTTTCTGGTATTATTAGTAAAAATGGATTTTCAGCTATCTCCTGGGTATCACTTACCTAAAAACTGAAATTATCTTGGAGGAGGATAACTGTGATCAAAAGTTCTGCATGTTCTGCATGCAACAGCCAACAAATTTGCAGGGATGAGTGTAGGTATCACACAAACTAATGGGCCCTGACCTGCTCAGCCTGCCCTACAGCTGACAGCAGAGCCCATTAACATTTGCCATGTGGATTTCATTCTTACTTTCCCATTTCTTTCCTCCCCTTATGGAAATGCTTACATTAATGCTTATTTTTTGGACAATCACGGTGTGCGTTGCTCTTGAAGAGAAAACAGTTAGCATTTTGCTTCTGTGGGTCTGTGGTACATGTACCTGGATTTGGGGATAAAGTGCCTGAGGTGGTACGAGTTCTGAGTTTTGAAGTTTGTGTAGGTAAGCTTGATAAACAGAGGGTTAAAAATGTTGTGATCATGAGAAAAGACATGTTGAAGCGGTATTGTGGAGAGCTGGCCAATCCTTGGAGGCTGGGAGTTGAAATCTATCAATGTCTAAAACACTCCGAGTGGGAGAGCAGGAGCTGTGACAGTGTCCTTCTTCCCCTCCCCATATATGTAGTCCTCCTTACCAGGAGGATCCCTTGTGTTGAGCTCTTAATGAGCACAGTGTCTCAAGAGCTCTTGCACTGGGTTACTGTGTATGTAACAGAATACAAGGTGACTTGCACCAGACTTCATCTTGCTATGGAGAAACTACAGGACCTAGATGAGACACAGAAAAACTGAGGTAGATGCATGCCTGAACAGTGAGGTACTAAGATGGTCTAGGGTTAGAGATGGCTAAATCATGAATAACTTCACACAGTTTCTTAGAACTGATGCAAAATAATTTGTTTCTGTTTAAAAGAGCTTTCTTTTAGCATTGGCACAGAACTGTTTTGCTGTATATAGTCAAGCCTTGTTGAGATGAAGAGTGTCAGTTGTATCATTTGAGAACTTCTGCCCTTGCTTCTGGATGTGCTGGGGGAGACAGCTTGAAAATAAAGTAAAACAGAGCCCTGGGGTAACTGCTGCCTGTTTGTGAAGAATAGAAAACCTGAAACTGACACTGGGGCTTCTGAAAAACAGTAAGAAAAAGAAAATCTAAAAAGATAAAAATATCTTTAGGTCCCCAGTAGCTTCAGGAGAACAGGTGCTTTGCAACATGTTAGTCTTTCGCACACTCATTTTTTCTGAGAGTCTTGAATAGATGTTTAATGTTTTCAAGAGTACTGTGAGGCAGTTAAGTAGTCGTAGGCTTTTTCTAAAACTATGCATGAGGGCTGCTCCGAAACGAATACCTCCTATGTTATTATGTTTGCCCACAAAGTCAGAGGTGGATGCTGGTGATACAGTAGTAGAGGCTGAACCTTCCCACCAATATTCTGTTATATTTCATTGCCATGTGACAGATGGTAGCAGAGGGGTGATCTGACAGAATGGTGTTTGATGTAGAAGTGCATATGAGGTAAAGGAGGGGATTTGAATTCCTCCACGTGGAAAAAATATTGCACTTTCTGGCATTCATTGACTTGTGCTGAACGTTTCTGGAGACCAAACAGTGGCTATGAGCACAGTGAGCCAGTGGGTGGTGTGTTTCAGCAGTGGTGACAGTGGGTCACCTCCACTGGTGCAGGTGTTTGTGTATGGCTTGCAGTTCTTGTTCATGGCTGGCGAAAATGTATAGCTAATGGTGGTGACTATATGGAAAAATAGAGCACATTTTCAGGTACACTGTCGAAGTCTTGTGCTCTTTGTATTGTTTGTAGTTTCCATGGAAATACATGGGAGGCATTACTTTTATAGTGACCTATGTAAATGTATGCTATGGGAAGACTCATATGAAAAAAAGATATTTATGTTCTTGGAAGATTGTTTGATAAGACATTATTGTAATTTGCTCTGTGATTCTAGTCACTCTCAAAAGGACTTAATGTCATATGTTAAGTGCAAATAAAGATGCAGCAGAACAGGGAATGACTCATAAGAATAGCACTGTGCTTTCCCTCTGCTGCTTTGCTTCTGATGTGTAAGAAAGCTACAGTAAAGAGCAAACCTGCAGCTTGTATAGGCTTTCCAGGGCTACAAGTCAGCTTACCTGACTGCTTCTGTGCTCCAAGCTATTCAGTTTCCCCCAGATGACCTAATCTGTGCCCAGTGACTTGCATTAGTCCAGGACAATTCAGTCTCTACTGTAAGGAGGGAGCAAGTATGGCTGCTCCTATGGTGTAGGACTCCTGAAACGGCAGGAAAACTGTGGGACATGCAGATTGTGTGAGCAGGGGAATTATGCTGGAGTCTGCCAATAAGTGACAGTAGAAAATCCCCTTTGCTCAGACGCTAAAGCATCTGGGGAAAATATTGTTCTCCAAAGCATGGTGTTTGGCTTGGTCTTCAGTTGGACCCCCACAAAAAAAGGTTTCTTGCAGTTTTTTGAAGCACTGGCCTACCTAATCCATCCCTCAGCCAGCTGGTCCTCTAAGCAGAGGAAATGAGACATGACGTGAAAGCTCTAGAATGCATCCATCCAGTTATCAAGTGGTCAAGTCTTACCTGTTCCCTGCATGGATGTGCCTGAAGCAAGGGTGGATTTATCTATGGGGTTGCAGAGGCTCAGGTGAGCTCCTATCTAGCAGTACGTTCCAAAGCTCAGGAGAAGAAAGAGAATTTTCCCCTACAAGGTTAGTGAATAAGGGAAGATATAGGGATATCTATATACTCACAGATTCTAAGGTCAGAAGAGACTATTCTGGTCATCTAATCAATGACTTTATTTTTTTTCCTCCTGACTGGATTGAGAACATTTTAAACATCTAATCTTTAACGGCTCCACTCTATGCAGAATCTACCACTTACTGGATAAGCTCTTTCTATATCTAATTATCGTCACAGCTAGTAAAATGCCTCTTATTTCAAGGTTGGATTTGTATAGCTGTTTCTTGCTTCTAAATTCTGTTTTCATTATTTCTTTCCTTCCTTTTAATCTTTAAAAGCCATTATTGTATGTTAGAATAACATTTAAAAATGAAATACTGGAAGGAAGGGAATACAATTAGTAAGTCTGTTCTCAGTGACTGAATTCCAAACTTTTAGAATAACTAATATTCATTGTTTTCTTTTGGCCTTCTTTTGTTGCTTCCAGTTGCTCCTTTCACATGTCTATCTGCAGTGCTTTACTAGTTCTTGAGCAGGTCTTCCGATTCTTTGTCTTTAGCAGTCCATATGAGTACTAGTCCTTAGTGCATAAAAATAGCCACACCAGTGATCCATCTAGCCCAAAAGCTTCTTTCCAACAGTGTCCAACACAGATATTTGGAGAAAGTGATTTAAAATAAAAAAAAATCTTATCTCCTCCTTGGCTGCCGGCCAAACCACCAGCGTAAGTCTGCACAGATACGAAAACAAGCAAATAGAATTTGGAAGTCATTTTGTGGATAGGACTGTTGTAACATTATTTCATGAGTGGGCACATACAGAATCACGCAATCCCATATAGTCTGAATTAAATCTTCATGGTAACTAGCCTAGGCCTTAAGAACTCATGGTGGGTGAACTGACTGAAGTAAGTAACAAGTTGCACCTGCTTTTGTTTTTTTTCTTTAACAGATAAAAGAAAAGCTAAGTACATACACTCTCCTTTCACTTTAAAGGAGGAAAATGCAAAGGAAAAGCAGCATATTTAGTAGAAAGAGGAAAGAAGAAAGAATAGGAAAGCGGATGTATGGCTTCTGTTTTTGGTGTTCTGTTTCTCATTGGGTTGTTGTTGTCTTTTTTCTTTGAACACTTGAATGCGTTTTATTGACTTTATTTCTAAATGGAGGAAGATTATGCAAACAGACAGCACAACAATGTCTGGCTGCTGATTTTATGTATAACTGCAAGTTTGTTATTAGATGTTTCCAAAATTTTGCTTTGAGCTCAGTGCTGTTAAATACAACTGATTATTGTCACATTTGTGCAAACCTTTTTCTACATTTAGGGTAACAAATTTTCTATCTCTATGAGATAAGCTTTACTTCACAATATGGAGCAGTGGGGGGAAAAAGAGCAACTTCTAAAAGCGTCTTGCCATCAAATAGCCAGGCACATAAATTTGTCCATGCCAATATGCAAGGGTGAACAGGTTTCAGATAGGCTTACTAACATACACATGTGACAGGGCTGTTGGAAATACAAAGGGAAAGTTAGGGAAATGAGGAGAAAGACAGTTCAGACAAAATGCACTGAATTACAAACCAGAGAACTCTGTATGAATCCAACCAGAAACACAGAATGAGTGATGACTAAACACAAAATGATTTGCAACACCCCAAATATAGACTGGAATCATCAGACTTAAATCACTGCTGTATTTGTGCCGATTAGGTTTGTCTGAGAAACAAAACTCGAGCTTGTTCTTTGCAACAGCTGCAAAGAGGATATTTGAGGATATTTGCTTTCCTCTGCTCTGGAAGGGTAGGGCAAAAGTCATGTAGCTGAGAGGTGGATGCAAAGGGTAGCAGGGGTCTAAAAAGAAAAAGAAACAGCTTTTGCTAAGCAGAAGCCATAATGCCACACTGCAGCAAAACATAGCTTAGCGCGTTAGCAAAACTGTATTTATAGAAAGCACCAGCATGCAGCTATGGTCACATGTCTGAAGGTGGCCTTTCATCTCCTTGTAAATATTTTTCAAACAAGATAGGGGTGGGAGATGGAAGAAATCTCAGATGGTGTTAAATTTCTGCAGCACTGGAATTTCAGTACCTGCTGCAGAGGGTATAAGAGGCATCCAGTCTTTACCTCTCAAACTGAAATACCAAAACTCACTCTCCTAAAATTCTTGCCAGTTTTCACGCCCCCCACCCACCCCCACAGCCTCACCACTACCGTCAGCATTTGCTATGCCATTTCGCTTCATTGCTCACTTGCTAAATATAAGTCTGTGATTTTCTTTCTTCTGAGAGCTCTGCTGTGCAACAAGCATTGACTACTGACAGCTCCCCCACTCCAATTCAGCAAAAGCTACGGGCTGCCTACGAGGGGGTATAAGTCCATCTTAGGTGAAATATTGGCTCCTATGACCAGGAGAGCTCTTTGGATGACCTGTGCACAGTGACATCTACCAGTGGTGACCTCTAAAGTTCAACAGAGCCTTTCCTTCAGGATAAAAGGTGGCCCTCCAGGCTTAGGTACTCTGGTTGTTTGATAATGGCCTACTTGTATCTGACATTGGCTTTTGAGGTGGAGCTGACTTCTGCTCAACCTCTAGGCATTTTTGGAGACGCAGGTAGCTTTGTGTTCAGCTTATGCCCAATGCTGTGGCAGCCAGGGGTGTTTGTGCTGTCTTTGCCTACCTCTTGTCTGGGAAGTGGAAGACCCTTCTGCTCTTGTATCTGCAGTTCTTAGCCTCAAAGAATGCCCCAGTTATCAGGCTAGAGCCCTGTCTGCCCATTCATGGGGAAGATGAGCTGGCAGTGGACAAGCAGTGCAGCTGTTACATGACATTTTGAGGTTAGTTTATGTTTTGTGGACTTATATCCACACTACATTCAGGGAAGATACTTAAGGTGAAGTGAAATGGATACCTGAGGCTGGGAAGAATATCAGGAGGTCTCTAGTGCAGGCTATTGCTCCAAGCAGAGTGAACTGTGACATCAGATCATGCTGCTTAGGGCTTTCTGATCTTTAAACCTCTAAGGACAGAGTTTTCACAGACTGGTGAACTTGGTTCTGTGTTTAGCTGTCCTCACAATTAAAACAAACAAACAAACAACTTTATCCTCACATCCAGTTTATGCCTCTTACTTCTGTTTATGCCTGGTATCCTCTTACCATGCACTACTGTGAAGAGAATCTCTCTCTCTTAACAGAGTAATCTCATAGGTACTGATTTTAAGTGCCCCTGAAGCTATCTTGTCTCCAGATTGAACAGGCCCTGGTTCATCAAGCTCTCCTCACAAGGCTAGCGCTCTAGCCCTGATCATTCTGGTTGCCCTCAGTTGAACTTGCTCTGGGGCCTGAGACTGTTATACATTCTTCTAAATAGTCTGATTGCTTAGCAAAGAGGAATAATGGTTTCTCTTGATCTACTGATTGTGGTCCTAATAATGTGGTCTGGGATTGCTATATGACCTTCTGTGCAGACAAGGCATGCTGCTGGCTCATGCTCAGCTTGATGTCATCCATGACTACTGAAGTCTTTCAGCAGACCTGCTCCATAGGCAATGACTTTAGTTAATGGCTCTATGTCCAGGAGGAGGCTGGTGACAAGTGGTGACCCCAAGGGGTCTGTCTTGGGACTGTTACTCTTTGACAACTTTATCAATAACGTAGATGATGGAATCAAATGTTCCCTCAGCAAGTTTGTGGGTGACACCAAGATGAGTGAAGCAATTTATGTGACAAAAGCAATGGATACCATCCAAAGGGAGGATGAACAAAATGGAAAGGTGGGCCGTGTGAACATAGTAAGGTTCAACAAAGGCCAAGTGCAAGGTGTTGCACTTTGGTCAGTGCAATCCCAGGTGTAACTACAGATTGTGAGAATAGCTCCTTGAAAGCAGCCCTGTTGAGGACTTTAGGGTCCTGGTAGATTAAAAACTTAACATGAGCCAGCAGTGTGCAATTGCAGCGTGGAAGACCAACACTGTCTTGGGCTGTATCAAAAGAGGGGTGGCCAGCAAAGCAAGGGAGGTGATAATTCTCTCTTCTCTGCCTTCATGAGCCCCCATCTGGACTACTGTCCCTGCCCTGGGTGAAGGGGCCTGCTGTCATTGCCTGTCCCAGCTCCTGCTGTGACTCCTCTGTGGACGCAGTGGTGGTGGGGTGCCCAGGACATCCACAAAGGGTGCTGGAGAGCTTCTCAGCTCTGGGGCCTGCAGGGCTAGTAGAGCACCACCTGATGAAGTCCTTATTCAGTGCTCCAAGTTTCACAGGTATGCTCAACTGAAGTCAAGGCACAAGTCCGTGCTGAATTCTGCCATCCCCTGAGTTGATATGTGAGTGCCAGTGACCTTGGCTGGTTACCTCACAGTCTGTGGCTGCATGTATTCAGGCACCAACCTAGACCTCCATGATCCTCTGTTATTCAGTGATTTTTTTGTTTCCTTTGTAATAGAAAAAAGGTTGTTTGCTCATGCTTTCCTACTCTACAAGATCGGTTTCAGTAGGGGTTGGACTAGATAATCTCCAGAGGTCCCTTCCAATCCCTATGATTCTGTGACTCAGAAGCAGTCTTTCAAAGTCATTATGTCTTCATTGCCTCTATAGAGAATTCATTTACCTTAAGAACTGTGAAAGAAGCTTATGCAAGTCACCAGGTTTACCTTACTGTTTTTTTTTCAAGACCAGTACTGGGTCATCCAAAGTTGTTAGTTGAGTTGAATATTTTCTGCCTGGGTAGCTGCCAAGATTTTCAGAAGTACCTGAAGAATTAACAAGAAAGAAAACACTTATTATTCCTAATTCTACCCCTGTTTTTGCGTATTTATTTATGTAATTCTACTTGTATAAACTTATACAAGAGACTACAGAAGACTGCAAAAAGGAAGAAAGAGGGAAAAAAGAGTTTGCTAACCTGATAGTAGTACATCCTGATGTGGTGCCAGATGGTTTATGCACAGGAAAGGACAGAACTCTACCTCCTTCTACTTTTACTCCCAGCCAAATAGTGCACTTAGAACTAACTGGACGAAGTAGGACTACTAGACTTCCTTTCCTAGCTGTCCTAGATGTGCTCTTTTCTTAGGCTGAGCTTTTTTTATCTGAGATGAACACATCAGACTCATACTGCAGAGAGACAGATGATCCTCACAATCTCTACTTGTAGTTTTGAAATTCTGAGTGTGGAGATTATTGCCAAATTGTCAAGACAGATCAGCAGTGAGAGCTTATCCAAAAATCACCACTGGAAGCTCAGGATATTTCAGGACAGTAGATTCAGTGTAGTCTGCAAAACATTTTTTTGCCTGTTAAGGTTGTATCAAATGCGAAGACCTGATTCTGAAGCTCTGAGATTGACGTAACTGACCTCAATGGGACTGTTTTATGACAAGGATTGTAGGATGAGATTCTTCAACATGTTTGATAAATGATGCATGTCCATGGGGAAATTGGCCTTTTTAGCCATTCATGAATGTATGCATTTTGAAAGAGCAAAATTTTGCTTATTGTTTCTGAAGTTAAAGTGCAAATTTCCTGGCTACTTCTGAAAATATAATTATCTCTTAATGTCAAGATGACAATCTGAAACAACTCATGTAATAGCATCTAATTTATGGAGAGGATTCATTATCTTCTAGCTGCGTTACAGTTAACTGCAAATAATGAAGTGAAGCATAAACAGCAGGAAATGTTCAAATTAATAAAAAATTGGTGAGACCATATTTACAGTTAGCATTCTGATTGACTTTTTTCCAACCTCTTCTCTTCCTCCTTTTAAATTCAAGGTTGAAAAAGACTGGACTTCAGCATTAAGGACTGAACAGGTTTCTTCTTTCTCTTAGTTCAGTTTCAAAGAGCAGGAGAAGAGCCTGTATCAGTTCTTTTGTAACCAAGTAACACAATGCCTGGATGGAAGGACATGGTGATCTGCCAACAGGAAAAGATGTGCAAATCCCTGAGAGTGTTAACTGACTTACAGGACTTGTTTCAGGAGCTTTCTTTACATCAGTGCTGGAGTGCTGCAAGTCTTCCTCTTGTAAGCTTTCTAAAACAAGTTTTAAAAAATGCAAAATCTGGATTTCAGTTACTTACAGTGTAAGGGCTGTTCAGCTAATTCAGAGTGGTTTGGTCACCAGGCCTGTGAAAGCTATCCAGTTTCCTTTTCCAGTTAGAGGACAAGCAAGCACCTAAGGTTAGGGTTCAGAACCATCCAGGTGAGTGTTATGGCAGTTGTGCTACACAGGATGCAGCTAGTCTGTCTACCTCCAAATTAGGTATGAAGACCACCTGACATTCCCTGCTATTTTCAGAATCTGCCCCAAGTGTTGTCTTTCCCTTGGAGTACAACAGGAGAAGCAATAGGCTGCTTCTGCTTGTGAAAACAACCTGTTGCACTAGTGGAGATACATTGTGAAAGGCTGAAGATCAGTAGTCAAATATTGAAGACACTCTGAGTGCTGTAGTAGGCCCTTCAAGAGAAGGTCTTGTATTCCATTCTCTCATCTTAAAGAAACTTGCATATATGGAAAAAACCAAAGCTAGTTTCAACTTTTATGTCAAGTTTTTGACAGGAAGGCATATAAAGTGAAAATCTGCGCTAGTATGGTATTCTTTGTGTTCACAGCAAGACTGTAATATTTAGGCTGGTGTGCTGCAAGTGTCTAGATAGCTGGTGGGTTGCAGACCCTGCCTTAATTTCTCTTTTCTTGAATGTGAGAAATCAGATGCCTACTAGAACATCTATACAATGCAAATGATTTAAAGGTGTGGGGGGAAGTGTTTCTTTAGCCTTAGAAACTGGAATACAGAACTGAAGAAAACTTCTAGGACAGAGTATCCAAGCATCTGAATGTAAAAAATGGCCATGAAGTTGACTACTCCAAAGGATCAACAAAACACCGCAGATGCTTTATGACAAGTTCATGACAAGCCTGTATATTTATGGCAGAGCCTAATCTGTCACAGAAACAGCAGAAAAAGGACCAAGGTACTGCCAAATCCCCATTCCCTGCAAGTGTAGACAATTAGTGGTGTGTGGGAAGCACACTCCAAGAGTCTAAGAAGCAAGATGTGCTTCAGACTACCCTGAAGCCATTGGAACAATTAGCAAAAAATGTTTTTCAGTTACTCTGACTTTGTCAGTGTCCAGGGCTTCAGAAGGAAAGGACAAAGACCTGTGTCCTGTATGAGATGGTTAATATACATCAAGGGAATAAATATACCTTTCTGGTCCCTGAAGATAAGCGGTGGGACACAGTCCAGCACAGTCCACCCACACAAAATAAATAGCACCAACATGAGAGTGGGTCAATTCTTCCTCCTCCTCAAGGCTATCACAAGTGGAAGAGAGTCTTAACATTTTCAAGAGGGAAGATGTTGTTTCTGATAGACTTCTCAATGTTCTTTAGAAGTTTCATTCTTTTTGTTAGTTAAATTTCTCCCACATCATGAACAGAGTTGCTAGGGCTTGTATTAATACAGCTTTTGAACTGTTTGGAACTAATTATCTGCTTCAACATGGTATTTTAGGAGAAATGGATTAATAAACGTGACATATTATTAAAAAGTGAAAAAATACTGAGGGGATAATATACGCTTGCGTATCAAGCTCTTGGTCTTATGGTCTCTTAAGCACATCAGCATTTCCAGATACATAAGCTGTTTTTGTTAAGTAAATGCTTCCTGTGCCTTGAACGAGTTGAATGACTGAAAGTACCATGCTTGAATGATTAATTTTCATAAAGAAAAACACATACTTAATCACACATGCAATAAGTTGTATCAATCTCACATAAGTAGTTTTTTATAGCTTGCAGTTCATAGCTTGGTGTAGCAAGATAAGATTTCTCCAAAACATTTTGGACTGGACTGGATTAGCCCTACTTCAGAGTGTCTGAATTCTTGAATTTTTCTTCCAATTGGACTTGATTGTTCTTGTTGCTGGGTTTGGGTGTGTGTGGCTGGTATTCTGGTTTTGTTTTTTAAGTCTTTGGGGAAGAATGTTAATCTTCAAGTAACTAAAAGTTTTGACATTTATAAGAGTTATAGTGGGACTAATGAGACAATCTTAACAAGGCTCCTGCTTTGAGTTAATTGTCTAATTTGAAAATGAAGGGTTAATGGTTTTTAAATTGATTCCTGAGTACGTTCTGAAGATGGATGTGTTAGATTCTCTCATTATGTGTATCTGTAATAAGTGCTCATCTAGTAGATAGGGGATGTATATTTGCACAGTTTTCTATCATTAAATTGTAATTAGGTACTTGTCAACAAAGTGAGTTGGCACTGCTATTGCTTAGTAGCACTGACTGCTCTGTCCACCCTAATTAATGAACAACTTCCTTATAAGGAAGTTAATAGAAGTAGTCTCCTTACCCAAAATTATTTGTCACTGTGTTGTAGTACACTTCATTAAAAGACATGTAAAATGAAGCAGCATTTCAATTAGCTATTATACAGTATCAAGCTATTTTTTTTCACCTGTTATTTTAAATGCTTTTCTGAGGAAACCCGGACCTCTCCTTACCATTTCTCAGCTCAACCTAGATTTCTGTGAAATGTTGCTGCACTTAACTATACTAAGTGTCAGTTTTAACTTCTCACTGTATTACTAAGGAAAACTGGGAAGACAAATTCAACTGTGTACTGGTTATTGTACAGGAAGTTTCTCTAATATAAATACTATGTGGTGTTAATCAGAACTTTTTAGTTGTTCATCCCAAAAAACTGTCCCTTTTGACATAAGTGTGTCCATGGGTTTGTGGTTTAACACAAGCTGCGTAAAAGTGAAGTTATTCTCTGCAATGTGGGGAGTGGGGGGGGGTGGGGGAGGAAGCTTTAATCACCTGCTTTAGGACCTTTTATTTTTATCTGAGTTCTATGAAACAAAAAAGAAAAGAAAATCCCTCCTAGAACTTACGTTGATTCAAATTTCAGCACAGTGAGATAAATGGATTTGCTATTACAGTATCAAGCGTACCCATAAATGGTATCGAGTGTTTTTCTGTGAACTTAAACATCTATTTTTATTTTCTTGTTCTGAATCACAAGGTTACTGAGCGCTCACGCTCCCTGTTGTGTTGGCAACTCAGGTTGAGTTTTCCAAGACAGGGTGAAGCTTATGAAACCATGGTTGTATACGTATATATGCCAAGTGGAGAACAGTCAATGAGAAGTTATGTTTACACATTACTTTCTTTTACACAATAGTTATTGGTGAATTCCTGGAAAGTTCAGTTTAGGGCCTTTATGTAAGCCTAGGTGGCTCTACCAAGGAGAGTGGTTAATATCCACTCTTCTGAGGGAGGTATTGAACCAATTGAAATATAGTGTTGAAGTAGTGGAAACTTCATGAAAAGGGACATGTGAACTGTGGACGTTAGACATTTAAGATATAAATAAATACAGATTCTCACATTTCTGGCCTTCTTTCGAAGATGCTTATAATAGATTAACACTGAATTTAGAAAAAAAAAACGAACAATCAAAATCTCCTCCTGAAAACGACCAGAAAGGTGAGTCCTAAACGCCAGAGCCACCCCAATTTCTTGTGTACAAAGAGTAGGTAAAGATGGTCTTGGAACCTGCTGTTCTAAATATTTTTGTTGAAATCTTGATTACAAAAAGTTGCTTTCAACAACATCAACAAACCCTCAAAATTTAGGAGGAGCAAACATCTTTGAGATAGTACAGAGAATGTATCTTTTTCCCTCTAGGAACTGAATCTTAGAAGTTTACTGTATATCTATTATGAATGTACTGCAAAGGCAAATTTCTTCTTTGACTTCACCACCTCCAATGGGTATCACTGTGTTCAGAGGAATATAGTCGATCTTAAGATCTTGTGGAAAACTCCTCTTAAGTGAACTCTATTACACACAGAAACATTTCAGTTGTGGTTACAGACATAACTTTTGCCTAGACTTACTTCAAATAACGGTACAAATTGTATTTCTATGCTATGATTGTCTTTTCAGTAGTAAAATAGAATAGAAACCATAAAATAAAAATGATATAAAAGATTTCACTTTGATATTAGTGTATTTTTCGTATGTCAATTAATTGGTTAGTAGAGTAGCTGGCTTGTCAGAGAAAATGTAGATTTGCAGTGTTGGTCTTAAACTGGAAGATAAACAAGAGCAGAATATTGTAATGCTACTTCATGGAATATTTTTTTTTAATGTAATACTGAGGCATAAGGTACAATGATAAGGGTTTTTATTACAATGTTCATGTTGTATAGGACAGTGCAGAAAATGAGTGGTTGAATAAATATGACATGAATATCAACTGAGAAGTGCATATTCTTCTGGTAGGATACGATCAACCTTTATTTCTAGTAGTCAAGGAAGATTTTATCTATTTGCTTATTTATCTGAAGATATCCCCAGAAATACTACTGTTCTGAGTAATGAGAACTAGAGGGCCGAAATGTAAGCATATTGATTTGATCACTCCTAATTTTGGTTGGTATTGTTGCTGTCATAAGTCTTGGTATCATGTGAGTAAACTGAATGAACCTGATGCTTCTCCCTAGATCTTGAGGAACTGGAAAATCTGGCGAGGTGGTGGCAGCTGTGCTAGAATCCATCTCTTCAGTTGCTGTATTACCTGACCCCTGTCTCCTTGATAGCAACAAGAACAAGCAGCTCAGTTTCTTATTATTTTACCTTACTCTTATTTTACTGTTTCTTCCTCAAAATTGAAGAATCTGTTTTCATTTTTGTTGAATAGAATGGAATGGAAGCCCTCGCTTGTCACAGATACAGAACATTTACACAACTTCATTTGCAGTGGTCAGTGACTCCTGTTTAGTTCTAGTGAACTCAGATCTCCAATCCTTGGAGTTTGTGGTTCTTGTTTTGCAGATGAATGCTAGGTATAGCAGTGAGAAATCAATCACTTCGTTCTTTGCCATCTTTCATCTTCTTGCACTACTAATTTATCACAGTCATATTGACATTCCCCTTCTGAGTATTTTACTGTTTCTTCATCTTGGTGTCATCTGTGTCATTTTTTTTTCAAAATTTGTCAGAATGCTATATACATTCTTCCCTTAAAGTCATCAAGGAAAACACTGAAATGAGACTATCTAAGTCACGTAAGTGCTTTGAATGGAAGTGCTTTTCCTGATCTGGCAATAATCTTAGCTAAAATGCTTTGCTGCAACTAGCTATATATTTTGTCTGTACTATGATCTCCCAAATTGATGTTCTCACCTAGGTCAAGGTCAAACAATACCATTCTTATTTCTTCTCCTCCATCTGATCCCTGGATCCCATATAATACTAATGGAGCCCCTCAAGACAGAATGTTTGATTTCTGAAGTGTCTTGTGCTTACCTGTCTTTCAAAGTGAATGGTGGTTGTTACGCACACTAGTCTGAGCAAGATGTAACCTGACTAGTAACTGAATTCTGATTAATCTCAAAAACTGTATATACTACTGGTGTTTTGTTCTTCAGGCTTGAAATGGGAACTAATGCTTCCAAGTACTGCTAAAAGGATACACAGTAAAGCAACATTTTTCACTTGGTTGAATAATGCATCTTTAGTTTTTCATTATTCTGTAGAGGTCTAAAATTGAAAGTGACTTTTAATAGCATAAAGAGTTAGAAGTAGAACAGGTTTAATTATTTTACAATTGCTGTTTCCACTTCTTAGACTAACTGCTCAATGCACAATGCCATTAACTTTACAATTTTACAGAGCTTACTTGGTAATTATTACATAGGTCAATCTGAAAGTAATTCCTCCTATTTATTTCTATGGGAATACATACAAAAAAGCACAAGAACACCATTTGATAGAGCAAATTCTCAGCTACAGAATGTTGTTTTTCATCATAGTCATCAGCATTAGCTATGTTCTTTTGCTAACAATGAACAAGAGCCTGCATGCTACACTCATTTAAAAAAATAAAAATAAAAAATCTGCACCAGTGGATGTGACCCACTGTTTCACAACTGCTATCATGGTGTTGTTTCTAGGAAAGTGTTGTCCATGCAGTCCTCCTTTCATCAGCCTGAAGAGATAAGTTAAAAGGTGTCAAATCTGGACTATATGCTGGGTGTAGTAGGACAGTCCGGCCAAGACTGGCAATGTGCTCCATGGTCTTCGAAGTGGTATGGAGCCTGGTATTTTAGTGTTGCAAGAAAAAGGTTGTCATTTTCTCTGCCCAACTCTGGAAGTTCAAGCCTTCAGCTTCATCAATTTTGTAGTGGTCAGAGTTGATCATTTGTCCAGGTTCCAGGAAATCCAGAAGGATCACCCCTTTCCTATCCCAAAAGGCAGTGCTCATCACTTTAATCACTGAATGTTATGTCTTGAAGTTTTTTCTTCAATGGGAAATTCACTTGTAGCCATTCCATCACCACTGACTGCTGTTTTGACTGCAGCTTGTAAGGGTGACACCATGTCTCATCACTGGTAATTTATTATAGAGTCATGGTTCAATCTAGGAAACTGCCACCTTCAGTCTTGCATTAGTTCAATATGTCCTGACAGACTTGCATTCAATGTTTTTTTTTTCTGTTCCTGTTTGAGCATTTGTGGTATCCAACTGGCACAAATTCTGCAGTTATTACAGTCTAGCCACCATTGTTTCCAATGCATTGAATCTGATATTCTGTTCTTCACCCAGTTCTCTGATCATAATCCGCTGCTTCACATAGGTGATATGGTTGAGATGCTCTTCATTTTGTGGTATGACAGTTACGCATGGCTATCTGGAATAAGGCTTGTCTTTCACATTGCTGTTGCCACTGCGGAAATGCATCTCCCACTGCCTCACTGTGCTTACATCCCCTAGTTGGTCTCCATATACATCCAGCAACTGTCAATGAATGTCAGTGGGTGTCATTTTTTCTGCATGGAGGAATGAAATCCTCTCAGTGGACTTACTGTTAAGGTATTGCAACTATCAATTTTTCAGATGTTAAATATTTCAAGCAGTGATGCTGAAAGAATATAGCAAGAATCTCTAGGGCTGCAATGTAGACCATCAATTTTTAATGTTTTATTGTTGGGTAGGCTGGAATGCATACAAAAAAATTTACGATAGGCTTTTCTCAGTGGGACAATAAAAATTAGATTCCATGAAGAACCTAGCAAAATTCAGGCTCTGACCTCCCTTTAGGAGTATTACTACTATCTTGTTGCTGTTTTTTTCTTATTTTTTGAAGGTATGGAGAAAGAGTTGTCTAAGGAGAAAGTCTCTTTCTAGACACTAGCAATGAGGTCCAACCCAAGTCCTTCTGTAGTTTAGAATTTGTATTGCTTACTAGCTTTGACTGTGACACTGTACAGAGATTTCACAATGCGCAGACAGCAGAGCTGATGCTGTAATCAGTTTGGTACAGCGGTTTGTCAGTGTTGCATGCAGATATGAACTATTTCACTGATAATGGAATGAATCCCATTCATCTCAACATTTTGGTAAAATACAATTAAACTAGGCGCGAATCTTTTACTACACAAAGCTGATGGGGCAACACAAATTCTTCTGGAACCTTTAGCATGTTTATATAGGTTGTAGAGCTTTGTTTTCCTCCACGAAGTAGGGTTTGAAGTAGTACATGAAAGAAATAGGACCCAGAAAATATTTTAAAAGTTTTTTTAACCTCATGTAAGCTGCAATATATGCTGTTTACTTACTTAAAAATAGCTTCACCTATATCTAATGTAGCTGAAAGATAAGTGGTGGATACAGTGCTAGTGCTGAATAACTGCTGACTTGCAGTCTTCAGTCAGCTCAGAGAAGGCCTCACAAGAGCCATAGTTCCCAAAGAAATGATATACACAAGGAATCTGCTGATTAACTGAGGAGCTAAAAGAGCAGCAGAGTGAGTGACAGACCAGGTAGTAAAAAATGGCCTCTATGAGAAGACTGATAGAATTCTTCTTCTCTAATCAAGATGAGATGGAAGAAAGGAAGTAAAATGCTTGGGTATACGAGGTCTTTGCAAAGAGGGGAGTAAAGTGCCATCTATATTCCTTGAAGGCAGGAGAGGAAACAGACTGTAATTTCAGAAATTGGATGCTTAGACATCATTTCCAGTAGCGAGAGCAGTGATGTTCACCAGGCAGATACCTGGTGAAACTGTGGAGTAAACACTACCAAAACTCTTGAGGTGCACAGTTGGACTGGAGTGGTTAGGGCATAGTCTGCCACCTGACCATGAGGTAAGATTGTAAGAATAGTTCCCTGAGACTGCCAAAGGCTGTACTCTTCAAGTAACTGGTGGAGAAGAACCTGGGCCTGGAGTTACCACGAAGCCATTCCAGACCAACCAAATATCAGCTTTTTCCTTGGCATCTTTTCTCTCCCATTTTCCAGCATCTTCACTACCTTTAAAGAAATGCCTAGGCCTATGGAAGATACAGCATCCCAGTGCACCACTTGAGTTATGACAACTAGGAAACCAGGAACTGGAGAGTATGCGGCTATTCCAAGTAGTTTTCCATTCAAATCATCCAATCCACAATAAATTATATGAAATTTGTGGCAGGCTTACGTTACAGGTTACTCCTTTTCAGCAAAATGTCTCCAGCTGTTTTAGTAGACGACTTGTCTACTTGTCAAGTTTTTCAGAAGAGTCTTAGAACTAAATTTTATCTCCTGATTTAGCTCTTGTAAACTGTTTGTTGAGTAAAATGGGAACTAAACCTGAAATGATTGTCTCCCAGTGACTGAAGTTTCAAGCCTGTCCATTGAAGAACATAATGAAAAAGCAGTGTCACAATTGTTCCAAGCTTCCAAAGCCTCCACTTGAGTGGAGCTGTGTAGTATGGAGAGAAAAAACAAGCTGTTATTCATTTTCTTGTTTTCTACAGACAGCTTACTCCAGCATAAAAGTGACCAAAAAGTATACATCATATGCCTTTATGCTACTGGAATAACTATGCAGTACAGTGTGTTGAGGACAATTACAGGAATGATGTTGGCTGGGTATGAAAGGCTGAACAGAATAGCCTGTAGCTGTAAGTATATTGAATTACTTTGAGGTCTTGCAGAAAGCTATCTTACCGGGTATGATTTTCCCAATCACTTTGACAAGGTTGTATAGATGTCTTTCAAAAGTACAAAATAAACTGTTTAAAGAGGGAAACTGAGAAAGTGTTACCACCTCTATTTAGTGTGTTAGTTGTATGTATAGAGGTGAGGTGTGCTGTATTTTTTAGTTACACAGTTTTTGCTTAGGCTTTGTTATGACCATTGAAATCCCTAATTTATTAATGGTGTTCTAGGGTGGTGAACTTTGAAAAGCAAACAAAAGACCTATTACAGCTGTAGTAACCATTCTCCTTTTCCTGTGAAGTTAATAAATCAGAGCTGTGAGGTAGCAGGCTTTGTGTTGAAGTATATCTCATTGTCCTCATATTCATAAATTACTTTTATCCTACAAGTCAAAGCATACTGTAAAATTGAGTTAGTGTGTTAAGCCTGAAATAAAGTACTCTGAGGCTCTGGAGTGGAAACTCCAGATCTGTGTAGAGATTTCTACTGTGTGCCTCTCATGATGCAACCTGTTGAATGATAACTAAAGCTGTGAGGCCTTGCCAGGACCGGTTTCCACATTGTGGGGTTTCTTTTTTTTTTTTTATTTTTAAAAAAGTCTTTGACCTCCTTTCTTTCATCTTCTGAACTGATATTTTTCCAGTGTTTGGTTCTCCCTGTGCAGTCAGATATCTATTTCCAAGAGTTTAAATAAACAAAATTTCCACCTCTTCTGTCTAAGAAAGGAATGAACAGAGAATATTCTTCTGCAGTGAAAGTAAATTCTGCTCTTCAGTTTTTCCATTGCAGATTTCCATTTTCAAACAAACAATTTTGGAACTATGCATGACCTCATTTTGAAAAGCATTGACTTTGATTTCTCTGTTCTGAAATACACATTAAAAGGATGTACAGAGGTACTTGGTAGGAGTTGTTGCTGATTGAAGGGAGAAGCACTATATTCATGATAGAAGATCTTCACTGCTTGTGGTGTTAGAACTATAATAAGATGGTAAGTTGTTTTAAGAAAAACTACTGATGTTGAATTCAGTAGAGGAAACTGAGAAGTAGAGATGGCTTCCTGAGAGAGGATTTTGTGAACTGTCTAGAATGCATTTAGTATGTTGATTTTTATTTCTTTGAGTGTCCACATAAGATGAACAACCCAGTACTCTTATTGGAGCACAACAGAAGACACTATAAGTCTTCTAACACATTAAAGTGTCAAGGAAAGTGGTTGGTAGGGCACCCACGAAAACAGCAGAAAAGTCCTTTTCAGAGGATTAAAGTTTAGAGAGGAAAGGACTTGTTCTTACTAGACCTAATACTAGTTTCATACTGTACTATTTAAGAACCTGTTATATGAAAGCTAAAATGGTTTCTTGATGGAAGCAATGGGCAAGCACAGCCAAGTATTTTATGAAGTCTTATTTGGTAAATACATGGCATTGCTTTTGGTCTGAACCTAAGTATTTTTGGAGATGAGTTAGTGCTGAACATAGGACTCAAAAGAGTTTTGTTTCTGTGGCCAGCTCTTGTAGTGTGCCTTGGAGCATCAATCCTGAGGACCTGGGACCAGGCTGTGAATTTCAAAGCACTCAAAGTTGCTAGTAAAGCAGGCTGCGTGTTAAAGCTGGTTGTACTTCACACCTTTATAGATGCTTTGGCTTAGGGCCTTCAAATCTAGGAAACTCTCCTTTCTCTAGTTTTTCTTCTCCTTTTGCCTCTCGCTTCTGTTTGCCACAAAATTGATCACCTGTAAAGATTCCAAAGCAAAAGGCAAAAAGCTGGATGACTTCATACTGATAATGGCCTGGGCTGAGCATAGCAACTTATCTGCCTTTACTATGACTAATGGGCACTGGAAATGAATGTGGGAAAATAATCACTTCAGTTCATTTGAGCAGTTCTCACTTCGATAATCTATCAACCCCAATTAACCCAGATTGTTAATGACTGGGCTGCAGGAACTACAGAATGAAATATCATTAAAATCACTTATATTAACAATCTCTAAGTGAAGTGGGAGTATGCATCATCCATCAGGTCTATTGATCTAAGTCAGTCTCAAGCACTCTTTTGATTTGAGGTATTGACAATTTTAGTGGACTAATACTGTTGAAAGTCAGCAGGGTACTGGTGATGATGCATCCATAGAAGGAGCCCAATAATAACTTGAATGCCACTGAATCAATAGTGGAATCATCAGTGAACAAGTTCTGTGTTTTTCAGGTTTTGACAGTGCTGAAAGCATGCAGTATGTGAACCACTAGTGAAAAAAAGATCATTCCTGTTGTAGAGGCAGGGTGTTTTGTTATAGCAACAGTATCAGAAATGGTTTTGATGTGTAGGATAACACAGAGAGAAATCGTTAATCGTACAAATGTGTCATGGCAACAGGCAGTCTGCCACTGTTCTGTTTTTTCTTTTTTTCTTTTTTCTTTTTTTCTAATTTTACCCTTTTGGAGGATGCTCTTGCTTCTTACCCTTTTCCGTTTTCCACTAACAGGCATGTTCATTAGAGCAGAAGAACCTCTGCCTTATGAATAGCAGAAGGTTCCTCTCACCAATATTTCTGTGTAATTACTTTATGACAATAATATTTGAGATAATAAACCAGGTAATGTCCTGATGAAAGTAAATGTGGTTACACAGGAAGAGAACGTAGTTATGCATTCAAGAGATAAATAAAAATCTCAGCTTTGCAAGAGACCCAAATAACCTTATAGTACAGTTATAATGCTCTGCTATTAAAATCAATGAGAAGAGCATAACAGTGATACAGTTTAACTGAAATAAGCTACTATTGCTGCTTTAGATGTTGTATTGATTTGTGGTCTCTTGATAGGATAGACAATGGGAGAGCTGGGAGGACCTTTGCAGGCTTTTGTTTTGAGGATTTTTTAAATCCTCAAAACCTTGTTATTTTATATTAGCTGAGATCAGATAAATACTCCTAGCTAGGAAATAAAAATGAACAATTATCAGATACAGAGTAGGTAATAGAAATGCCTTGGGGAGTGTATCATATGAAGAGAAGATAATACGAACCATATCCTAGGTGGATGAGGAATGATCACCTATCATGTGTGCAAGAGATACTTGCTGGTAGCTATTAAAGGGCAAAGTCACTGAAGTTGTATCATTTCTCCCGAGTGTGTAACACCTTCTGAGCCTCGGGCTCACCAGCAGCTACTTACCCTTTTGGAAAGATAGATTATGCTCTCCCTGTGAAATAGTCCTCAATGCTGTTGTTCAGTATTCGATTAACTCTTTGAGATACTTGTTTGGAGAAATATTAAAAGAATTTTTTTTTTTAAGGTCTTGCCAATAATCTCTGGTCTTTGATTGCAGAAAGTCAGCCTCTGCCTGCTGACCAGACTGTGCCAGATTTTGTCATCTGAGCAGTGCCAGTGAGCAGTCCTTCCAGTTCAGGTAGAATGAGCTGGGCTGGTTCACGTTGTTTGTCTTGATGGAAGGGAGTTTGAGGACGGCAAAAATCCTTGTGCTGGGTGCTGATGAGCAGCTGGGGTGAGCTGGCTGGCAGGGAGGAGGTGCTAGCTTCCACTGGCATGACTGGCAGTAGAAATGCACATTTATCTCCTTTCTTTGCATCAGTTACAAGCAGCTTCATGTTCTTGCAATTTTTCCCCTCAAAATGAGGAAATGACAACATTGGTTCAAATTTGTCTCCTGCCTCTGAGTATCAATCACAAAATGAATGAGGTCCTTAGTACTCATGCATAAGCATATAGAAGCTGAATGAGTTTTAACAGTACTTCAAATTTCAGTGCTAGTATTCTACCAAATGCTCATTTTTTACTTATGATTCTGTAAGCGTTTTGACCTGGAGAAATGGATTAGGTATGTATACATACAGGTCACTCAAAGTGATGCCTCCTGTTTATTTCCCTGGCAAGTACAGCTGATACAAAGAGCACAGTAATGCTATTTGAGCAAATTCTCAGTTGCAAAACATTATTTTTCAACACAATTGCCACCATTAGCTATGTATTTTCACCTGTGATGAACAGGAGCTTGCATGCTGTTCTCATTTAATTTTTTTCAAATCTGCACTAGCAGACATGACTGTTTCACAGCTGTACTGACAGCATCACTGCTGAAACGTACCACCCACCACTTCACTGTGCTCACAGCCACTATTTGGTCTCCAGAAGTGTTCAGCAAGTTTCAATGAATGTCAGTAGGTGCAAATTTTTCTAGGGAGGAATTCATTTCCATCCCTTTGCTTCATATACATTTACATGACAGATACCATTTTGTCGGACTGCACGTCTGCTGCTACTTGTCACAAGGCAACAAAATGTAATGGAAATATTGGTGGGAAGGTTCAACCTCTACTGCCGTACCAACAACACCTGCCTCTGATGTCACAGGCTGATATAATAAAATAGGAGGTATCAGTTTTGAAGCATCCCTCATAGATTAGCACAGGCGATGGGGTTGGCTTAACTGTGGTTTCACGCATTTTGTGTGGTTTTTTTTTTTTTTTTTTTTACGACAAAAGCAATGAAGCATTGACTTGTTGGGATTGTTTATGGTTTTTAATTCCTCTTGGCTTAACACTGATGAGTACTAAAGAACATTACACAATTAATAACAGTTAATAACTACCTCTTCTAGATGTCTTTGTTGTACTGCAGAGGTTTCTTTAACTGATACAGAGTTGTGCTCTTATATTTAAAAAAGTACCTTCTAGCAATAAGAAAATAAGTTTCCTAGAAGCACCGTAATATGCTAACCTTTGTTGTAACCTCATGGAAGATAACTGTCTATGTATCAAAACAAACAATACAGCTCAGATGAAATTCAGGTTAGGAATGATGCATTCATAAGCATGGTAAAAAGGGGGAAAGAGGAAGAAGACAATAGATAATGGAAAACTTTTGAGTGGTTGTTGCTATCCATAGTTGTACAGAGAAGCCAAGGAAATCTGTCTATTCACTTCATCCTCCTTTTTCTCCTTTTTGCGAGTACTTGGAGAATTGGTCTTCGAGAATTCACAGAAGGAAAATCAGTGTTCATGCGAAGTGGAAGATGAGCACTTCTGCAACCCTCCCCTATATACAAGCAATGGATACGATAGCTTATGACTGCCTTATCTGCCAACTGATCTTTAAAAAGGTGTGGTTACCACAGCAACTGGCACGTGATTCCAATTTACAGCATGCCACCCGTCTTGTGCTCTATAGCACTCTCTTCCTCTGCTTGGAGCCTCCAGGGTGACTGCAGTGCCTATTTGGCACTGCCTCATCTCCTGGAGAATGGACTGACAGCTGCTTTTGCACCTTATTGGATTTTGGTTTGGTAGAGTTGTTGATAGATTGGGTATATGGTGATCTTGAGGTGTGAGGGTCCTGTGGGTCACCCCTGTGACAAATGCTGAGTAGGATGGTAGTTGTGTGAGATTTGCCTTTGAATGTCAGAAGAGCAGCGAGTGCAGAAATCAAGGAAATACTTAATTTCAGTTGCTTACAATTGGCCTAAATCATCCTATCTTCTTTTCATTGCTCTCTCACTCTTGATTCTTCTTAATTGCAAGGATGTATTTTGTTTGGGATAAGAAATATACAAATATCAGTCTTCACCTTATAATGGTGGTGTAAATGTGTGCTCTGATCAGTGCCATGTATGCACCTGTCTCTTGAAGAACTGCAGTTCTGGCAATGAGTTAGGCAAGAGGGTAATTTTGTTGGGTAATTAATCCATGAGACATGGTGAAAGACTGTTGCCATAGTAAATAGATAACTGTAGCAAGTAGCTGTTACTCATATTTCTTCAGACAGATAAAAATCATGCATGACAGATGTCCGGAGGCAATTCTTTTCCTTGGTTTTCATAACTAATTTGAGATACAGCTTTTACTTTGACCTCTTTCATTTTCTTTTGTCCATAAGCATTTTTTATTTCTTGCTAAGTAGAAAACTAATCTTGTTGGTTGAGTTTTCAGAAATATGCACTTTAATGAAATCAAAGAAATACCTTGAGGTGGTGAGATTTTAGGCTGGCATCTATTGTTGTACCTCTGTAAAACGTGGATGATTGAAGGGAAAGATGAGGGCAAGCCTTCCGGAAGAGTGTAAGAGGCTCTGCCCCATTTTATTCTCTTTTGCCTGAAGTATCAAGGGGCACCCTTAAGCCCCTTTGGCATGCCTGGGTAAACCTCTAATTAAAACTGCCTTATGTTTTCCTATAACGCTGACAGCAATTAATATTTTCTTAAAAAAAAAGAAAAATACATCTCTTCTGAGATAAGCAAAACCTAAGAACCTAAACATAAAAGAATAAGGAAAAAAATCTAAACAGATTTGTAGGCAGACAATGGACAACTGACTTCTCTGGATTCAGAGAGACATAAACACTCTTACAAATCTTTTATGCCAGCCAATCCCTTTAGAGAGTAAAAGTACAGAATGGTAATTATCGAAGCTTTCTTTCTGTCTTTCTGCTTAGCTTTTCACATGAGCAAAGCGGAGGGGATATGCACATTAATGAAGCAACATCAAAGGAAAACAACCCAGCTGGAAAGTAAAGGACTTTCACAATGCCATGTAAAGGAACATAGGGAAGTCAGCTTAATAGCACAGATACTGTGTGACGTGGAATTAACCATCAGTACTGTAACAACTGGGGAATACTTGAATGTGGCATAAGCATGGGGCTGCTACATACAGTATACATCTCCTGGGCCTCCTTGTCTCATTAGTGGCTTACACTTCACATGTTGCACTAATAATTTGACAAGCATCATGGTAACAAGAGACTTCTTGCATAGTTCATATCTGTTAGGTCATAAGTAGCTAGGGAGAAACTAGACTAATCTTGTGGGTTTTAATGTTAAAGGCTTTCTGCCAGCTTTTCCAAAATTTTGTTGGAAAATACTTTAGCTTTCAAGAGTATAGTTAGGAAACTGCTAGAGCAAACTCCTACAAAGTTAAAGGGGAGGAAAGCAATTGGCTTTTTATGCATTTTCTACTCCATAAATATATACTGTCATGTTCATATACTACAAGATATTTATATAACACAATATTATTCACACCTTATGCAACAGTTATTTTTCACAATCTGAAGGCAGAGAATATAAAGTGGAGCCAACTCTTCAGTACTTTAGGAAGGAAAAGAATAGGATTAGGTGTTGCCTTGTATCATACCAGTAGTTCCTCTTACACAGTAGGGCAGCCCATGGATTTGCAGCACTGAAGAGGGTCACTTGCCCAAGTAAGAGGTGAAAAAGTCTTGTTGACTAGTAATGGTTAAGCACGTCCTTTTCTGCAGGGATTTATAACTTAAATAAATTGGTTGTTTCCAACAGTATCTCTAAAATTAAAAAATAAAAATTAAAAATTCTTGGGCTCTGTAGTTGCACTCTTCAAGAAAGAAAAGAGAGAGGGGGAAGGGACATCCAAAATCTAAAGTTCTTATGAAGAATTTACTCAAGATTGAAGGGGAAAAAAAGCTATAAAGCTTTTTTAAAAATAGTGCTGTGAATTTAGATGAAAGTCTCTTTAAGGGCCAGTAGATCTTGTTGTCACAAGTGAGGCTGTAAACATTTCTAACATCCACATAACAAGATATCTCTCAGTTTAAAATAAATAAGGCAACAAACTTTTAAGCCTGTTTTTTTTACTCTTTAAGATCAGTATCATTTCTGTGGAGACTATGACTGTATTTTCCCCATGAAATTATTTTGACAATGCGCACTTTGTTCATTTCAGTTGAAATACATAAATGGTTTCATTTTTGGACAACCTCCATAGTATTTCTTGTTTTTCTTAATGGCTTAATTTGTCCTTGAAACACTGATTGCAATGCCTGAGAAAGGTGCTGTTTCTAAGCCTTTTAATATCATAATTTCTGCCAATACAAAATGTTCTTTCTGAAGTATTAATGTCTTTTGACATAAGTCTCACCCATTTGGCTCCTGTGAAAATTGTTCAAAACTGTTAACTTTGATTAACACTGCATAACTTTTTATTCAGGTCATTGAATTGAAAGCAGAGGACGTAGTCTCAAACCTTTCTTTGCACACCTTTATTCTACAACAGACAGCTTAAAACAAAAGGAACAATGGAAAGATGAACTGTGGTTGCTGCTGAAAAAAATGTCTTTTTAAGACCCTCTAAAACCAATTCATTATATCATGAGGTGGAACTTCAACTGAACAGCAATATACTGAGATATTTGCACATGCTTAGGTAACATTGAATTTGGATTGCTCTACAGCAATACATAAACTGATCTGAAACATTAGAATATTCTAGAATATTTTTTCTATGTTCTGAAAACTAGACTTTAACTCTCAACTTTAAATCTTTTTGGGGGGCAATTATGCTAATGAGGAAACATGGCTCCTATCTTCTAATCTCAGAGATCATAGAATCAATTGTATAAATTCATAGAATGGGTTAGGCTGGATCCCTCAGCATTTCTTCATTACAGAAGATCTCTGAGCATCTTCGTGATCTTCCTCTGGATCTATTCCACCAGCTCCGCATCCTTCATGTACTGGGGGCCCTGGGCCTGGATGCAGCATTCCAGATGGGATCCCACAGAGGCTGAGTAGAGGGGGGACAGACCCCTCCCTCTCCCTTCTGGCCATCCCTCTTCTAATGCAGCCCAGGATACAATTGGCTTTCCAGGGTGTAAGCACACACTGCTAGCTCATGTCCAGCTTTTTGTCCATCAGGATCTCCAAGTCCTTCTGTGCAAGGCTGCTCCCAAGGAGTCCTCCCAGTCTGTACTTATATCTGGGACTGCCACAACCCAAGTTCAACACCTTGTACTTGTCCTTGTTAAACCTCATTAGATTCTCATGCGTCCAGTTCTCTAGCATGTTCTGATCCTTCTGGATCATGTCTCTAACATCTGTTGTGTCAGCTGCACTACTCAGCTTGGTGTCATCAGCAAACTTGCTGAGAGTACACTTGATCCCACTGTATATGTAATTGATAAAGATGTTGAGGAGCACTGGTCCTAAGATAGACCCCTGGGGAACACCAGTTGTGACCAGCCTCCACCTGGACATAGAGCCATTAACAACAGCCCTCTGGATATGACCATTCTACCTATTTTTTTTATCCACCTAGATGTCCAGCCTTCAAATCCATATCTCTCCAACTTAGAGATCAGGGTGTGGTGCAGAACCACGTCAAAGGTCTTGCATGAGTCCAGGTAGATGACACCAGTTCCCCTTCTTTGTCCACTGATGCTGTCATCACAGAAGGCCATGATATGAATTGTTTGTATCTAAATTTTACCAGGATTAAATCTGTTTGTTTCATTTCTATTGAGTGGTCTCATTACTTTGATCACATACCTATGGGCACCTAAATTAAAGTCAGTGGAGCTCTGACTTCCGTCCCTTGAGAAGCTGAAGCAATCTATGCATTTCAGAGTACCCTAATTAGACTTCAGTGTATAGAAAATCAGCTAATCTTTCTGTGCCTCAATTAATCCCCCCATAAAATGTCACACACGGCTCCCAGGGCGTCACAAAGCTCAAAAGATATAAATTAAACACTTTATGAATCCCTTATGAACAGAATATAGCTTCCGTACAGCACAGTGCACTTTAGCCTCATATCTCAGGTCTTCGGGGCATTTGGTTCTAGGCTAAAAGTTATCCACAATCATTCGTACCTCACGTTTTTGCAGATGTTTTTTGTTATTATGATAGCTCCCATGAAGTGGGAACTTCTTCAGCTCAGTGTAGTTTTGGGATAAAAGCTATAATTAGGTCTTTTTTTTTTTATGTATAACTTCGTGTTTTTGAACAGAAAACTTCATAAATATTAGGGATTTGAATGTGGAAAACTGTGAATACCTGCTAAAGATACTGAACTAAGGAATTCAATGATGGGCTATCACCACTGATGGCAGAAAGCCCTGCTGAGGATTTATTTCCTTGGGACACTAATGAATTTTAATCAAAGGGTTTGTGGTGTGGAAAGGGTCACTAAGAGTCACAAGAAGGAGGCAAATACTATCTTAACTCCTTCCTGCCTTCTTGCTCCTTTTAGGTACAACAAACAGTGATGGTTTTATTCCACATAATAACGGGTGTTTCTAGTTCCTTTTTCAAGGCAACCATTTTCAAACATAACAGTTTCAGTAAAATACTTTGTACCTGCATTAATTCAGGAGTCTTTTTGCTCAGTTTATAACTTTTCCCAGCTGTACCCTGCAGGTCTGATTCACAGCCCCAAATTGTCTTAGTGTTAACCCAGCTGTTTCATCCAGTGTGATGTTTCTTGCAATCGGAGACCTGAGAAAGCTGCATATAGCTTTGAAAGACAGGAAGCAAGAAAATGATATAATAGGATGCTCGCTGTAATACCAGTTGTCAAATGAGTCTGAGATGACATGTCTGGCAGACATAGTTTAATTTTTTTTTCTTGTACATTTAGCAAGGAGGTAAAAAAAAAGTTCCTGTGTAATCTGGTGATTATGGGAATTACATGATTCTTTGCAATTTAGTTTTGATGTGATGTGTATTTTTACTCTCTTTACATCTGACAAACATGCTACAGAGAACTTAAGCCAGGTTCATGTTCTTTGAAATCAGGTTGCAGCAGGAATAAATTGGGCCTATTTGTTTTCTTCTCCTAGGACACTTATTCTGCCATTTTATACGCTAGGAGGCTGGTTAATTTTTTTCATTCTTCTGGAGTGTATTGTTAAAATGTACGTCTGTATGTGGCTATTTGAGTACCAAGCCCTTTGCCTGCTGCTCAGCAGCAGCAAGTATTGCTTTAGTACAGACTTCTCTGTCAATTATTTCATTCCTAGGTGGTAGTAAAACATCTATCAGGTCACCAGATGTAACACAAGTGCTGAATAACTATATTCCTTGCTTTCTACTGAAGTCGTAATGCAGCTGTGTGTTTCAGATGTGTAATGAGAGCCTTCAGGTTTGTGAATATGGTTGTTGTTGAAGAGGAAAAAACATCATTTGAGTAGGAACCTACTTTAGTAAATAAATAACATCCTGATCTTTTTCATTAATTTTTAACTAAAAACAAATATTGTGAATAAGTAGTAAGAAGGATTAAATGATGTGCTTTTTGTTTCTGGACTTAGATATTCATTTTTTTTTTTTTGGTCAGGAAAATAGCCATATTATTTGTGTCACATTTACTCAAAATAAAGCAAGAAAAAATCATTTTTATTAGGTTTTGGTTTTTTTGAGCATCCTTTATTAGAGATATTGAATAAAATTTAAGTGTTAAAAATTCTACAGTAATAAATCAAAAAAAAACACCCCCATCTTCAAGAACCAGAAACTGGTTTTCTGATCACATGTCAAATTGTTTCATTCAATTAATCTTTTTGTTATATAGTGTATAAAATTCCTATAAGAATATGTGGATGCCTTTAGAAATTAACATCCGTTTGGGTGTAAATTCATCACCCAACTCTTGGTGCAGATATTAATGGATGTTTTCTCTTATACAATTAACACTGTACTCATGTGCAAGGAACACTTCCAATGGAAGAAATGTAGAGACTGCGTGAACAGAATTGAGAGATCCTGTGAACAAAAAACTCATTTGAATCACTAGCAGCGTATTTGGTATTTATTTATCTAAACTCAGTGCTACTGTGCAGCCCAATTTGTCCAGCCTCCCTGTGTCTCTTCCTTTCCATTGCATCACCACTTCACATTTTCCCAGCAGATCCTAGGCTTTGCCTTCAGTATAGCTATAAAACTGCAAGCTGATGTCACCCGGACTCCCCTTTGAATCATGCCAGACATCCTCTTCACAACATTTGAGACAGACAAAGGATGAAATACTGGCTAAAAACAAACAAACAAAACAAAACACTGACTAGCTCTCTATCCCTGAGCGGTGTGTCACCTGCTCTTACTTTTTCAGCACTGAAACATTATGTGGACTTAAGAAGTACATAGGAAATTTCCTGTGCTGTTGTGTTGTAGGACACATGGTATGTATGCCTGGATGCTGGTGGCCACGGGACATGCCCGTGTTAGCATCAGAGTGATTAGGTTGGTGGGGGTTTCTGGAGCTCCCCGCTGCCCCCACGTTGGCACCACACAAGTCAGCCTTATAACTGGCAGTGGTGTTCTTATGAAAATTAGAGATGTAAGCTAGCATTTCCTCAAGAGAAATGACTTTTGTGCCCATTTGTGTGTTGACTTTTTTAATCATCACACAAGTGGTTAAAAAATGTTATTTTCCCCCTTCTGTTTCAATTTTTGCAAGGCTTTCCTTGGGCATGTTCTCAGGATATGTGATAAAACTGGCTTATTTAGTTGTGGCAGCAGGAAAACTGAGAAATGGATCCTACTGAGGCAAAGGCTCAAAGATTGGACCCATGTGGTTAGTATGTCCAAGATTTGGTCAGTTCTGAGTAAAAAGCTCAGCATAGACATGAGGTACTGCCAGACTCTGCCAGGAACTTCATAGCAGACACTGACCGAGAAGTGCTGCTGAGAACCTAAGTGCCAAGTACTTTTGGGTATCTAGCCACAGAGTGGACTATGTTGACAAAAGTTGAGTAAGTTCCACCTTTTGGAATATCTGAAGATGAATGGAGTACTATAAGCTGTTGTCTAAATTAAATTTGCAGTTGGGGTTTCTATTATTTTATCAGAGATGCATTTAATCTGTTTTAAGTCTTTGTATGGCCTTGAGTTGAAGAGCACCTTATGACGAGGAACAGTGATTAGTGCATGAGCTGGAGCAGAGTGGGAAGCAGGCTCCTGAGTCTGCTAATAAACTAAAATATTGGACCTGCTCCTGTGAGTGAATTCATTTTTCTTACTCTCTCCAAAAAAAACCTATCTTTAATCTAATAAATTTCCTTCTGTCATTCACACTTCTGAGTCACAGCATTGCAGGCAAGTTATTTAAAAGTTAAAAAAACAACACTATACCACAGAATGAAATGTGAATCTTCAAAATTTGTTTGAGCATTTCAATTTCAAGATTAAACCTCACAACAAAGCAGATGAGGAAAGATGATCATAGGTAAAATAAAATGTGCAGTCTCTACATAGTGCTGAAAATGGGAAATGTATTTCTTCTGTGGTTACTTTCACGTATAATCTGTTGATTTCTGGTAAAGGTGTATGTGAGACAAGAGATGGAAGATAGAAATATTTATCTCAGACATCCATCATTGCCTACTTGATTAGGGTATTCAGAAATATCTTTATAAATAGCACCTTGTCTCCTTGTTACATACGTAACCTAGGTTTCCAGAAAGAGGATCTATTTCAGGTAGTAGATTCATTTTAACTGCTGTATTATTTCTTTAAATGAAAGCTACTTGTAGTTGATATTTTGAGCTGGGGAAAGGGATCCTTCCTGTAACTGTGCAAAATCATTTTGCAGAGTTGTACTGAAATGACTAAGCTTGCAGATGTGCTTGCCTGGGCAAGGTGATCCTGTAGGGGCTGGTAAGACCCTCCATACTTGAGAAATTGGTCTAAGCTGTACCAAAGCAGGTAGTAGTATGTCCCTGTGCTTAGAAAAACACCACGTGATCCTTAGAAATGTGCATATGGCTTGTTCTAAAAGTTGTGTTGCAAGAGCTCTGATTTTGCACTGTTCTTCTAGGAGCTGTATTGTAGCCAAAGAGATTGTTTAATCTGTGGCATTTCATGTGTTATTTCTAAGTTTTGTTTGGATTTTTCAACAAAGCTATTCTGTTGACTACAGGAAAAGAAGGGCCAGAACCAAAGAAAGGGAAGTCTGGAGTGCCAAAGTAGGGTCAGAACCAGAACAGTGTATGGCCAAACTGGGATTTGTAGTCATGAGGAGAGAGGACAGGATTTGAAGGCTCTCCTCCTGGCATATAAAGGAGGGAGCAAGTTGAAAAGGAAGTTATCCAAGGCCCATATGCTATCTTGACATAACTGCTAGTCTGTGGAGGAGTGAGGTAGGTCTGAATCATACTGTAAGATACCCCACATCTGCTAACCTGGAGAACCTACCTGGAACCCTTTCTTGAAGGCTTGCAACTCATTCCTCCTTTGAATGCTGTTCCTATCCAAATATTTAGTGAAAGTAGTTCTTTCTTGTAAAATTGCTTGGGAGACAGAGTTATCCATCCTCAGGTACAATTCTAGCAACTAGATTAAATCCTGCAGTAAATTGTCGTGGAGTAAACTAGAGAAATTGTTCTGGAGACAAAAAGCAGATCTTAGTCCTCTGCATACCCACATGAAAATTTTGGCCGTGGATCCATACTGCTATTCTTATTTCTTCCTCCTCTGTAGTACTAAATTACTAAGTTATTTCCTGCTTGTTACCCTAAGTTCACAAACTCAGGTTGGCCTGGTAGGCTTAGGTTGGTTAGGTCTAGGCTGTTTGGGAACAGGGGAACAGAATTCCAACTCTTCTTATTGGAGGGGTATGTTGAATTTGGAATTTGTATTTCTTGAATAAGAGAGCAAAATTCCACGCTATTTTATTTATGCAGTTCTATCTTAATCATAATTTTTTAAAACACTTTTTCTATCATGTTCCTTAACATAGTTTCCATGGATCTGCTCCATGATCTTACCAGCCTTGCCAGTCTCTAGTTCCCTAGATCTTCCTTTCCTCCCTTTGTTGTAAATGGGAGTGATGTGTTGTTTTTTCCATTGTGGGTGAAAAATGTCTGTGTCTGTTTTGCTTGAATTACTTTGTGATATGCAGATGCTCTGTAAGCGTAAATATCAGGCATCATTTGTTTTCTTTAGGTATTCATTGATTTGACAAAAGTTACTCAGAAATACATACTTCTTACAGCTATTTGTTAAATATTTTAATGCTATTGTACACAGATAATTTTAAGATAATTCTCTGAATGTGAAATCTGGTGAAGTTATGTATGTATGTATGTATATGTATGCATTGAGAGGTAAGAAAACACACTGGTATTCAGTAAGAGCTTCCTTATGTAGTTCCAGAGTTTTATACCCATCCTACTAATGCTCCTTCTGAAACGGGCTTGATTTCATGCCAACTGGTGTTGGGGTTTCACTGGTTCTGAGATTGTCTTTCTCTGAAGAAAAAATGTAGAATCAAGATACAGGCAAAAGAAGAACAAAACAAAAGGTGAAATAAGGGCAGATAAGAAGTAGAAGGGAATGTTAGCTCAATTTTGGTGATGAATTTCTGAAAGTTGCTTCTAATTACTTGAAGTCTCCTTCAAGTGTTCACGTGGGTGCTTAGCTCAGGTATTGGCTTCCTAGTTGGCCTCTCTTCCTGCATTTCAGCTTGTGAAACTCATCTGCTGCCAAAACAATTTGTCTTTGTAGTTTCGGTATTGCTTTACACACGACTGCTCTTTCAAGCTAGGTTAAGCTGAAGCTAGTCAAATCAGGAGTGATGATGTGACTTACAGGACTTTGCCTAATACTGTGAGCTTTTAGAACTCACATTTTGGTGGCAGTGTTGCTATGATATCTATCCAGCAAAATTTTTGATGCCATTAGTCTCTTGGTCTTTCAAAATTCACCTTATTCTGCAATAGAGACTAGTATCCTGAATGAGCTTTCTGTTAGTACCTGAAAAACCATCAAACTTCCTAAGCGTTTCTGAGGATAGAAGATGTAGTCATGTACGTAGACGGCACTAAGTTCGTTCTATTGTGATAGCAGACAATAGCTGATGTCTTAAATACACTGGAGGAAAAAGATCATTACTTTAACTCTCCCTCATCTGCTCCTTGCAAACTCCAAATGGAAGATGCACAAAATAAATCCCTTCTGCCAGACATCAGTCAGTGAGGTTATAGTACAAAGAAATGAATGCAAATAGCACTAACACATTCTGCAGTGGCCTCTGAATTGCTATGCAGAACTTCAGCAGACAATCCTTCATAAAATCTTGAAATATTCATGTTTTTCCACATTAAAATGACTTAGTTCTCTCTCTACTTGTAAGCATAGTGTTTTGTTTCCTTTGTTTTTGACTTATCTACGTGCCTTCAGAATAAAAAGAAAAGAATTGAAACAGTATGGCAAAGCAATGGCTTCAGGCATGCTGCCACTATAAAACATACATCTAAGCACAATCTTTTCCTTTGGTTAGATGCGAGTTTTCTGCATTGCCACATGGGTGGGAAAAGCATTTTTAAAATACAAACTGCAATATTCTATTATCACAATCATTTGAAGTTGGGAGCAGGTTGTCAGGGCTGGCTTAATTTTCAGCTGCTGCGTAAAATACATTTTTTAGCATTTATTAAGGATGCATTAAAAACTCAATAAGCTTTCTAAGCAGAGAAAACATTTTGAAACAGTATCATGAGTTGAATTCAATGTCCTTGGCTGGGTAGAGAGAGAAAGAGATTTCTCAAGTTGTCATTAAAATAC
>JANHGO010000063.1:72266421-72302818 GCA_024606505.1 Aquila spilogaster | reverse complement strand
TGGTTTAGTGGGCATGGTGGTGTTGGGTTGACAGTTGGACTCGATGATCTTGAAGGTCTTTTCCAACCTAAACGATTTTATGATACTATGATTCTAAGAACTGATACTGCTAATATACAGTAGTACCAATCTGAGTACATTTTATTGGATTAAACTGTCAGATATGGGTACAGAAATGTTGAGCCTTAATTAGGTTTAGGTATGGCTGAGCACTGAGCTGCTTCAGTATTGTGGTTATTCTTTTGCATGCGTGCAGAGATAAAACTTTAAAGAATCTAAGAAACTTCACCTCCAACACCAGCTGAGCAGGTGTCTTCAGAACTGCAGGGTTGGGTGCAGTGCCTGAAGCCTGCTTGGTTACTTTTTGGACCAAATCCAAACTGATTTCTCCAAACTTTTTTTCTCCTCTGTGGACGAAAGAAGATTTTCTTTCTTATGCTTAAATTAAAGTGAGATGTGCAGATGCTCTGCATGTGTAAGTGTTGGGCAGAATTTGTTTTTCTTTGGGTATTCAGTGGTTTGACAAAAATTATTTGGAAATAAATGTTTCCTATAGCTGTTTGTTAAATGTTTCAATGCTGTTGCATATAAATTACCTTAAAATTTACGCTGTAATGTCTTTTCTGAACAGGCAGTCTGGAGGAGTTATGATTTAAAAAACAAATAAATTATTGAGAGGTAAGAAAGCACACAGGTATTCAGCAAGCACTTCCTTATTTTGCAGTAATTTCAAGCTTGCCATTCCCATATCTTTTCTTTGGAAGAACCAAGCTTCCAGTGTACAGTACCCATCCTATTAATGCTTCTTCTGAAATGGGCTTGCCTTCATGCCAGGTGGTACTGGGGCTTCATTGATTCTAAGTCAGTCTTTCTCTGAAGAAAAAAACATTGAATGAGGACATGGGCCCAAGAACAGCAAAATAAAAGGTGAACTAAGGGCAGGCAAAAAGTAGCAAGGGATGGGAAACTGTTGGCTTGATTTTGGTGAAGAATTTCTGAAAGTTGCCCGTAATTGCTTGCTGTCTCCTTCAAGCATTCACACAGGTGCTTAGCTCAGGTGTTGGCTTCCTGGCTGTCCCATCTCTGCTCCTGCGCTTCAACTTGCACCGCTCATCTCCTGCCAAAACAATTTGTCCTGGTAGTTTCAGTTTTCCTTTACATGTGACTGCCCTTTCAAGCTAGGTTAACCCAAAAGGACTCAAATCAGCAGTGATGATGCAACTTAAAGGACTTTGTCTAATATTGTGAGCTGGTGGCAAGGTCCTTGGACCTAAGTTTTGGGACACTTTTTGTCCAAAGAGGTACTGTGGCATCTCAGGCATGTTTATCCCATCTAGTCGAGCCAGTCCATGAAACATGAACTTTCATGGTCCTCCCTCAATTACATGCTTCAAAACCCAGCACCTTTAGAGGGCCCGCGAGTAAATAATTGATGTGCATTAACCTTTGTAAATCTGCTTTGAAAATTCAATGAAACTGCTGAAATGTTTCTGACTCCTTCTACAGCTCATCAGAGTTTGGTGGCAGTGTTGCTATGGTACCTATCAAGAAAAGTTTTTGATGCCATTAATGTCTCAGTCTTTTAAAACTCACCTTATTCCATAATAGAGACAAGGATTCTGAATAGGGTTTTTGGTAGTACCTGAAGAACTGTCAAACTTCCTAAGCATTTCTAAGCATAGAAAATGCAGTAATACCCACAGATGGCATTAGTTCCATTCTGTTGTGACACCAAGCAATATCTGGTGTCTTATTTAAGTACATTGGAGGAAAAAGATCATTACTCTAATTCGCTCCCATCTGCTCATTGTGAACTCCAAATGGAAGATCCTTTGGTGCGCAAAATAAATCTCTTCCGCCAGGCATCAGTCAGTGCGGGTTTAGTACAAATAAATGAATGCAAATAATGCTAACACATTCTGCAATGGTCTCAGATTTGCTTTGCAGATTTGTAGCGAACAATCCTTTGTAAAACCTTGAAATATTCATATTTTTTTTCACATTAAAGTGCCTTACAATTCTCTCTCTACCTGTGAGCAGAGTGCTTTGTTTCCTTTACTGTCAACTTAACCACATACCTTCAGAATAAAAATAAAAGCGGAGTTGAAAAAGTATAGCAAAATAATGGCCTCAGGCATGCTGACACTGCAACCATACATCTAAGAAGGACCTTTTCCTTTGGTTAGATGTGAGTTTTGTGTGCTGCCACATTGGTGGGAAAAGCATTCTTAAAATATAAATATACATGATTCTATTATTGCAACAATTTGAATTTGGGAGCTGGTTGTCAGGGCTAGCTTAATCTTCATCTGCTGCATAAAATACATTTTTTTAGCATTTCTTAAGGATGCATTAAAAACTCAGTAAGCTTTTTAAGCAGTGAAAACATTTTGAAACACTATCTTGAGTTGAATCCAATGTCCTTGGCTAGAAAGAGAGGAAAAGAGATCTCTCAAGTTGTCATTAAAATATGAGCTTGTCTGTTTTTATGATGAATGAACAGCAAGGATGAAAAGGAAGAGCAGAAAGCTGAAAGGAACCCCTGAGGTTACTGAGATACTGCAGACATGGTACAAGGCTTGCCTGGGCTCAGGCTTTACTCCCTGGCTCAAAAGATCATCCATTCCAGTGGCATTTCTTTTCTGACAGCGAGATGAGGAAGTAGAACAACTCCTTTTCCCCAGCGCTGGGTCAAGGCCACTGGTAACCCTGGGACCCACTTCCATGAGAGGCAACACAGGGGTGGACTGGGCTGAAAAGGAAGGAAAGTGCATGTCTGAAGCTCTTGGGTTTCAGTGTCTGTCTCTGCATATGTAAAGACCCTACATCTTGCTAACATCTGCATCTGTGGTCTTGCTCAAATCCAGGTTTGCCTTCAAAATTATCACAAGATCGTGCAAAGAGATTGCTACTATTTCACTCTGCCTGTAAGGTAGAGGCACTCTGCAGGTGCAGATCAACTCTGCACCCATGTGCTCTGTATTTTTGCTATGGAGTTTCTTGAGATCAGTTGCATAGTGAAACAGGACACACAGAGCTGTGTTTTAAGACAGACCCATTAATAATCTAACAACCAGTTTCTTAAAGCCTAAACAAACACACTGGGTGCCACATAGAATCATAGAATAGTTTGGGTTGGAAGGGACCTTTCAAGGTCATCTAGTCCAACCCCCCTGCAATGAGCAGGGACATCTTCAACTAGATCAGGTTGCTCAAAGCGCCATCCAACCTGACCTTGAACACTTCCAATGATGGGGCATTGACTTCTCTGGGAAACCTGTTCCAGTGTTTCACCACCCTCATCATAGAAAATTCCTTCCTTATATCTAGTCTAAATCTACCCTCTTTCAGTTTAAAACCATTACCCCTTGTCCTATCGCAACAGGCCCTACTAAACAGTTTGTCCCTATCTTTCTTATAAGTCCCCTCTAAGTATTGAAAGGCCGCAATAAAGTCTCCCAGAAGCCTTCTCTTCTCCAGGCTGAACAACTCCAACTCTCTCAGCCTTTCTTTGTACGAGGGGTGTTCCATCCCTCTGATCATTTTTGTGGCCCTCCTCTGAACCTGCTCCAAGATGTCCATGTCTTTCCTATGCTGAGATTTCTCTGACCCCATGTTAACTATACTCATTTTGCACTGTTTTCACAGCCGCTTTAGATGTATTTATGGGACTAAAGTGACCTTCCATCTACTTTAATCAGATTTTTTTCAAACTCCCTTACTGAGCCTTAATACTTGTCTTATTTGGAAAGTAGAACTTGCCTTTAGTTCCTTGCCTTGACTCTAAAAAGCTCCCAGTTTTAGTGATGTTGAACATTACACATGTCACTGTGGGGTTGCAAAATGGTTCCACTCTGGCTAAAACTTCTGTGTTTCTGAAAATGGAATTTTACTTACCTGAAGAAAGCCAGAAAAGGAAAACATATAGTTAAAAAAAAAAAAAAGCCAGCTGTTTAGTTAGCTGATGTGTTAAAAATAGCCTCAGCAAAGAACGATTAATGTATAAGGATACAGGAATGTATTGGTAAGCTAGAGGAAGGTAAAAGGAGAATGCAATGTGTCATATGACTCCACAGTTTATTAGATGGTTATTCTTGGTGCTTATTAGGGGTTTCCTCAAGAAGAGGCTTTGCTTCAAGGCGAGATCATGTCACAGTGACCAACACAGTAATAAGCCCCTTGAGTACTCTGAAATGATGTGTGTGAAGGGAAGGAGGAAGCAAGCTTTCTTCTTTAAGTGGTGATTTCTTAAACAAAATACCAAAATAATAGGGAGACTGATTGAATTTAGCCAACTGTTATGTCACCATAGCAACCATACATGATGGCTCCACACTGGAAATACCTGTTTTTTCAGGGATTAAAATGCTGTTTCTTTTTCTTTGGGAAAAACAAATGTGGCAGATCCACTAGGATCTTGCATTTGAAGGAAAAGCTAGTTTTGTTTTGTTTTAAATATTGTGATGGGGAGAAAAGATGTGGATGCTTTGCGCACTGCATTGGCAGAGTTTCCTATATGGCCATATGTTATCTTCAGCAGGAGTGTAGGGAAAGCAGAACAATTGCACACTGCCTAACCAGAAAAAAAAAAAGTCTTGATAATTATTACTAATTTTTATTTATTTATTTTTAACCATTTACACTTAGGGGTCATGGACCTAAACCAGCAATCAATTAGGTTGAACTCTTCCTACTGACTTACTGTCTTTTCTTCGGTTAGCTCAAAAAGCTACAGCTAAGATATTCTTTTTATGGTGTGATAAATAAATGGAATAAAAATTTTGCTGATATTTAAAATGTGCCTGCTGTTAAAGTGAGCTGCAGAGGTATCAACAGTCAGAAAATGACCCAGTAGACTAATCAAGTGAAAGTGTCTTACCCAATTTGATGTCTTCAGTTGAGGAAACTGCCCCAAAAGTTGGGTAATAATGAACTGTTGGCCTGGGATCAGTATGAGACAATTTCACACATCTGTTTATTGTCTATTTTTGTACGACAAACGCAGTTCTCACTGATGGCAGCAAACTATGGTTTCTTACAGTATTTTAATAAGTTTGCTCAAGACTAGGAAAAATTATTTTAATACAGAACAATAACCACTCTTAATCAGCTGTATTTGTCTTCTAGAGAGCAAACCTCTAGCAATTACTTTTGGAAAGAATGAATCCTTTACAGCTAAGCAGTATATTTGTATGTATGTTGTACTGTAGGCAGAGAGGACAAATGCTCCTTTTTTCTCCTCTAAGCAGGTTGTCACTAGACTTTCTGAGCAGCATTTATGAAGAACAAAGTGAGAGAATAACTTTGTAGTGAAGGCAGGGAAAAGGCTGTTCAGAAAACCAGAGAGGGGCTTGCAGGGGTGCTGCAGGCTCCCCGAGGGATGCACAAACTTATCGCTAGCAAGACAGAGCAGTGCTGTGGGCAGGGGGAAAGCACGGCTCTGCTGCTGTAATGCTAAAGCTTTTGCTAACAAGCTTTGCCTCACAGCAATGTCATGCTGATGCTCTCCTTCTGCACCAAGTTTGGTGGTGCTGGGGGTACAGAGGGGAGCTCTGCTTTATGCCACACAATGTAGCCAATGCCTGTGTGACCATGGGCATGGTATTAGCCAGATCAGCAAAGATGGCTGCCGATCCTCATTTGGAATTAGAAGGGCTCTGTCTTTTGGGGAACTGGACCATGGTAGAGATAGCTAGGGGTCCCAAGTTCAAGTATGTCCGAAAATGTTGTCTCTTTCCTTTAGCATCTTCATTAATAAAACATTAATACTAATAACAGGCTCCATCAGTGGGTCACAGAGAAAAGGCAATCCCTGAAGCTTTGTATCTTCTTTCAAAATGCTGCCTCTGTCTCTGAATGATGGATTAGCTGCTGAACAGCTCTGTCAGTGCTACCTAGCAGTGAACTGATGATACCACTTTCCCACAATTAATTCAAGTGTTGCAGCAAGGCTGACCTGGCTAATTAACGTGAAATAGCATTCAAATTACCACAAGTATATTAGCTGTCTCTTTATTGTTTTTAATTTACTGACAGCAAAATCACTGAAAAACACAGATCTTGGCCAGACAGCTTAAAAAGCACAATTATTCTAGAGACGTGAGTTGCAGTAGGGCTGCCTTTGGCCAGCTGCGGCTCTTGTAGCCATACTGAGTCAAAGCTGGCCTATTTTAGCTCCCCTTCAGTTAACATTTTTGCTTCCCTGAAGGTGTGACGTCAAGTGTTATTAATAGCCAAATTGTCTAACATCTTACAAAAGCTGTGTATTTCATTGGATTCCATTTTTTTGCTACTGGTTTTCCACAGAGGAGGATATGGGATAGTGCTTGAGGGTGCAACTGTGGGGAAAATAGCAGATGGGAGGTGAGGGAAATGTGATGGATCAATATAGCCCCTACATCCATAACACTTGTGAATTTAAGCTTTTCAGCATTCCCTGGAATAGCATAACAAGCTTTTTTTTTGTTGAGGTTTGAGTACTGTAATGACTATGCTGTATGCTAGAGATGATGGCTCCAGTTGTTTTGCATAGTTGGGGACAGGCACGAGGAGGAATACTGCTTTCCCTCCTCCATTCACCATGTGCATGCACCCCTAACTACATAATGCTGATCACCACGATGTTTCTCCCATGCAAACCATGTTATTCAGAAGAGGATTTTGTGCTAATTGTTTAAATTATGTTAGTCATTGATGATAATGCAGTGGCACCTATGAAGCAAGGTGAGAGACACCCTGTGAGCAAATCTTCATGTGCAATTTCTCACTCTCATCCATTTGTGTGGATTTTGCTGTGAATTTCTGGCAATTTGTATTTTCACTCACAAAACAAAAACACAGAAGACCTTATCATTTAACAAATGCATTTCACAAAATGTGTGAATCAATAGGAAATTTTAACAAGACGAGTGAAGTTGCTAAATGAAAAGAGGTGGCCGTTTTGCAGGAGGAGATGGGGAGGGAGATTGCTTTTGATTGCAGCTTTTCCATTACACCCCCAAAGTCTTCTAGCTACTTTCCAAATTGCTGCACCAAAATGATCAATCCAATTAATTACTAACTGCCTATAAATCTCTTACGTTGAACTGGATCAATAGTTTCCCATTTGCTGTTTGTTTTCACAGAGTACCAAACACTATGATACCAACCTGTAAAGACTGTCTAAAAGAGCAAATGGCAGTGGGAGAAAACCATATAACACATAAGTGATTGCTCTATGACACAGCATTTGCTACTTGCTGTATGCCATTCCTGGAAAAAAACACAAGCTATTAGTCTCTTGGGCTTTCCAGCTGTCCCGCAGCCATCCCTTATTCATTACTAATCTACAGTAGTAGAGATTTCGCTCACTGACTTTTTTCCTATGTATCCATAAAAACCACAAAATTGTTTTTTACCTTGTCTTGCTTCCTTCCTTGCTCTTCCGTGGTCTCCTTTACTCCAGATATAAAAACATTACTGTGGGAATGGGAGAGTTACTTTTTTCTACAAGTAGCTTCCATAATATCTCAGGTCAATATTAATACATTACAGAGTGCTACCATATGAACATTAAATTTTGTAGTATATCTTAACAGTGGTTCCAGTGAATCTTGTCTTGAATTTCCAGGAGACTTGAGTCATGTTGCTAAGAAATACTTATTTTTAAGTAGCAGAGCTAATACTTTTTTGCAGTGATTCTTTCTAATCATCACTTGGGTAAATCTCCTTTTTTAAAAAAAACCCAACAAACCTATAACATTTTCATCTTGTGCATCAGTGAATCTGGCCTAGAAGGCTTCAAAAGTATTTTTCATCAGTAAAATAATTTTTGTATGCCCACACTATTGATTTGATGCCTTTCCTTATTCAAGGGAGATATTTTAAGACGGTGTTTATTTCTTGTTTGATGTTTGGATTATGGCATTTTTTTCCTTTCTTTTTTAAGATTCATCACACAGAATGATAAAGATGATGCCCAGAAGGAGAACTTTTGTCTGGTTTTTTGTTCTTGTTTTGGCTGGACTAATCACTGCATGTATAAGGTTGATTTGCTTGTTTGCTGTCAGGCCTTGAACAATGGAATTGTCTTGAAAGAGCATTTCCCCTCAAAAAAATGATGCAACAGAAAGGCCTATCCTGAACAGGAAACACTGTTTAGGTCGTTAGCACAATGATAGTGACCACAGCAATCTATATCAGCTTGTTTTAGCCCTGGAGTTGGAATTTTCAAAGCTGGCTGCTGATCACTCCCTTTGAGATGTCCCCTGGAGATGCCCACACATCCTAGCCAGGTGACTGCAAGTGCAAGTAGTGTGCAGGAGCCTCACGGGCACAGGGGTTTCTGTTCTCCTCTGTTTGTTTGCCTTACAGAAAACACTGAAATGGCTTTGACTGCTATGTGATTTTTTTCCCCAAGCTTTTGGCTGTATGACCTTACACCTGATATAGAAAATCAGTACAGGAGGACAGCTCATGCAGTGGCAGTGTACAAATGTTGTTTTATTTGTACCTGTTGCAGCTGCCGCTAAATGCCTACAAGGCACGTTGCCATTAGGGAAGCAAGAGCCGCTGCTCCATGTATGTTCTTTTGAACTTTCCCTGTTGAAGGCTCTGGCCAGCAAGTTTTTTTCCTGACTGCTGCTACACTATAACTGATGCAAAGATGCCTTGCATTGCAGTGCTTGCTGCAGTGCCTGCTACAGTGCTCAAAAACTTGCATTTATAAAACTCACAAAAGGCCAGTTAGCAAATGCACAGCAAAACTTTCACGCTCGTTGCAAGGGCTGCCTGCTCCCTGCCTGCTCTGTGTGTGCATCGGGCTGCGAAGCTATGCTGGGCAGCACCCTGGGCCCTCCTTGTGGTTCTCTCTAAAGGTGAGTTGGATTTGGGAGGCCAGGGATGGCACAGAGCCCTAGCAGCTGCTGTCACCCCCACAGTGGGAAGCGTCTGTAGGGAAGGTCCTGCTAGCCTGCAACACATCTTCCTGGCACAAGCAGAGTGTGTCATCTTAAGTCTCGTCTCAAGAGCCTCAGAATGGTACTCAGCATGCCTACTATGCTCTCCATTTTGTGTTAGGTTTGTTTTGCTAGTCTGCAAGTGCACTGCAGCTGATTTCAGCCAGGCTTTATGACGGGTGAGAAGCCACCATCTGTGATGGTTCCTGTTTGGTTCAGCAGAGCCCAAGGTGGGCTTTTCTCCATGTGCTCATCAGAGGGCTCTGCAGATTTGCTTCTGCTGTTTTCAGATGCTTTTAGCAGTGGGGTTGTGAGATCAGGCAGCCTTTCTTCCCAGCTTGAGCAGTTTCTTCTTCAGATGACTTTTTCTTGGCTGCAGCAAGTTGCTTGAAAAGAGCAAAAGCCACCGGCTTTGCTTAAGCTTTATACAGTTGGGTGGCCACAGCTAGAGACAATTACCAAAAAAATCCACCAGGGTTTTTGCTCTCTGCTCCCATGATTAGAGCAATTAGATAGAAACGCGAATCATTTGAAAACCTCCTTTCAGTGCAGCACAGCTGTGTCGTTGGAAAGGCATTGGTTCCCTATACAGGAATGAGCATCTGTGGAAAGAGCGCCTGGAAAGGTGGCTCCTTCCCCGCCACCAGCCACCACCACGGGGCCTCATGCTGGCTGCACCAGGCTGCAAATAACCCACTGAGCCAGTTAAAGGGAGGTGTGCACCTTGCATGTGCACCTGAAAGTTAGTTTGGTTGGATCGCCTCTTCCATGTTCCCAGGGATTAGGCAGTGAGATGAGAGCTAGTTTTGGGCAGTGACTGGGGAGAAACACAGCATTTCTGACCTCTTGAAGAATATTTTTTGTGAAATGTTCAATTTCCATGTCTTTTTCTCTGCATGTCATATTTTTCCACCCACTTTCCTTTGCTTAGAGGTGTTTAAAAATGCTTGGAATGGAAACACATATGAAAAATATTTAATCACAGCAACAGCCCTGTATGGAGTGTTCTGTTTAGCAAAAAGCCTGTATAATCTGCGTGTCAGCAGCCACTTGGAGACATTACATGGGCTGTTATCTCTAATCACCCAAAGATGTTTTATAACTCTAAGAACAACATTGACAGCCTTCCCTGGACCAACACAGCACTTCGTCTGTCTTCGTAGCACTTAGTAGTCTTCGTCACTTATACCATCTCTTGGACTAGCGAAAGAAACACCACAGTGCCTGATGCTAAGATCTGGTAGATGTTGGTTTTAATGGTAATCAGCATGCAGCTGTTTTCATATTTGTTTAAAAATCATATTCAGAGTGTCTAAAAAAACTGGAGCAGGAATCAGTGTGATCCAATTTAGAATGCATAGCAACATTGGTATACTAATTATAATTTTGCCACAAGCAATTGTCACAGTCGTAAAACTGCCAGTCTGTTTGGTGGTGGGCAGCTTTCTATTTCACAGACATCTGGCAGAATCAGCAGAGGATGATTAGCTTGCCAGACTGCCGGCTGCGTGCAAGAACAAAAAAATCTCAATGTTGAGGTAGGCTGGAGAAGCCAGTGAATTCTGCAACAGAGATGGTGGGCTTAAGTGCTGTAAAATGGCATTTAACAAATAAAGCTGCAAATGTGTCATGTTGGTTCTTACAAAGCTTATTGTTGCTCTCAAGCTATTCTGTACCGTTCAGAACACAAGTAGTTCTGATACTTTAACACCTAAAAAATACCTGAGGTGCTTTTGTAGCAGGGAGGTAAGCTAGCTTTGCCATGAGTTTCATGTACCCGAGAGCACACTGTTGCACTGGTTTAGGACAAGACTGAGGGCCAATGCGTAACTTCCACTTTCCTGCATCCCGGAGATGGAGATATACCTCTGATAAGTCATATACTTACCTGAAGTCAGTTGGACATTTTCCAATGACACAGACTGGCACTGAGAAAATGCCATTTTGAAACAGGCACAACGTGAGAGCATTATTCTTTCATTGCAGAGCTTTCCAGCCCAGTTTCAGTATCTCATTTCAATAACGTAGCAAATTTTATTTCAACTTTATATGATAACATAAAAATTGGAGAATACTTTGAACCTTTCATGTTGCTTCAAAGTATTTAAATTCACAAAGAAAAGAGATAATTTCTTCTTCTTTTTTTTTTTTCTTGAACACGGAACAGAATTCTATTTCAAAATCTCTACATTTACCAGCCAGAGGGTACCATCAGGTGCTGTATGGACAAGGCCCTCCCTTTCCCACTCACCGCTGCTGCCGTCTCGTTATTTACCTCTGCAGCAATCAGGTTCTGCCTCTCAGAGTGGGAGGCAGAGCTGAAGCATGTCATACCCTTTCTTTTCCCTAGATGCATGATGTTGTTTCCTATATTATAACAAATTAAGTATTGCAAAATTTGTAACAGTTACATGAAGAAGCTCCAATTGATTTTAGACAAAAGTTCTCTAGAGCAAGGAGTGTTTTATCTTACTGTGTTTGTACACCTTGTCTCAGTGAAGGTTTTGACCTTTTAATTCCGTTGCTTATTGTATGCACATCATTTATGGAATGAAATCTTTTCATTTCAGTGGCTGAATGAGGAGTGTTGATCAACCATCTGTAGCAAATGGGTCAAATGCTTACCCTCAAAGCAAAACAGGATTGAATGCAATTTACCTACCTAAACACTGATGCTAGAGAAGGAGGCAACTGAGTTCTTTCCTGGAGATATTTTGAGGCTACGTTATCCATATTCCAATGCTTAGTTGTGGGCAGCATAAAGGACAATTAACTGAATAAGAAAATTTTTACAGGGCAGGCTAGGCATGTTTTCTTAGAGAGAAAATGAAGACAATAGTACAGCTTTGTAATATCTTTTTTTCACCATTATACCTGGCTGCATTTTTAAACTGGCAGGAATAATAATTGTTGTAAAATAATAATTTAAGAAATAATAATAATTGTAAAAGGATTGTGTAGCTGGAACTTTGTCTGTGTTGGTTACTTTCCCTGGGGGTCAGAGCCCCATGCGACTGTGTTTTTAGGTCCTTCACTGAGCTCTGTTTCAAATCCAACATAGCTTACCTCAGTTTTAAGCAAAGTACACTAAAATTTTATCTACTCTTTAATTGGGAATTTTCACCCACATGTCATGGCGCAAATAATTTCTTGAAAATATTTTGCAAATATGAGGAAAGACAGACAGGCTTTCACAGTAAGGTTACTGATGAGATGACTGACAGTGGGAGAAGGACTTTAGTCTGTTTTGTTTGGCATGGAAACATGATTTTCTAAGATTCCAGGAATTTAAATGCCTCCTCTCTTCTTTCATCTGCTAGTATACATGATTTCAGCACATTATAAAACTGTGGCTATTAATAAAGCAGCACACAAAAGAACTCCCAAAATTAATTTGTATGTGAAAAAGAACATATTTTCAGAAAATCATGTTTAAACCTTTTTTATGTAAATGGTAGTAGTGGATTATGGTAGATAAATCTCAGAAATATTTGCAGTGGCTACTTACCACGTGCTTAAAAATAAGTACCTTACCAAAATAGCAACTAGATTCAAATACCAGTTAAAAAGCAATTGTCACACATGGATAATTACTCTGAATAAAAATAATTGTATTTCTTCTTCTATAGTTATAGAAATGAAAGTAACTTAACCTCTCATATTTTAATGACTCTATGGTTTGATATTCTATAGGTAACCCAGATAATACAGGTTAAGTCCGTGAACATTGCAATGCACGTTGTGTACACCAGAAGAAATGCTGGGCACGGTTCCATCTCTCCTTCCCTTCCCCCACCCCATCTTTTGTGTTCATTCCTAGATAAAAAGTAAAGAGGGAACGAGGCTTTCTGTGTTGGCATTGTGAATTGCAGCACAGCTACAAAAAAACTCTTGTCCTTTAAACGACTGCTCCGAGTAGGGGACGGAAGTAGGGCTTGCTTTGAGCTAGGAATGGGCAGCGAGAGCAGAAAATAATGACAGAGGGCACAGATACTCAGCTGAAGGCAGCGCTTGTCCTGCCCATATGCCCTCTAACAGTCAACAAATTATTTGGTGTGGAAAACACTGGCTACTCTTTCTGCATAATTTTCTCAGTGTAAGAGAGAAGATGTAAAGAATAACATGATGTGGGGGAAGGGAGGAAAGATCTTGGCAAAGCAGTTTCCAGCATGCTGTTGTTGAGGGGGAAAGGAGTAAGGTTTTGGGAAAGCGCTACTGCAGCTGAATAGGTACATTCAGAAAGACTGAAGTCTCTGTAAGATGCGCCTCTTTTTCCTGCAGCCTTGCTCATCTTTAGTGTATGTTGGCTCCTAGTAAATCTTCTACGGTGCAGGAATATAATTGCAAGGTCTTTCTGCCACTTGTGAAAGGACTGACCCAAAGTTTGTGACCAAGCAGCACACTGAAAAAGGAAGAAGCATTTGTAGGCAAAGGCAATACCTTTTCCTTAGACTCACTGACAGAGCTAGAGCGAGGGAAATATGAGACCTTTTGTCTGAGAGTAACTTTATCAGGTTCTTAAGGAACGGTGGCTGCAAGCTTGCCTTGTTTTTTCCAGCTACCATTACCTGCTTTTCCCTGCAAACCTTGATTCCTTTTTATCCTTAGGCCATCACGCTGCAAATCTACAGCTACATATTAAAAAGTTCACATCATGTAAAGAAAAAAATGTTAAAGTCACAGTCACTTTGGAATTTCAATTAATGCTCGATCATCATCTATTCCTCTTTCATGTCCCTTGCCTTTTGTGGAGCAAGATTGAAAAGGACCATGGTTGCTGCAGAGATTAAACCCAGCTAAGCAGAATGTCAGCAGTGCAGTAGGTCCTTAGCATGATTCTGGGCTGATGCTCTTACCATGTTACCTGATCTTTTTAACCAGCCATATCTTCTGAGATGGCTTTTATTCACATGTGTGAAGAGATATATTATTGCATGCTTGACTTAGGCAAGTTAATAATGTTAATCACAAAAATACTGTCTTAAATCATTTTTAAAAGGTTATCTCAAGGTACAATTTCCTCCACAGGTTCTCTGCCAGGAATGGTGAGAGAGATTTCAGTTAGAATAGGATGTCAAAACCTTAATCTTTATACCTCTTCAGATATTGTCTTTGGAGAAAAAGATGATAATGCATTTGCCCTTTGGGAGCAGGGAGAAAGAGAATTCCCTGAGATTTCCTTTTATTTTGTAAATACTGTTGAAGCAGGCAAATGATGGCCTCTTTCAGATGTGGATTCCTCAGTCTTGGTATTTGCGTTAAGGAAGTTGGAAACACTAGCATGACTTGATTTATATATATGAACAGCAAAGCACTGAGATATATACTTGCTGTTACAATGGTGAAATTATTGATGTTTTAACTGACATGACATCACAGGAATTTCAGAAGAGCACTGCCAAGGTGAGAGGCTGAGAAAGCTAGGTAGATTGATGTAGGGAAAGTATATTTGGCACCGCTCAGGCACTTCCTGAGAGGTTTGATTGTAACCATTCAGGAAAAATAACTAGACACCTTCAGAAGAAAATTGAAGATACTGTCATGAACAAAACCTATTAATAAGAGTGTTGAAGGTATTATATAAAAATATATAGCCCTTTCTTATTTGAAGTGGATTTCTATAACTGGATTTCTATAACCATTATAAAGGAAAGAACCACTGGGCAATCTGTTCTTTGAGTTAATGACTTCCTGGGTAACTGAAGAGCTTATCTGTGAAACTTAGAGCCACAAGTTGCTGGGACAAAGAGTTTATCTGGATTCAATCAAGAAGCAAAATCATACAATCTGTCCCTTTATAGACAGCTATCATGACACCTTATATAACTTAGTTAACTTGTTATCTAGAAATTTTAAGTAAGTTTCATAAAGAGGGCAGAGAAATAATGGAAGCCATGGAAAGTTTACACCCTTTCTCCTAATGGCAGAACTTTTATGTATACACCAAAAATCTCAGATTAAATGTCCCCTGGGGGAAAAAACCTCTGGTGCTGTGTTACTGCTCTACTTGGGCACAATGGAGTGCTTTTGGGGAGGTCCACGGTGTTTCACTTCAATCCTGCCTACACATTTCTGCAGTCTTCATGAAGTTTACTGCCCCACTGGCTGCATGGATTGAGCCCTTTGTGCGAGTTAAAAGTTTTATAGAGGACACGTTTTTGTGAGTCTGTTTCCTGCTTTTCAGTGGTTTGAGAGCAGCTGAATGAGGACACAAGGGAAGTAATCTTAACTTTGGGTTAATGAATTTTTGGTGGAGTGTTTAACCATGGACTTCAATACCATGAGGTACCAGGACAAACAGTCTAGTTGGCTTCAATGAAGAAATATTGTGTAAAATTTGGACCTTTGTAGAGTACTACAGTGACATCTGCAGAAGAGTTCTCAATCCAGGGACAGATATCTGTAAAATACTTAGCTTTGCCTTTCTACTGATTTTTTTAAAAAAATGTAGATGCACTGTAAAAGTATTTTTTTAATATTCATACTTTATATAGAATATTTAACTGCATAAGCAAATCCTTCCTTGGTGGCATGGTACTATGTTGCCCTGTTTTGGGATAGATGTGTCACAGATGAAAATGAGCGTGGCAAATGGTTTGTCCAGTAGATTTTTTTTTTCTTCAAAGTTGAGAAGAAACTCCTAACCTGGAAAGGGTCTATTTTCAGTAAAATATTCCCCAAACTACTGGAGCTGATTAAACTAACCTGTGAGTAATGGACCTTGCCCTGTGGTGGACATGATAATTCATGCTAGTGATAATGAAAATAATTTCCTGAGAATTCATTTTTCTTGAGAATGTGATTTAAAATAATTTTTCTATCTTTTGTTGGTAATTGACTTAATCCGTCATTTTTAACCTACTTTGTCATCCAAAGCTTGAAAAATCCAGTTCTGGGGAGTCAGTCATCTAGGGTTTGTAACTCATCATTTTTTATTCATTGATTTTTTCATAAGTCTCCCGCTTCATGTCCTCTTAAACTGAACCCCTGGAAAATTCCTTAGAAATAGACTTTTTTGTAGGTTGCTTATTTTCTTTAGCTTTTTTTTTTTTTAATTCACATCACGTAAAGGAAATTTGTATTCAAGGGAATATTAATTAATGCTAATAAAGTTTTAGAGCTGAAATGTAGGTATACACAAGGTGGGGAACAACTTTTGGTGCTCTATACAGCCAAAACAACATTTTAATTCCATCTCTTTCTGAAACATGAAGGCTGGAGTTTCAGTGCAAGTTGTATGCCTGTCTCCCAATGCTTCCTAGCTGTGCAATGGATGCTCCCTTGTCCTGCAAGCACTGCCTTTCTCAAAAGTCTCCTTCCTGGAGATCCTTCAGATAATACCTCCTCTAATGGATAATCCCCTCTCTTCTCTGGAAGAGGCATGAGCCTTGGAAGAGATTATGTAGGTCTTTGGTATCCTTGTGAACTCAGCTCTTTTCAGTTGGCCTACAAATGTAGGGAGCAAATGATTTGCCGTGCCTCTTAATGGAGCAGTGTAAACTTCCGATAGTGTGCAAGTTATTAACAGAAGTGATGGTTTTTTTCCTGTCTTTAAATTAAATCAAAGCATTCTTTTTTGCTTATTTTAAAATTATGTGATCAAATTTGAAAACACATTTTAATACAATGGAGTGCTTGCTACTTACTCTCATGCTGTCTTCAACTACTTGTTGATTAAACAGGAATTTCGGATGTCTAAAATACTTAGATTGGGAGATAAGCATAGGCTTAAGATCACTATCTGAGCTCTTATGGTAGGAGATTTATTTACTTTTTTCCAATGGCTGTTGTAAACAAAAATCATTAACGCCAAAACAGATTTCAGAGGAATTTCGAAAGGCCGTAAATACCATCAAGGAAACCAGCCGTCACCTTGAAAGCATGCTACAGCATTAAGAATTGCAAAAACACCTAACTAAATAAAAATACTACTCAGCATGTATTTGTATTATTTTTTTGCATGTGCTCCTCAGCATGTTACACAGCTATCGTGAACTGAGACTTCTTGGGTATTGCAGCAGAAGCAAAGTGTAGTGGTAGCAACTACACCATGCAGCTAAGGAAATGCTGCCCAAAGTGCTGTCTGTAAACTTGCATCCATTATCATGTCCAGCCCTATGGCACATGGGATTACCAAGCCTTGCTAAGTTTAAAGTACAGTAATCCTCTTTTGTGCCGTAACACATGTAGATTCTTTATAACAGCTTAGATGGTAATTAGTGGGGGATTTTGGATTCATTGACTAGATACAAATATAGCATAGGGGAGGGAAAGACCTGGGCAGCAGTTCTCAAACTAGGGGTCACTAATGCAATAAGGGTTGTAGCATTTACGGGGGTGGGGATGAGCCAGCATAATTTCGAGGAGGGGTGAGTGTTACTAGCATTTGGTATTGCAAACATAGCAATAGAGTCTTGATCAGAAACAAAGACTGTCTGTCTTGGCTGGGAGAAGTTTCTGTTTAGATCTGTGTTTTCTCCAGCATTTTGTAATCATAGATGTAAATCCTTTGCAGCCGACACTCCAGCTGGCTGTGTCAGCGGTTACTGTTCTGCTTTTGCAGTATTAGGAGAATTGTAGCTGTTGAATCAGCCTTATTAATTTAGTGTATTTTGATAAGCCTTATGAAAATGGGCCTGTGGTGAAATGAGAAAGAATGGAGTGAGTTGAGCTATCTCCATCTGACCTTGCTTTACCTGCAGAAACATTACCACTGCAGTTAACTGAAAGCAAATGAAAGATTTTACAAATTTTAATATTCAGCAGATTGATGTAGTCACTAAATGAATCTTAACTGCAACTGCTTTGGCTCTTTCTGCTTACAAGTTTTCTGCATTTTAGCTATTCAACTGGCAATAATGAAATATCACATCATACTTCTGCTCTCACTGCCAGCTAGCAAAGTTGAGCAAACACAGAGGAATTTGCAGGTTTAGGGTTTAAGGCAGTAATGAAAATCCTTTTAACTTTCTTTTAGTACTTGGGAGGAATGTTATTTTTGTAAGAACAAGATTCATATCAGCTCCAAATCCAAACTCAGATCCTAGAAATACAAGCTGAATTCACACCTTTATGTGACTTAGAACCTATGAGTTCAGCTATTAGTTTATGTATCGGCTGTTGCATGCTCACTTTCTTGTCAGAAGAGCAAGGGGCTGGAGTATATAGCCCTAGGTGAGAGCTGATTTTGAGCAGTGGTTTGAATTAAAAAAAAAAAAGAACAACTGTTAGAAATTTACCTGAATTCTCATTTTTTATTTTTTATTTTAATTTTTTAAGCAACAATAAGGGCTTTTTTTGACTCTTACTTTGACCTGTAGTGAGCTTATAGGTTTGTTTACCAAGAATGGGTTTTGGCAACTGTTTTTTTTAACCATTTAATAAATGCTTTAGTAAATAAGCAGTTATTAAATGTATGAAAAATTCTCTATTCCTTCTCTGTCCTACCCACAAGATACTAACCAAGTAACAAAAAACAACTGTTATATTCAATATATTCAATATTTTAAATTAAAAAGTCATCTTGTTTTTCATCAACACTTTTATTTTTTAATGAATGTTGCACATCTCATTTTGTTTGATCCTTGCATTAGTTTCTCCGTCTCCCTCCTTTTCAAAGCACTGAATAAACAATCCTCCTGCTTGAGGCTGCTCCTTGATGAACTCTGAAGTCTGATGGGTTTTATGTTTTTATGAAAATATCTTCCCCTGTGATGTTAGTTGTTTCCCTTGCTTTTAGTAGCAGCCCTGAAAAAGTGCACTGAGAAATATTTCAATAAATTTAAGAGTGAAAGCAAAAAGGAGATGACTAAGTCTATGCAAACGCTTACTTTCTGATTAAGCTGCCAAGATGAAGATGTTATATGTGTGGTCAGAAATGCATACATTGAAACTTTACTTTTACATCAAAATGGCAAGTCATGAGCCGTCAGCAAAGGCTGGTGGCAGTGGGTCAGTGATCAGGCACTCCCTTAAATGGGGAGGTGCTAGATTTCAACCCATCCTTTCCCACAGGAGATTTGATCGTCAGCACTGCAAGGGCTGGGTTTTCAGTTGGGTCTCTGGGCACAGGTTGCAGTGGCAGGGCGGCAGCTTCCCCTTGTGGATGCTGAGCTCAGCCTCATTTTGAGCCCCAGGGGTGCCGGTTGACCTGCTGAGGTAGACGTGAAGGTGCCTCCAGCTCCCAGCTTTTGGCTGCATAAGGCCCATGAGCAGCTGTTTCTCCTCTCTTCCTAAAGCAGATGTAAACACTATGCAAGCCACCCACAGAGTCATGCAGAAAAACACATCTCAGGTTGGGCTTTTTTCCTGTTAAAGCTGTGTATCTTGTACAACAAATGTGCAATATTAAATACTTTCTTTTGCAAGGAAAGACATATAATCTGTAGCTCTTTGGTCAAAAGATGCATCCAAGCCTTGATCTACTTCTATTTTTTTATTTAGTTTTCATTCTGCTCAAAATTATTCTGCATTTTTGAGACCCAATTTCACAGACAGTTTAAAAACATCTGAAGTGGCATTTTTAGATCATGAACTAGTTGTGGAATATTTTGACCTACTTCTGTAGATGAACCCAAAAATTTGAAAGGAAACTAAATGTTGTCTTCAATGAATCTTAATACTATCTATTTTGGAAGACATAATTTCTGTTTACAATTTATCTGTGAACTTTGTCAAATCTGTATCGAATATTAATAGGGGAGAAAAGCACAGAATGAAACTTCCTTTTTATCAAACTTTTCACCAGAAAAAGATTTAAGTACAAGGTGTAACTACTATGCTGATACCTTGTCGATGCGGTTATGTTACCACTTCACATTTGTACTGGTGTCACCACACACCATGTACATAGTGTCTGTGACTTCCTTGGGATTTATTTCTACGGAGAAGAAGGCACACTAGTCTGTTGCACTGACAAGACATACTAGTATTATCTCATCCCTGATGAAATTCATAACACCCTTAATATTTCTTCCTGATGCTTAACAAACTTAATAGGTCATCGAAAACATTCATTTTCCATCACGACTGCCATGGTTCTCCCAAGATAGCTTCTTTGCTTGCTTTAATCACAATTAGGCATTCTATTTTTTCTCACTGCCTTGTTTTCAATTTATTTTCTTAATTAATGCATCCAAGCTAGCAAGCAAATAGAGGGGAACAGGACAAACTGTGGGGTAATCATTTCTTTTGTTGCTGTGCTATTCTATTTTTTTCAGTTCCATGCTAACTCTGGTTCATATAATCTTTTTGCTTACTCTGTATGACTCACAGGCTAAACAGAGCAGATGGGGGAGTGATTTCAGACAATGACCTCATTTCTGCACATACTACTTCTCAAAAAGAGACAGCAATCAACCTGTGTCTTACAAAAAGAAAAAGGTTGCTTCCCCCCCTCCTTTTACTGCATTATAGGTATGTATAATTTTGAAAAGGTAAAAGGGCAAAGGGGAAAAGTCTGAGCTTCCAACACCACTGGAGTGATCTGCCATTCTGAGCTGACGTAAAGAGCACTGTCAAACCTTTGGGTGCAGCTACCTTGAAATCTCCTCTCTCGCTATACTTTTAGTTCTTCTCTATGTGTAAAGTATGCAAAAGTCTATTTTATTAGTGAAATAATTTTAAATTTAAACACATTCAATTTCTTTATAAGAAAGTTTCTACTCATCTGTGTGTCTGAAATTAATCAGGTATTCAATTGGTTGCAGTGTTCAGGTCTTAGCTCTAGACACTATTGCTTTAGACAAATACATACATTAATGATTGCAAATTGCTATCAAAAAGTATGAGTTCTTGAAAAAATCAGTGACTGCAGTGAATAACTGTGCTTGTTTTTTCCTGTGGTCTTTATTGTGATGATGAGTCCAAGAGAAAACACAGCTGGATGAAACCTGTAGAATAAAAATTTCCACAATGCTGGAAACGTCTGACGGTTTTCATTTTCTGTAAATGCTACCCAATACATATATACAGAGCAATGATCAGTCTTGAAATATAGAGTGAAATATAAAACTGTAAGAGAAAGACAAGAATATCATTTCAGTAGCACCTTGCGTATGATATTTACCTTTGCTCTAGTAGTATTTGCATCATTAAGCAGCCAGCACTCCTATCTTACGTTGGTGTTAAGCTGACTGTCAGGAATATGTCCTTAAAGCTCACAACACTTGTATTTTCTTCAAATCTCCAACCCAATGAGTCAAGTTTTTACAAAAGAACCTTCCTTTTAAAAAGAGGAATATTAATATACTCGGAAGAAATCTTTAAAGTTTAGAGTGAGGATATCCTGAAGCTTAAGAAAGGGAAGTATATGCGTGCCTGCACTTTTAAGCACATTTAAAATGTTAATATATATTAAACTAGTCTTTTGAGGTTTGGAAGAGGTACGACATCATAAATCTAAAGTGTCATCAATATGAATAAGCTGTAGCAGAAAGGAGCTAATTATTTTCATTTATTTAAAGTTAATTTCTCTCCAGTTACTTCAGGATACAAATAGTAGTGAATATTATACTTAATTTGCTTAAAGAGCAGGTAGCATGGTAAAAACAGTGATTTGCTGCTTTATAATCACAAATACTTATACAAATATTTTTCAATCATATTGATTTATTTTTTAGACAAAAAATTCTAGAAGTTATAAAACTATAGAAAGGATGACATAAGTGATAGTAAATTACCTTGTGTGAATCTGTAAGGAATAATTATCGGAAGGAGTAGTTACTATGAGATACTGACAGGAGAGTGGGGAGTTTTGGATTTCTGGTGAAATAATTTCATGATTCGATAACACATGAACATATGTTATGTCCTGTGAGTTGACATTGCCTCTTTTAAGGGTAACTTTTGTCAATATTTGGAGCTTTATTATTAGAGGTGATCTCTGCCAGAATTCAATCATAAGGGGGGTAGTTCTGAGGAGGTAGATTTTCTGAGTCTGCTCAGTTTGTTTTAGAAAAAACTGACTGGCTAATTTCAGTGAGAAATTGGCATTCCTTTTGTTTTTCCTTTTACCACTGAAGGTATTTCTCACCATTTGGTATCTCTGTATTGTTCTCCATAGGAAGAATTTGTGGGTGGATGGTAAGACTTAATCCTGACCAAGGCAAAGAGACATGTTTATGCACTGACAACCTGCACTCCACTTCTAACCAGTGTTGGGGAAAAGCACAGCCAAGTTGAAGCTGAGAATTAAATCCACTTTCTTACTTTATTTTCTCATAAATGACCCCAAATAGCTGAGAGGACTGGTGATTTGTGTCTTTTTCCTCTGTCCTGCCCTTCAAACACTGCACGCAGCCTGCGAGCCAGTGCCCTAGATTAGAGGAGAGCGATGCCAAGCCCTGCCGTGGGAGACCGGTGATGCCCGGTGCTGCATGGCCAGAGGCTCTCTGACCTTGCCAGTCATCCTCAGCACATGTCTTTCCTAACCACTGCTGAGGTTTGACTTGTACTGGAGGTGGAGTTTCTTACCGTCCTATTATTTCCTGTGCAAGACTTTGAAGTAGTTGCCCTTCGTCCCAGAAAATGAGAGAAAAATAAGGTGACTGTAGTTTCAACATTATACAACAAAGGAAAAGGGAGGCAATATATGATTTTATATACTTCTCAGAATATGTGTGATATGTTGGGTTTTGCAACCTGTAAGAAATATTCTCTTTTGTAAGAGGTGAACTTCTGTTCAAGGGGCACTGGAAAATTGATGAATCATGAGCACAGTAGCTGTAGTTGTATACATAGTTCTGCAAGTAACTTTATGAACATCCATCAGGCAATTAGATTTTTCCATTACTTGAGAGTTGTTTAAATTCCGTTAAATAGTTGAAAGATATTTGTTGTGGTGAGGGAGGATGAAAAGCACTTTTATAGGGTAGTTAGGAAAAAATCTCATTACATCTGTTATGTAAATACTGTGAAATCAAATTAGAGCAAAGAATATTGAAGAAGGGGGGGTGAGGGGAATATTAAAAATTTCCTTTTCTCACAAAGTAGGTAAAATGCTTCATCAAGGATCTTCTCCCCCAGTGAAACTTGCCCTGATTAGTTTAATTATGCAAAGATTAGTCTTTGCTTCATTTCTTTCAATCACAGTAATGATGGTACTGTCAGATTACAGAAGAGGTACTAAGCATCTTATAGGAAGTCCTTTCTAAACCTTTGCTATGAGCTCAGAATAGAAATGTATTAGTGTAATATTTTTCTTGAAAATTAATGTTTTAGTAAATTGAATGGGAGATACCACTCGCACTCTAACATGCAGATACTTCTCCCACGGATCCATATTCTTTTTGATGTTAAAAATGGTTTAAATTTTGTAAACAGAAAAGACAATGTTATAACTGCTGCAATGTCAGAAACAGCTTTTGTACAAGCACTGACCAGGTGATGTACTTCACAAACACTTAACACAAAGGCTGTACACATGACTCTCTGTCTGTTGGCATAAGCATGGGGCAAAGTAGCCAGTTAGCATCAACGTTTGTATAGAATCATGTAACGAGGAGATTACTAGCAACTGATTATAGAAGGGTTTTTTTCACCAGTGAGGATTCATATATCAGATCATCTGCAATCTTTCACCATGACACCCAAGAGTAAGCCAGTTGAATGTGGAAGATGCTGACACTGGCCACTGGGAAATGGGAAATCATGTGCCTGAGTCTTGTGCTGTGATGGTGTCAGATCTGACAAGTATGGATATTATCCAAAGGCGGTAAACTGTCACCTGGACTGCTTTGCTCACTCACCTAGTTGTCAGCTCCAGCTCCTGCACAAATGTAATCTCTTCTCTAAGGCTTTTCCACTACTGGAGTGTGGTTCTACATGCTAAAAGGCTATTATGGGCAGCAATGGCTTTCAAAGGCAATTGCTGCATACTGATGAACTAGCTCTGAAGCAGGGCATTTCCCCTCACTCCCTGCCTCTCTACAAGTGAAAAAATACTCATAAGGGAACTGGGTGTCTGCTTGCTAATGGAAGACTGAGTGGAGCTTCTGACTGTTTTCTCCTAGTGGGCCTGATTATGAGGACTCATCTACAGGCACATAGAGGTAAAGGTGTCCATTACGTGTGAGACCTGCTTATTTGCACGCATGCCTCCATCCAAGTATTTGTACTTATTCAGCATTCGTACTTCTTCAGTATTTGTATTATTTAGCAAGTATTTGTACTTGCTTATGCCAGTAACACAAGGTCAAATCCTCCCTCTGGAAAGCTCTGGGGGTCAGAGTACAACAAGGCAGCCTGCTCCCCACCTGCTCTGCATTCACTCCCTTGGGCTGCCTTATGGGCCTCATTTTCCTGGTTTTGTAAAACCACTTTCTGATCTACTGGTTAGAGTTGTATAAACATAGACACATGCATATTAGTAATGACCAAATATTCCTTGATGTTAAGCATTAAAAATAATCATACAAAACAAAAGAGAGAGTCCTGTGACAAATAAAAATTACACTAGGGGAAAATTCCATTTTATGGACCCCAGGGCTTAAAATGTGAGGATTGTCTGAAATATTAGCCATAATGAAGGGAGTAATAATTTTTTTCTGATTGCTGAAATGTTTCCACAACTTCCAGCTACAAGGCATGGATTCACAGTGCTTTTGACTAGAAAAATAGCCTTTTGCATCACAATGTCCCTTCTTTGGGCATAGGGGATTAATAAGCTTTTTGTGACTAATAAGTTTCTTTCATGCAGTAAGATGTAGATTCATAACAGCTTACATTATAATTAGAGAGTCATTTAGATTCATTGACTGTATACAATTATGCTTTTCCCTTGTCTGATTTCTCTGACCTATGCTTTATATCATACCTTACAATGCACCTCCTACATTGAGCATCATTATAATTCCCACTGACTACTGATGTATTTTCCATGGTATTTAAGAGATTTCTCAAGGGAATACTGCAAATCCTGTAAGTAAAAAATACCACAGCGCAATAAATAGCCATTTTTAATGGCATCCATTATTTCCCCAAGATGTAATGTCTCAGGGGGCCTGAGTCCAGTAGAGACTCTGATTAGCCATAAGCCCTTTATAAATCTGCCTCCACTTGTTAGGTGTCACTCCTACCCTCACAGGCATTTGAGATTGTTCCTCACTTTTAGCTGCACAAAACCTCCTTCCATTTGGTTTTACCTTGAAGTCCTGGGAGAGTTTCCTGATTGATGGTAGTGTGTTCAGCCAGTAGACATTAGTGGGTTGAATTATTGCCACTAGTGAAAGTTTTCAGAAAAGTTTAGGTTAACACTTTTCTTTGGCTGTGATAATATTTCTTTTTATTGTAATCAGGTCTTCTAACCTTGTGTTATTTCTACCAAATCTGAGATTAATGATACAATTTGGTTTTGTGTTCTGTTATTACCTGAGCACACCAATTAGGAGCTATGACAAATACTGCTCTAGAAAACTCCTAAACAGTAGCTAACTCTTGTTAGGCTAGTTAGGGGGAGTAAACACTCAAATTGCATGGGAATCTTATGAGTCATTTATGAGAAGATAGTTTTTAAAGTGATCAAAAAAGTTGGAGATCATTGAGGTAATAAAGATATAAAATTCAACTCCAGTTTTTGGTATCATCCAAAAAGAACATCATAGTTGCATTATAACTAAGTTATATGTCACAAATGTATTGGTGGATACAGAATAACAGGAGAACTCCAGTCACAGCAAGAGAAAAAAAACAGAACTGAGGATGTTAACACATAATTTGGTGCTGTTCTGTGACTCATTTTCCACCCCATGATACTTAATCACAATGAAATGACATAAAGAGACACTGAAAAAAGTGGGATGATAGTTGACTTTCAGCAATTTTTCAGGTAGCTTTTACTGGAAGCAAAACTTAAATATTGCCTAAAAAATAAAAATAAAAAAACCCCAACTGAGTTTCTTTAGAGAGACTGCTAAAGCTGTACATAAAATCAAACAGTGCTTTTAGACTTCAAAGTCTCAGTGTCCTGTGTAATGCTTTTGCACATCTGACAAAAGTCTTGAGTGTCAAGCTCAAACTCTGTCTTTTTTCTGGATTCCTTCTCAAAATGTCACTCTGTGTGTTCACAATAGATCATCAGAATGGGGGTCTAGAGTGGAGAGAAGGGTGACGATAAGTGATGTAAATGTTTAATGTTCCTGAGATCATCAGTCAATATACAGTCAAAATTATTTATAAAAGGCAGAAGCCTATCACTGAACACTGATATACAATTCCCTTAGACTGTGAGGCCAAAACAGAGCACAAGAGGAAAATGCCGATGAGATGGGGATGGTATGACAGAGAAGAACACTTTTTCCATTTCTTGGGTAAAAAAGAAGTTCTGATTACAAAGGAGCTGTCTCTGCACACAAGGTGTAAAATTCCTGCGATTTCATAGATGGGAAGAGAATTTGTGTATTTATTATCGCTTGCATAACCACTACAAGAAATGATCATGAAACTGGGCCTGAAATATAACTTATTTCATTTTTAAAGCAACTGCTGATGGAATGGATAGCAAGTGTATCAACAGTGCCTTTAAAGCTATTTGGAAGAGTGGAGAAGAAGAGGGAATCTGCTTTCTGCTTCGTTCAGAAATGATAGCAAAGTAAAGGTGTTGGGGGAACAATTTAAGCTTTTTAAGAGCTGAATTAGTATTCCAATGGTATTTCTACACTTCAAAGAGTTCTAATCTTATTGAATATCACTGCACTTCCATGATTCTTTTTCATATATTTAATCCTTTAGGTAGATGGGTAACTTGGCAAATAACAGGAGACAGTTTAAATTAATATCCTGACAGGTGCACTTGTATTAAATAAAATACTTGGTAGATAACATAGGTGCCAGAGGATAAACTGGAAACAGTAAAGAATCAAGGTAGGTCTTTCTTACAAATGTTTAAGGTCATGCTTTTTTCCACACATGAGCAATGTCACTGTTGATATTAGGAACATTTTCAGTGACTAAGCCAGTATGTGTTTCCAAAACTGGGACCTTAACTACTTTCCATGGCCTCAGGAAGGTGAGGAAAACAAATTTCCGCTCAGAAAATTTGAAAAGGAAGTATGTCATGAGAAGAAATCTGAAAACAGATCCATCTAGATGGATTTTTTTTTTTTTCTTAATTGGTAGAATTGTTTGGTGTTAAAAACCACCATTTTGCTTATAAAATCCTAAGTCCATTGATTACTTTGAAAAATAAAGCAAACTAAATGAATAAGTGTACAGAACTCCAAACTTTTTGATTTATTTACTATACGCACATAGAAAATCCCCAGGAGGGACTGGAACAGTTGTTGTCTGAAGGTTCAGTTCACTCAGTTAATAAGAGCTTCTGGTGATTTGGTAGATATTTGGAGGAAAATAGATCTGGCGACAAGCCTGAAGACATTTCTCTAGCTTCAGGCTGCAAGAAATGTAGCACATTTATTTACAAAGGAGGGAGGGAAAGGGAGACCGTTTACCCCCCCCCCCCCGCCAAGGTAGATAAACTAATGCTCCATTTTCAGCATCTCTCAGCTTGAAATATAGTGAAGCACATAATGTCCCTGTAGCTACAGCAGGCTTCCTCATAAATACTGCTGACATACTGAATCCTTTAAGAAAAGGAATGGAAGTCATTAGACTTCTCATTAATGGCATAGCTCTTGGGTAAGAGTCCTAATGACTGCTGAAGCATGAAAAGACACCCTGGCAACTGCTTATCTGCCAAAAGATTTCTTCCTCCCCTGCTATTTCCATTGGATCTTTTCTTTAGAAACAGAGAGGAGCTTGAAATGTAAGATGTGACCCATGATGTGAAAGATGCAAGACCTAAGTATGTATATTAAGCAAAGGCCTCATGAAAGCAGGAGCTTCTTTGTTGATACCTTTCCATTCTCATTCAGTAACATGGTGCTTTTTGCCTTGATTATATGTGCGGGCCTACAGAAATTGTAAAGTATGAAAACCAGAATGCTTTAAAAATTGTTTTTATGATCTTTAAGTCATTTTTTCTGATGTCTGTGACAGATGGTTAAAACTGAGATAACACCACAACTGTGTGAGGCAGAAGTAAATGTAGATCTAAAATGACTGAAAGCACTTGCAAGGATTAATTACAGTAGAGGGATATGCATGCCATAGCTGGCACAGTCTTTCTATATCATACGTAAGTATATTTGATATATAACTTCAAAAATAGCTTTTGTGCAGTGACTCAGATGCCTTTTTATTTTCGATATGCATTAACTTTCATAAATTCCTTTGATGTAAACCAAACTCCACATTCTCTGCATCATCAGTATGACTTCTTTAGATATTTTGTTGTAAAATGTAAGTAGGAGAATATGCTGCCCCAGCTGCACTTTGACAAACTGGATCATTCTTTATGTGTTTGCTTATAAAAAACATCTATGCCACAGCAGGATGAAAAATTAGTACATTTTAACAAGAAACAGGGACACCGTTATCCCACCTTCTGCATCAGAAAAGCAGGTAGGTTGCCTAGGAGAAGACTGTGGGTACAAAATATTCTATGTTAATGAAGGGTATGAATCTGTAATAAATCAGATATTCTAGGATTACTATTTAGTCATGCTCTGCCTCCTATATGTAATGCAACTTATTCATTAGGAAGGAGGGACTGACAGATAAATTTGCATTTATGATAGGGTAATAGCATGGACATTGGAAGTAATTTTAGAATAGATTCTCGGAAAGCAAAGGAAATGCCATTGATTACCTATTAATAGCTTCTTATTTGGAGGGAAGACATCTATTTTGAAGATACGAGGTATGGAAGCACAAAAAACAGTTTGAAGTGGTAAGAGGGCATAAAATCCTTGGGACTAGCCAGGATGTTAACTTTGAAAAGTAAATCCCTTACTCAGTTTCTGTATTTTCTTTTGCCCCTGCACGGTCAGCTTTTTGTTTCCCTCACCTCTAGGAAATGGGTCAGAGGGTGGCTTTATGTAAATTATAGTGAAAGCACCTTGTAGAGATGAAAATGAACTGCTTCTGCTTGGCCAGGGCTCCTTTGCCTTGTCAACAGCATTAGCCAGCTGCAGAATGAGCGTCTGACATTTCTGGGCCTCTGCTTTTTGGTGAGGAAAGGGAAAAGGAGGTTGTTCTAGTCTATCAATTGTAGGTTTAATGCATGAGAGAAAATGGGTCTATTCTCCAAGATCTGGCCTAGTGGTACAGTTTTTGAGATATGCAAGCATTTGCTGTTGCCCCAGATTCTGCTCAGTCAGACGCTATTCTTCTGGTCAGGATTTCAAAGAAGGTAAGGTCAGCGCCCTTACAGGGGAAGCCAGAATTTGAGTAAGCTGCACCTTCTTTTTTTTTTCTTCTGCTGTTGCTGTTAAAATGCAAGAGTCAGAGTCAGTGATATTTTTGGAGTGGGATGAGTTAAAAGTAGTAGAATTATAGAGCTTGTAGAAAGACTGCTTTCCAGTCAGTTTTCAGCATAGTACCTGCATGCCTGCATGGGAATTTACCTCTGTTCTTCCTCTACAATGATACTTCTCAGGTTACTTTGCTTCCTAAAAGAGAAAGAATTATTTGTAGCTTGATGCATCAGAAATCAGCACTTCCACTTGGAAGATTAATTAGTGTTTTTGATTAACTCACAATTGAAGTTTCTAATAAAATTATTGCACTAAGCTGATCTGTTTCATACAAAATTCCATGATATGTTTACTGCTAATAGGCTTTATTTACCTCGAAATTGAAGGATGCACACTCTCTTGCATACAATTGACTTCACTCTTCTTTTTTCTTCATCTTTTCTTTGCTTGCTAGTATACTGCAGAAAGAATCAAATGTTTCCCGCTTTTGCAGACTGATGATTAAAGACCCTTACCTTGGCTATTTAGGCATGCAGGTATTTTAGCGTAAACACAGTTGCCAAACAAGGTTACAGGAAGCACATTAACTATGACTCTATTTTGTTACTAAAGCAAAAGTGATGACTCAGGGAGCAGAGATCTATTTAGTATTCCTCTAACATGCTGTACAGTACACATCCTGAGGATGGTTTGTTATCAAGTGCAACTAAGTTAACTCCTAACAGAATCACAGAACAGTTGAGTCTGAAAGGCACCTCCAGAGGCCATCTAGTCCAACACCCCTGCTCAAAGCAGGTTGTTCAGGACCATATCCACTTGGATTTTGAATATCTATGGAGGCAGAGACTCCACAGCCTCCCTAGGCAACCTGTTCTCATGTTCAACTCTTGTCCTATCAATGGGCACCACTGAGAAGAGTCTGGGTCTATCTTCTTTAGCTCCCCTCCCATCAGGTATTTATACACATTGATAAGATCCCCCCTGGGCCTTCTCTTTTCGAGGCTGAACAGACCCATCTCTTTCAGCCTCTCCTCGTATGTCAGATACTTCCATCTCTTAGTCACCTACATAACCCTTTGCTGGACTCACTCCAATACATCCATGTCTTTCTTCTATTGGGGAGTCCAGAACTAAGCCTAAAATTAACCTCGTGTCACATGCACCACATAGATAACTTCCTAGATTTTGCATTCCACTAAATCAATCAGACAAGATTTTTCCTTGTCTGTCAGAGCGAGCTTTTCTGAGGATCAAGCATCTCTTTCTTTCCCACTGGGATCTCATATTGATATTGCTGACTGGACTCTGAATCAGAATGCAAAAGCTATCTATCTGAAGCAAAATACTGCCTTTGACAATGGTTACAAAAATAGCAGGTCTTCTGATCTGGAAGACGTAATAGTGAAATATTGGTCTGAAAAACAATGGGGGCAAACTGGAAATGTTGCCTTAAATCAGCGCTCATCAGAAGTCAAACTTAAGGAAAATAAATAGAATGGGGTGGACTAGACAGAACAGATAATTTTGATATCCCAGAATCATTTTACTGAACAGTGATCATGGAAGTGAGTCATTCTGCTCACTATGACTCAAAGATGTTTCATATAAAATCAAGGTCTGTAATCTCGCTGCCTAGTGTAAATTATATTTGAATGGCAATAGGAAGACAAATGCTATTTATAAAGATGAGTGAAATGAGTTAGTATGCTGATTGGATAGTAAAAAAAAATCAAAGATGGAGATTAATCTCTGCAAATTTACACAGCTTAGAAGAAATATCTTTCATTTTAGGGCCATGGAATACTGTGTACCAGTAGTATGAGCTATAGATACCATAGGTCTCCTTACCTTCTGCCTTGTATCTGCAAGAGAAATGTACGTGTCTGGAAGATGCGTGCTAACCTGCTACTAAACTAGAAAAGTAGTTTTTACTCATTTTCAATTGAGTGAGTTAAAGAATTCAGCTAAACTCCTTGCACATGGATGTGCCCATTGATTCACGTTGCAGGAATTTTCAAGCAGACAAAAATATCATGCAGTGGAATTGTCTTTTCCCAGAAAAGCAAAAAAAAAAATATTGCATAGATCTACAGTAGATCTGTTATTTCTTCTTACTGCTGTGCTAGTGGTAACGTGTGCCATTACTCTGAGGTTATTTCTAGGACCACAATTAGATTCTTGCACCTTTATTTTGACATTGCATTTAGATCTTTTCGGTATCAGTTTAAAGGAATTGTGCCTGGGTGCAGTGTCTCATTTACTCATTACTGTCACTGCTGTTTTTTCCCAAAGTAAAGGGGTAAGAAAGACAGACATATTTCATTACGAATTGAGGGAACACGGTGAGCAGAAAGGACTATCTGCCTATTGCTCTAAGCCTTTGGCTGGGTTTTTGGTACAACACTTTCCTCCCAGATGCTTCAGGTTTTCCCAAAACACTCCTGGTTTTAACTGTCTGAAACTTTCCATCTCAGCAAGCTCTTTAAGAGGAGAAACTCTTCTCTAGTTCCTTGCTTTGTCCCCTGCCTTTCCTCTCCTTTGTTTGGAGAGATCTTTTATTTCAGAGAACAGGAACCCAGTGATGAGATCCAAAACATAGCGACCTTGCTCCAAATACTACTTCCCTACTAGAATGAATGGGAAGAAAACTTCCAGGAAGAAAATATGGTGGAATTTTCTTTCTCTCATTTTTCCCACACTGAGGTGTCCCATGGGAGAGTATGATTGTGTCCAAATTGCTTTTTATGTATGGACAACACCACCCAAGTTCATCAGTTTGGGATATGGTCCAGAGCAGGTGAATTGGTATTAATATTCAAATTATGTATATTAAATTTGTAAATTTACAGCTTTAAGGTAGTTAATGAAATATCAATATTTATTCTTGAACATCTACATATGAAATGATGAAAAAATACAAATGAAATCCAATTGTGCTCATCACTTCTTCCTTCCCCTTTGGCATAAAGGCTCTACCAGATCATGCTGAAGATCTTGCCTCTAGCTGTGAACATCTAGGGACCAGAGCAAAACAATTGTGTTACTTCCACCAAACGCTCCTTGTCTCCAGTAATATCTTTCAGGAACATTTTTCTCCTCCTCTCCTATGTGACTAATCATGTTTACCTACATACATGCTGAAACAATACTTTTGTTCTTTTGCTGTACTTCATTATAGGGTGAAAGGAACTGTGCATGGTTCAGTCTCTAAGGATTAGCAACCTAAATAAGCATGTATTATGTTGGAGTTAGAACCTTTCCACTGTATAAGCAATACAATTAATGCTTTTGGAAAAAATGTGATGCAAGAGCTAAACTTTAAAAGCCAACTCTTTAAGTCCAAAAGACTCTTTAAGTCTGTTTTTTGTCATTGCCACTCATCCATCCATACCATCTCATGTTTTGGAAAGTGGTGGGACTTTTTGCTTGTTTCTCCACCCCCCCCTTTTTTTTTTTTTTTAATTTTCTGCAAAGATTTGATATAGGTGCTGTAATAGCATGGTTTTAAAACATACTGGGTCTTGACACTTCTCATAAAGAGGATTCTGTAGTCCCTGTAGAGTTGTTCTGAAAGGACTGCTTGTAGATGAATTCTATTGCTCTCCAGCTTAAGTGGAACAAACGCTGAAATAAAGTGGTAAATTTTGCCTGCAAAGATTTATACAGATGGTTTTTTAATTTAGAATTATTCAATTTACATGTTTGTACTCTGGAAATAACCATTCCATTTCAAGGGAAATAATTCAAATAAAGGTCACTAGATGCTACATTTTAAGCAGCTGTGAGCTATTAAATCATGTATATGCTATACCAATTTTTTATAAAATCCCATGACAGGTATTCCTTATTTGATGCAGAGAAATACTTGGTAAAAATTGTGAAAGTAAATAAGGTTTGGCCATTAAAGCACCTCTGTTTTAATTTAAAAGTCTATACTTTTCTGGACACTGAATGTCATACAGTATATAATCATCTTTAACAAAGAGAATGTATTTTTTTTCTGTAATATCCAGAATGACTTGCTATGTTAGACTCTGGACTGGAAAATTATACTGCTCTTACTATATAGAATAATTTACCACTAGAATCACCATATACCACAAAAAGATCTGCTCTGCCAAGATGGCATCATTAAACTTCTGTTCAAATTCCTGGAAAATCTCACAGGAGTCTAGGAAGTTTGCAAGGATGCCTAGCATATAGTCATAAAATACAGCAACAGTACAGTGAGAATGCAATGCAAACCACGGAGGTGCCATATTGTTTGACCTTGTAACTCTGGTCCAGCTCCTGTTCTTCCAAGTACTTTGTGTCTATGTGATCACTTCCTTTCCCAGTTCTGATCAGTAAGGATTAAATTACTGCTAACTGAGTACTGTTCAGAGTCTGTGGTGGGAGTTAATAGAAAAGTGGATCAGATAGATTGATGGCCAAGTGCTCCCAAATGAACTGCAACTAACCTGTTGATTTTCCTTAGCAGAGAGAAGTAGGAGAGGAAGCCAAGCATGTAGCATCAGCATGCTATTAAGTCATGTCTGTGCTAGGGCAGGTCCAGTCCCTCCACCATCCCTTTTACAGTGTGCCTGCATTCACGTGAAGGACAGCAGTCCGGTCTCCTGGGCTACAGAAGCCAGCCAGACATGGGGTGCAGTCAGAATGGCAGGTTCCCTGACCTGCACCAGCCCGAGCTGAGCTGATCAGCTGCAGGGCTGCTCAGAGGGACCCAGAACAGCCCTGATTGCATGGTTTGCTTTGCCTAATATTCCTTTTTTCACTTCTCCCACATAATGAGCCCAAGCCCACTAGCCCTGGGTTTGCTGATTTTAAGCTCTTATTTGTTAATTCTGGCTTGGTGAGAACCTCTGCTAAGCCAGCACCCCCTTTCACTGTACTTTGAAGTTATTCACCCTAGGGGAGTTTCTGATACTTCCCTTTCACTTTGGTAGTTTATCCCACTATTCACTATTGCCTTAATAGTTTTAGACCACTTTAGGTTTTGCCAGCTACTTACCTTCTCCAATTTTGTACAGTGTCCAGCAGACTCTCACATTTTTTCCTGGTAGTTTGACCTCAGGCCAGGGCTTCTCATCTGCCTATATACCTGAACTGAGTGATAGCATTTTGATTAGGAGTAATTACTTGCGTACAATCTCATGATTAGGGTTCAGCCTAATAAAACCTTATCTTATCATCTGCCTCTTTGCCCATGCTTGTATATTGTACCCTATTGGTGATACTGTGATAGTGATTGCAGACTGTCAGCCTGGGCAGGTGAAGAAAATATTGATCCCAGAACTGAAGAAGGATTCATGCAGGTGTCCTGTCCTTGAAGGCAGTAGGTATTTCTCCTTTGGCCTGATCTGGAAATGGACAGATACCTTCCAGCATATGGCCCATGGTTGTATTCCTTGATTTCTTCTCCCTGCCTTTGTACCCACATGCACACAGTACATGTACGCACTTGACTGTTAAAGATTACTGAATTATAAATCAGAGTAATTAGGAACTGAGGGAATTCGTTACTGCTGCAATGGAGGAGGGGTCTGCTGCATTTCAGGAATTTTATAAACCTAGGATAGTGTGAGCTTATCTTTCTTCCAGCTCTTTGCACATCCTGTAGGAATGCTGGAATTACAGCAGTGAATCAAATCAAAGACCCACCCAGTTCACCACTTTGTGTATCTAACTGTTTCAAAACATAGGTGTTTCAGAGAAATGCGCTGAATGAGATGAATGTGCCAAGTGTCTTAAGATCTCTTTAAGCCTTGTACACGAAGATCTGTTTCCAGCCTATGGATGACCACTTCTGCATGCTGCCTGCTGCTAGACCCCTTTCTGCTGCTTCCCATCCTTCAGGAATGGGGAACACTAGAGCTGAAAGCAGTATCTTGGAAACCAGCCAGTGCATTACCAGACCCTTTTCTTCCTGTCTCTCCGTTTGCATCTATGAACAGCACTTGGTGGTTTGGTATTTCAGTCTGTCTTTCCATGGCACGTGTGGTAGACCTTTAACTAAAATTTCTCCTAATTAATATCTTTGAAGTTTGTCATAATCCTCATGTTTGTCTTTGAACTTGTAGTTAGTTCATCAGTGTCCTGAAGTTGCTTTAGTATCTATTTTTCAGAGCAGTTTTATCCTGCATATATGTATTACTGAACTATCCACAGCAACAGCTTGTCCCCTCTACTAGCTAGAAAAGCTAAGAGATAAAATTAAACCTGACTGAAAAAGCTGACGCATTAATGTTTGGATGCCTTTGAGAAGCTGTGATAGGATTCTGGTGAAATAAAAAAATTTTCCCCTGCTGTGGCCTGTCCTATTTCTAATCATTATTCTTCAACGCTTTGAGCGCTGATTATCGCTACTTTGCCTCTACAAGAATTGGATGCATTTAAGAGAGGCAAGGTGAGGATATCTCAACAGTATATTGGCACAGTGTTTTGCTGCTGCCTGCTATGGCAGAAGTGGGTGTAGTGGCATGGTCTAACTCAGTGTTTTGGTTCTTACTGGAGTCATGCTTTTCACCCATGCCAGGTCATCACCAATGGATCCTTAGGACAAGGAGGGACCACTTTTTACAGAAATGCTACATTCCCCAGGGCTACAGCAACAAGTAAAGGCTTTTGTTCCTGAGGACTTGGTTTGTAGCGAAACCCTTGTGCAACTTTCTGAGACTTTAAAGGAAAAAGTAGTTCCAGCTAAATCCTGTCTCTCATTAGCACAATGAAGAGTTGTTTGTACAAACATTTGATCTTGGCACTAGCATTGACAAAGAGGATTAAAAAGTAAACCAAGCCTTCTCAGCAGGTATCTCCAGAAATGACAGGCAAAGAAGTTGATTTCCTTATTAGAAGAGCAGTAAGCACCCCAAAGGATACAGTGAGTGAAGAGACAAACTGGACTCGTTTGGAAAAAACTGTTTCTGGAGGGAACAGTTTTTCTCTTCACATAAATTTCCCATATCACTAAAAGGCTGGCAGACTAACTTTTCTTTACATACAGAAGGTAATACTCCTCCATTTAACAAAGATTAGACATTGTGCTATGACCAGATGTGGAATTTCATGTTGGGATAGTGTCCTGGTTTCAGCTGGGATAGAGTTAACTGTCTTCCTAGTAGCTGGTACAGTGCTATGTTTTGAGTTCAG
>JANHGO010000063.1:72218306-72266321 GCA_024606505.1 Aquila spilogaster | reverse complement strand
CAAGCTAAATCAGTTAAGGGTTTATAAGAAAGCAAAGTTGATGGGTATGTTCTACAAGAATAGTTTTTCATTCTCAAATTCATGTTACTATGAAGTTTTACACTTCTCCCAAGATTTGAACCACTTCAGTACATTTTGGTTTGATCTGTGCTGCAGGATAGGAAGTTTCCTTCAAGCTTGCCAAGAAAAATCATATTTAAGTAACTATCTTGCACTCAAAGTAAGCTGCCTTTCTTCTCAGATGTTTACTATTCATGGTTCAGATTTAACTTCCCTTGTAGAAGAATGCTGACTAGTATATAAAACTCCATCTCGTACCTTTCCAGACGGCAGTTAGGAATACTCAAATTGTTTATGCCATAGAATAAGTTACTCCACAAACTCCATCAGATATTGTTCAGGGTAGTATGTATTATAAGAATGAAAAACTATGAGTTGTGTACTCAGCAGCACATGAACTACTGATTTCAAGCTATTCTCTCCAAAATCATCTGTTATACTAATATATCTTACTCAGCTTCACCTTAGTGTTAGCAAAGGAAGCATAATTAAAAATTGCATGTATTAATCTCAAAATAACACTACCTGTTGAGCAAGGAGCTTTCAGAATTTCAAGGTAAAAATCAGCATTTTTCACTGCTACTCTATCTCTCATTCCTCCTAGGAGCAATTTGACTCCTCAAAACAATTCTATATTCATTCCATAATATAAAATATCAATTGATTTTCTGTCAGGATATGCAAAAGTAAACAAGAGATTGCCAGGTACTGAGCTTCTCCAGCACTAAGTTTTTTCCTTTGTTCTTTAAATCTATTGGAGGAGATGTATCCAGCTGCACTAAAGACAAGGTTTCAAGTCTTGGGCTATTGACACAGATGCTTCCTGAGATTATCCCAGTCAACTTCAATGTGACATGCAATACCAGTTTCTACTTCAGCAGTGAAGTAAATAAAAATAACTTTCTGCCTCGCCCAATGTAAGGTGGTTTAAAAAAGTAAAGCAACAAACTCTAAACATACTATAGCTTAAATCTTTTAGAGAGAATATTACTGACAGTCAAGTAGCCATGTTATTTAAACGCCCATAAGCAAGATTCATCAAACTACTACTAAATATTTTACAGAAGCACCCTAAATTTACCACCACAGAAAGTAAAACAGCTAGAACTGGAGAATCATTAAGCATCCAGTTTCCTGATGAAACATAAGCTTAAGAAAGCATTTGTAATCTTGCTATTCAGAGATTGTCACACAATTCTCACATTAGACAGAACTGCCATGTTGGTCATCATCAATGCAAACTGTATTTCAGACTGCATCTTACTTGAATTTAACATTTTAAGCTTGACATGTTAAGTTTTATATAGATTTTCAAAGCAGATAATTATATTACCTGATCATGTAGAAGTGGTGATTTGTTAGGGAGGTATATATAAATGAAATTAATTTGACAGAAGACAGGAAATTGAACAAGGAAGATGCACTACCAAAATGAACAAGAGGAGTTCAGGTTGTGATTTTAGTAAAAATGGATTTAAAGTGAGTTTCATAATTTAACAAAGAAGTAGAGATTAAGGAATCCAAATTTACCAAGGTTCCCATGTCCTACAATTCCACAGATCAAGAAGTTAAACTCAAACCTCTCCTTCTTGAAAAATGTACTTCAGATACAAGATTTGTTAGCTTGGCATACAATTTCAGACAGTACCAGCAATATTTACTGTACACAGAAACATACACAAACTTAGTAATTCTTCATCATGATACCTCTGATAACAAGGTCCTAAGTTTCATCCTGCACATTCACAAGTATATGTAAACTGGAAAGTTTAATTACTACATATAATTGCCACTGGTGTTCATACTATTATTAATATAAAAGATTTTTGTACATCTATTAGATCTTATTAACTAGTTATTCACTAGTTGTTCAACTGCATTATCTACAAATCCTAGTCAGCATCTTGATCTTCAGATCACTACAGTTGCAGTATCAATTCAGCATTTGTTTACATACACTCCTAGAGTGTATAACCATTGCAACTTTTATTGTCCATCTGCGTCAGTATCTTTTACTGTAAGAGAACAACAGCTCTCCTTATAAATAAGCTTAATTACAAATCAAGAACATGCAGTTACCTTCTTACTTTACCCAGAGCTTTTCTGAAAATACAGCTAGATACATTTTCCCCCACCTCCTGCTCTCTAAGCATGTTTCACAAATAGAAAAGAACATCAAAAACAAGAATACCAGAGTTCCTTACCTCCACCCCATAAAATTTCATTTGCATAACATGTCTGAAGCACTCTCTTTAAATTAAGACAATTCACCCCTGTGTATTTGATCATAACCTAGAAAAACTACATGCTTACACACCAACCAGCTGTTTTCATTATGGTAACACTTCACACCATCAGCAACTTGTTTCTTTGCATTCTTTGCTTTCCACAACACACTGAATTACATCATTTTGACTCTACGTTAACTATTTATATGGTAATTTAATAACTATTTCCTACTGAGATTTTTCTTAACCTCTTCACTTATGACAGTGTTTTACATTATCTCTTTGTTTTATACTGTGTTGGGGGCCCTTGTTCAAATCCTTAAGATGTACATGCTGAAGTAGTAAGGATAAGTGAAAAAGCACAGAAATATTATTCTACTATTATATACAGCTACAATCCCCATTAAAATAGGAACCGTAACTGATTAAACCAGGAAAAGTCAGAAGTCTATTTTGAGCAGCAGTAGAATAAACTCAATCCCTTGACACATAAAACAGCATACTGTATCTTTTTAATTTTTAAGTCTTCGTTCATTTTCAGCTATGAAAGGCGAGATCAACTCTTTACATTAAGCATAGCTCTAGTACCTTCTCAAAATGCACCATAGTTCTGGTACAGTATAGTTTGTTTCTTCTCCATTATTTGTCTCCAAATATTCCCTGTAAATATTGGTAACATTTTTAACAGTGGTTTTGCTCTATTTTGGTCAAGTAATTGTTATTCTTCTGTTAAACAAAGTCCTTGATACAGTTTTCCCAGCTCTTCCAATACAAGTACCTTACTTTAGACAGGTAAGTCAGGTAAGTTTCTATAATTAAATTCAGTAAAGATATCTAACTACATGATTCACCTCATGCGCCAAACACTGCATCCGCCCCTCTCAATTCCCTTGCAGCATATCCCTGTTCAAATGCTTTGGACTTATCTTCTCTTCCTCAAATTCAAAATCAACAGAAGCTAAGTCCTAAAGACATGAATAAAGAAATAGACAGGCCATCCTCAGAATCAGAGTGATAATTATCTTCAAAAAGTTAAGTTCTGTATCAGTATCAGCAAGTATATTGCCGTAAAAACCAACTGCAGAACACAATATTTTTTCAACTGTAAACAACTTTGTATTTAGGCTCATCTAAAAATCTTTCAGGATTAAGATGATCAACTGTATAATAAAAAGGAAGAAATCAACATTGGCAGACATCTTTAAGCTTAAAGTTGTCACTTATGCATCACAGAAATAATATTCTGGAAGGGAACATTATTTGGCCTAGTAGTTGTATACTAACACTGACAGTTGAAGGCTGTCTAGTTTCCAACAGCATGAAGTCCAGTTCTCCCTAGACTCCACACAATTCAAGACCTGCACTTTGACTCCTAAATCCCTTTCATAGTCTTCCGCTAGAGATAGAACTGTTACCATTTACAATCCAGAAGTGCATTGGCCTTGCATGAATACAACCAAATACCTTGCAGTTCTAACTCTAGAGAGAACACATGCCTATATGTGCATTACTTATCTATTCACACAGAAATATCCCTATTTGTTTGTGAAATTTCAATTTGATACTAAGAACTTAAGCATTAGAGTATTTGACATTACTACGTACAAGGGTTGCACTGAAATTAATGACTCCTATTTTATTATATTGGACTACAGCATCAGAGGAGGACGATGGTGGTAGGGCAGTAAAGGTTGAACATTTTCATCAACATTCTGTTACATTCTGTTGCGTTGCAACAGATGGCAGCAGAGAGGCAGTCTGACAAACTGGCATCTGATAAAGATGCATATGAAGAAAAGGGGTATAATTTATTCCCGCCATACAGAAAAATGGCACCCACTGACATTAATGCTTGCTGAATGTTTACGAAGACCAAACAGTGGATGTGAATACAGTGATGCAGATGGTGGGTGGCACATTTCAGCAGTGGCAACAGTAACATGAAAGACAAGCCACATTCTGGACAGCCACACACAGTGTCACCATTAAATGAAGAGCATCTTGATCAGTTCATCTATGCAAATGAGCTAATGGTGGTGACTATACTGAAAAATACTATGTTTTGCAGCTGAGAACTTGCTCTGTTATGTGCTTTTTGTATCCATTATAGTTTCTATGAAAATAAATAAAAGGCATTACTTTTGGAGCATCCTACATAAAGACCTATTTCTATAAGCTTCTTAGCAGTTAACCAGGCATTATCTTTCAACTCCCTTACTACAGCCAGGGAAGTAGCCTTTCCATAACGAAAGCATTCTGGATGTCTGAGACTAAGTCTTTTCTTCAAATCATTGTTGTTTGCCCAATCATTCCCTCTCTAAAAACCAGATAGTAGATAATGACATCATTACCCTTTCCCCAGAGCCTTTCATACACAGGTTCTACACCAGATTTAAGAATAAACACTTTCCTTTGGATTTTTCAATCTTTGTGATTCTATGATTCTATCTAAAGTTTGTTCATCTTTCCTACTTCAGCAGCACAATAGATTGGAAGATTTGAGATTGGTCTGAAACAAGTAACAATTTATTAGATCAGAGTCAACCACTCATTTTCGAAGTTCAGCATACATCGACAACATAACCTCAAACTTGCAAGAAGTACTCAGAAAGGAAGTTTAAAGACAGCATTTAAGTTTGCATTTAAGATATCTTGAAACCCTTTCCAAAAGCAGGAAAAAGCTTACCAATATCTTTTACACTTTTTTAGTTTGTGTTTTCATAATTTAACAGAATAAAAAAATCTCTATTCACAGTGCTTCCTTCGTGAAGGTCTACATATAAAGAAAATAAAAAGCTAAAATAACGAACAAGCTCTGTTTTCTCAATCCTTACAAAACCCATCCTATAAGAAGGTGGCTCTGTATTTACAAACTTCATTTTCCTATAACTGCTAGTTAAAGTCAGGCTTTGCTTTTAACAAAAACAATCTCCTTCAACGGAGATTTGAAGGAGATGACAAAGGAAGCAAATACGCTCTTATTTGAACACAAATCTCACCATTCACTTCTCCCTCTTAAATGGAAAAGAATTAGGCCACAGCAATGTAAACGAGGGAACAAATTGCCAGGAAAGCAAGAATCCAGTTCTTTGTGTAAAACAGGAAGTCAACATATTTTACCATATTAGATGGTTGACACATTAAGCTGTAAGCCAGTTTTGGAAGTCTTGTTGCTGTAGTGCTAGATCGGGAACTTTAACAATACTTGATCACCTCCAAATCCCATAAGAAGCATGACTTCCTTTGTACAGCTGTTCAGCAAAGGAAAGTGTATTAACTTCCCCATATTTTGTTCAGTGAAGACATCCGTACCACTAAATTAAAGAAACTTCTCTGGCATCATATACCATCTTACTATTTCTCAATCCATCAAAACAGATTTACTGTAGTTAGAATCTAGTGAATCTATAATTTAGCCCTTGTCAATTACTCTTATAGTCTCCTGACTTCAAAAGTATTAAGCTAAAGGTCAAAACAAAACAATGCCTATAAAAAAACAAACTACTTCAAAATACTAATGCACATTAAGGTCAAAAATATTTTTGCTCAGCTTACATTCCAATCCTGACACATTTCAAATCAACAGCTATTTACTTCTAAAGCAGTTAAGAGTTTCACAATTACCAGTACCATGACTGTTCAGAAACATTAACTCCACAAATCACCTCTGACAGGTTCATTACTAAATTTTGAAAGATAATGTGATAACATAGCTTTGTCCACTAGTTTCATAGCTTCAATTAACATTTTCGACAGGTCTTATACAGTGGAAAATGATTAACACAGAAAAACAAACAATTAAACAATGACTCTACATTCTTACGTAGGAGGGAGAGGGACATGCACAGGTGTCACTCATAGGAGTGCCATGCTTATCATGACTAGATAATACCTGATCAGTTAAGTACAGAATTGAGTGCAAACAGTTTTAAGTTTTACTATTTCAGTCTCATTTTATGCTTAGTCTGTCCCTTCCACAAAGTAGCCAAAATGGTTATTACATGACATAAAGACATTTATCTCACATTAGTTTACTCACCCTACATAATTTAAAGCACATTTCAGTTGTTTAATAATCCAGCTAACACACAGAAAAGCTACTCTTAGAGTCATGATTAAATGGGATTGATATTAATTTCTGAAAGCAATACAATTTTTGGACTTCATGAATGCCTCACTGCCTCTTTAATCAACTCCTCCATAAGTTCATACACATTGCTTTTAATTATTTTGTTGTTCTAAGTAGTTTAAAGGAGATTACAAATTGCTAGATACTTAATGTTAATTAATGCGTATGACTTATCTGAGCAGTATTTGCACTGGTGTAGCACCAGATTTGCATTTGCCTGAAAAGTCACCCATATTTTCCTGGATATTCATGATGCTGTATGCCCCAAGACTAACATGATAATGCTCTTAAGAAGTGAGATTTAACTCACCTCAACTAAAATGTTTGTTATTACCGATTCACATAACTTGTAGAACTGTAGCACTGAATGATCTCCAGATAGGAAGTCCCAAAACTGAGCCTTACAAAAAAAAATTAAGATTTGAACTGCAGTTACTGGAAAAAAGTAGAGGTACTGAGCAAAACTGAGAGAGCAACACATAGCAGAATCCATCAGCCCCCACACACAAAAAACATTACTGAAGCTTAACTATCTCAGCTGTAAACTAGTTCTAGTTGTATTTATCATGGGCTAGAAGAAACCTTAAACTACAGCTCAACTGGCATACACTTCTACTTCACTTTTTCAAAAACTTAGTATGAAAACTCATACTTGCCCTTCCAGTGTGTTAGTAAAAACTATGATTCAAATTATACTTTCAGTCTTACATTTTTACGTGTGACAGCCATAGGAAAAAAGTCCTACTGACAGCAGACATGCCTAGAATTGACAAATCCAACAGTTACAAACTTGGACTAAATGCCATCCTCTTTAACATTAGTACAGGCTTCATGACTGAGTTCTACTTAGGAAATAACACAACGTAAGCATATTTGAATGCTACATTCCGGGAACATATTTCATCAAATGACATTTTGCTAGTTTCCATGATTTAATTCTTACAGTAGAACAATATTTTCAGACTGTTACATAGCCATGAATCAAGTTTCATGTAATATTTAATATTCTGTTTTAAGTAATTCCATTGTCTGCAAGTACTTAGACATTTCCAATTAACTAGCTCATCAAACAGTTATTTAGAACAGCTCTCTACAAAGGCCCTTTGTGGAGCCAAGATTGACATGCAGCATGATTTCGTCAGTCTGACTAACCGAATCACTGTCCTTTCCAAAAATGCCGGTATCTACCCAAAATGAATTTATAGAAATGGCTTCAGGCATCCTGTACCTTCAGTTTTTATCTGAAGTTTTCATTCTCATCTCAACCTTTAGAGTGCTCATGTTTAGTTTTATGTTCTTCTTAGGAAATCATTTGTTTCCTTTCATGTAGGCTTGTAACCTGTCAGAATACATTTTAATGCTACTTCATATTATGAAATAACTACTGTTGGGAACTTACTGAAAAACAACACAAGAAGTGAAATACTAGGTTTTCCTAACTTATTTCCTTAAGTATAAATAATAACTAGCTAGATCAATAAGTGCTAATATATTAATTTAACCAATCCATTGTTGAGTTTGGGAGAGTTTTTTCACACTTGTACAATGCTATTCAAATACACCTTGTTAAGTCATGGTGTTCTCTCAGAAAAGGAGAGACAGTAAAATATTTGTTTTATAGATACAAGGATTTTTTGCAACAGAACAAACGCTAAAATGAGGCACCAGTTTCCCATATTACACCATGTAGATGAGCAAAGAGGAGTTCTGCATGAGATACTTATCTTTATGATTACTATTATCTGCATACTTAGAAAAGCAGTTAAGGACAATGTACATGCACTGAATACAACCTCAACTTCCCTAAGACAGAACATTTTACTTATCTGAAGATGGCTGTCCCCCTCCCATTAACATGTTTCAATCCATTATGGATCAGGTACTGTTTATTGTAGTCAAAGTCTTACAGAAACAGAGTAAAGTTGAAAAAAACAATATAATCTACCAAGAAGTAAATCTCAGAAGCACTATGGCAACAAACTCAACCATAAGAACTTCCACTCTATCTTGCTGTTATGAAGAGTCAGTTAAATCCCAAGTTTCACTGTAGCTCTGAACTCCATACTTACCTTTCATACAATGAAAAGACTCATTTCATGTACCAAGTGGCTCTTCAATTTGCTATTTCAACTACTGATAGAAGTCAGAGTTAACATACTGTTGTTGCTAAGAGGTAAGACTTACCTAATATGTAGATGGTCTTCTGATCACTTCTCTGACCAAGGGAATTAGTCACTTTACAGATATAAGTCCCAGTGTAGTTGTAAGTCAATGGGCTGCTGAACTGCAGAGTATTGTTGACAGACAGCAGTCCTTCAGGCCACTGTCCATCCAGCCTAAAACAAAAACAGTTGACTACACTTCAGCTTTAAATCTTCAACACTTAAGTCCTAAAGTAATTAGGTTAAAATACCACTTGTACTAGGCTATCAAGGTACTAGCAAGGTATCTACAAATTAATACTACAGTTAAGGAAGCCATCTAAAAATACCAAACAAAATAATGGAGGAACAAACTAAATCAAGCTATAAAAGCTGATAGTCAAACTAGCATGAATTTATATTGCTGTCAGCATAATATACCCGTCCTTTTTTCAGTCGTTTCAGCTATCATAATAAAGAATACTTCTGGCAGTGCAAGCTTAATTTACAGGGTAATAATCACTAGCACGTCTCAGCAGGAGCTGAAGCAGTTCCTTCTATCTCAACCTGCCTTCTCTTATCCCCAGTATCTCTGTCTTCTATATTACAGTATCTTAATTCAATTTAATGTTTACTGATCCATTTCAGGAATCAACTGGTTAAAAAGGGTTCAAAAAAAAAATCAGTCAGCTTCTCCAAAACTACTATTTTCCTTTAGCATCCTGATCATAATTGCAGTAACAACTTTGTGAAGACAAGAAAAGAGAAAGGATACAGACACTGGAACTATTTTAACATAGCTGTCAAGTGCCTATTAAAACATGCTTAATCTAATGCCTAAATCAATCCTGTTGCATCTCCTCCTACCTTCATTTACTTAACAGTTAAAAGTTAAATAGAACTAACTTAATAATCAATGATCACCAGGCCTGCATACAAGCATTTAGCAAATAAGATTTCTGAATAGCATCAAAACAAAAGCCACCTCAACACCACACTATGTTTGTTATCAGCCTCTGAAGCCTTCCTTTTTTTTTCTGAAGACTATTGCCTAGAACTTCTTCAGTCTTATGAAGTTGTTACAAATGATTAACCATATATTGACTTACTCATTTTGAAGAACATTATAAAATAGTCAATTTATTAGAAATGTAAGCATTAGAATAGAGCACAGCATTTTAAAATATTCCTTACAACCCTAAGAATCAAAGATGATATTGTACTTGCAGCAATTAAAGCTTCTAGGATTACCACAACAAAAAAGTTATGACTTGAAAAACACAATAGCACATACTTCCAATACATTTAGTTTTTGTTTCCTTAAACAACTCAAGTTCTCCTTACACATGATTGTTTCCTCCTTAAAAGTTCAACATTCATCAGTATTTACAGTTACTCAGGTCAATTTCATCTTTGCTAAAGTAAAAAAGCACACTTTTTACTCCAGAAAATTAAACTTTTCACGTATAAGTTGGCTTACTGTTTGCCTTAGTGACTTAATAGTGATCTCTCAAGCTTAAAGTGCTACATGTCTTTTTTCTGTAATTAATAACTGTATTGGTTAGTTCTTAAACTCATCTCAAGTTCAAATCAAAATAGCGAGTACCCGGTTCATCTGAAGAAACAGGTAGCAGAGCTTTTAAGATCCTGGCATACTACATTAAATAATTTTTTTTGTGTGTGTTGAAATCTCTCATCATACTAAATTTAAGTTAAGCATATAGATAAATCATACATACATAAATCTGCAATACTGACTCATGCAAGCTGCTGCGCTTGGGCCAGGGCAATCCCAGGTATCTATACAGACTGGGGGAAGAACTCCTGGAGAGCAACCCTGCAAAGACAGACTTGGGAGTCCTGGTGGCCGAGAAGCTGGACATGAGCCAGCAGTGCGCGCTTGCAGCCCAGAAGGCCAACTATACCCTGGGCTGTATTAAAAAAGGGGTGGCCATCAGGGAGAGGGAAGTGATTGGCCCCCTCTGCTCAGCTCTTGTGAGGTCCCATCTGGAATGCCGCATCCAGGCCTGGGGCCCCCAGAACAAGAAAGACATAGAGCTTTTGGAACAGGTCCAGAAGGGTCACTAAGACGATCAAAGGACTGGAGCATCTCTCCTATGAAGAAAGGTTGAGGGAACTGGGCTTGTTTAGCTTGGAGAAGAGAAGGCTCTGGGGAGAACTCATTGTGGCCTTCCAGTACTTGTAGGGAGCATATACACAGGAGGGGGAACAGCTGTTTACATGGGTTGATAGTGACAGGACAAGGGGGAACGGTTTTAAACTAAGACAAGGGAGATTTAGGTTAGGTATTAGGAGGAAGTTTTTCACTCAGAGGGTAGTGATGCACCGGAACAGGTTGTCCAGACAGGTTGTGGATGCCCAATCCCTGGAGGCATTCAAGGCAAGGCTGGATGTGGCTCTGGGCAGCCTGGTCTAGTGGCTGGCAACCCTGCCCACAGCAGGAGGGTTGAAACTAGGTCTCTGAGGCCCTTTTCAATCCTGGCCATTCTATGAATATTTCTGCGTCTACATTTAAGATCGAGACTGTTACATGATAGTAAGGCTTAATTTTCCTATCAAATTGCCACCCAGTTATTCTCAAGTTATCATTTCCACTTTTTTTCAACCCTATGACTGTATTTTTATATGCTAATTTACAGCTGCCACTGGAAATGCAGTGAAATGGACTACAACTGAAGAACAGGAAATATCCCAATGATTTCACCAACAGAAGCTCTGTAACACAGCTGCATATGAATTCATATTGCCCTCATGGAAGTTATTTCTTTGGTTTCTACAAGCACCAAATCAATTTCAAGTAGCCTCCTGTATTTCATTCACCCACCCCCATCCAGCACCAATTCTGATCTATGTTTACTTCCATTGTCTTCTTCTGTTTCTTGCCTGATGTACATCAATGGCTGCAAAAGCTACACAGTAAACCTCAGAGTAGGGCCATCCAACCCATGTATTCATTAAGCAAAGCTATTATTTAAAAATACCCATCTACATAAAGTTTTATTTACTTAAGCTAGAGATATACATGCAAAGCTTAGCTTCCATTACTAAACTGAATACCACATTTATCAGTTTTGGAAGCTCTTGAAAAACGTGACAAGTTCCACAACTCAGTAAGCAGTAGTTGCCCTCTCAACTGTAGTTTACAGATTTTAAAATGCAGGTATTGATAAGTCTTTTCAAGTGTTTAGAATCTACTTCATGTGAAATTAAAATGGAGCTAATCAAGAAGTTGATTCCCTACTAGATGTATCAAACTGTCCAATATAATGCAACACACAGGCTATGCTAATTTAAGTAACTATGAAAGATTTTACTGTAATGGTAACTATAAACTGTCCAGGTTGTGAACTTCAAAAATATATACCCATCCACATTCATACATACACAAACCCTCCAGTCTATTTTTAGAAGACTGGTTAACACCATTACATCCCACCCAACAAGTCACATAGGCTGTTTAGTTTACAGTACCAGTTAAGATTACACCACCATAATCATGTCATAAGTCCTTTTTTTGTAAATATTTACCTGGTCCACATGAACTCCATAGGTAATGGATTTGCATCAGCATTACATCTGAGCTGAACATTTTCTCTTCCAATGAACCAGTTTCCATCATATCCAGTTACTGAAACTTCTGGGGCATCTGCCAAAAATAGTTTACCTATCAGTAATCACAATATTTTCTTTCAACACAGAGTACAATCATCAACTTGATGCAGAAGGTTTTCGTTTTTGCTGCTTTAGTTTTGATTTTTAAGAGCCACAGACACCAGAAAAAAAAAAAAACAGCCCTAAGTCATAAGCACAATACACAACAGTGGATTAGAAAAGGCATAATACAGTTGTTTTAAATGGTGCAGCTGTTCCACTGCATTTTTTTTTTAACATAGCACTTAAGCAAAGTAGAAGAAATTCAAAAGGAAAGAATCAATTTCGTGTTCCTCTCATGTTCCTTGGTAATTTAAAGCTACTTCTCACTCCTAAGATACAGCAAATGATCAGAAGCAGTGTTTTGAAAAGCAAGGTAATTAGGAAATCAAAAAGTTCACACCTGCCAGTTGAAAAGGTTAACCATTATCCACTGGCATTGTAATGTGCAACTATGTTGTTTCGCAACAAAAAAGCGAGACCACTTCAGATAAGAGAGAGAGACCTTGTGGAATTATTTTAAAAAAATAGTAAAAAAGAACCACCATTATGACTTTGAATAAGCTCCTACAGCAGAGACATAGCAATATTTCAAAAGCTGCAAGTGGAAGGGAAGACAGAGGACTACAACACACACAGTCTCTGCTTCTCATTTGCTGAAGAGCTGCTTAATATATAGTGGCATTACAGGTTCTGAAATACATCCTTAGCAGTAACCTTCATATATTAAGGTCGATTTGCTTCTCTTAAATAAGAGCTTGAATCTCATTTCACTGCCTGAGTCAAGTAGTCTTCACCTCTGCTTATGTTTTTCAATGTCACTTAAATATGAGACATCATTTCAGTGTTGACAATAAAAGTGATTAACGCTGATCTGTATGTCCAAATGAGTAGTTCCTCATTTCTTTTAAGAAAGAGCAGAATTTGTGCGCACAAGACAATAACCAAACGTTCATCCTTCACAATTTCAAAGTCTTCATCTACCAAGTGTTACACTTCCCACGCAAGAAAGCTGTCTGAAGTCCTAAACAGTAACATTACTTCCAGAAAAAGGGGAATGAGGTGCAGCAGCAAAGGCTGCCTCAGTTCAAAGCAGTATCCTTTCATGAACTGAACAAAGCTTTGCCAAACAGAACAAATGCATGAGAGACTTTAGTCACACACCGATGTAACTAAATTCATGTTTTCCAGTGATGAGATTTCTTCCAACTAAACTGCCAGCCTTTAGCTGTGTGCTGTTCTGAAGTCCTTAAATCATACGAAGAATATCACAGAAAGAATTAAAAACAGCTTATTTTGCTGTTTAACAAAATTGCTTAACAAAGAACACATCACACACCTAAGGCTTATTTTCTTTAACAGTTTTAATCCAAGCAGAGTTGTAAACCAACTTGCTTCATACATATATCCTTTAAAGACAATTTAGAACAAATTTGTTAAACAAGCCTGGCACATGAACAATCTGAAGTTGAGTAACAAGTACTGGTACTGAATATATTAAGATCTTTTTTCTCATGCAAATAAGAAAGGAAAAGGCTTTATGCATAATTTTAAACTAACTTACTGAACCCCCTCCTCCCTGAAGTCATACTTTAAACTTGTTATTACAATCATGAACATTCATTAGATTCCTTTAGTACTGCTGAAATCATAGGGTACTGAACAGTTGATAGATCAAAGTTTATTTCATCTGTAATTTTTTCAATATTGAATATCTCTATGAATAGTAAGTTGACATACAAGCCAGTATTTCAAACAAACAGAAACAATGGTATTTTGGCTTTGTTACTAAAGTTTTTTTTTCCCTTTTTAATTACAACAGAAACCCTAGACTTTTACTCCTGGCTAATCCCTTATCACATGCTTTTTCTATATATTCTTATTTTCCTCTTTTTCTGAAGAGGAACATGCTCAACACCTCTCTAACAAAGCTAAACACACATAAAGACAGTACTTACAGAGAATTTATCAAGTAGTAACAGCTACCTGAGAATACTTACACTGTATGTCCAACACTTGAGAGAATCTTATCTCCTTTTCCAAAGCTGGATGCCTCACAATACAAGTTATCCGTCTTCCTCTTGCAAATCGTGTAGGGATGATAGTATACTGACTTATGACTGTCACTGTTTCATTTGGAAACAAAGTGGAGCTGGATTCCATTTCACCAAGACCTCCTTCCCAGTCAATCTCTGCAGCAGGTTTTCCAGTGGCTGCTGTACAAATGGCTGCTATTGTCTGATTTGCACCATCAATCAGTGGGTTTGGTCCTTTTGTTAAGCTCACAACAGGCTCAACTGGGAGGGGAGGGGAAAGAAACAAATTTAAGCCAGGAAGAGTTCAGAACGTTTGCCTGCCTCTCTCATATATCAACAATGATCTAACTCATTTTACAAAGCTCATGCTGATCATGCAATATATAAATAAGATCAAATCATTATCAAGGATGAAAACTCTGCAGTATTTTGGCTCACTAATATTGCATTTACTTGTGACTTGAATTTTAATGCTGCTCATTCCTTACATTTAATACTTTGACAGAGAACTCCAGAGTTGATAGGCTCAAAACACAAACTACAGTGCTTCTTTTCCAGTGTCGAACAACAAACATATGTTTGCTATGCATTAGATAGAAAATATAATCCTACTTGAAAGAAAGCCTGGATTCTACTGCAAAGTACAGTATTATATCTAAAGTATTAACCTACACGGACCATTTGGGTCATTTCAAAACTACTTAATTCAGCATTCTAACACCAGATATTAAGAGTTTAAGTTTCCCTCAGTTCTTAAGTGTGCAACAATACAAAGGAATTCCTTTTTAAAGAAGATTTAAAATATAGACATATACACATTATATAAAACAATTATACACAAACTCTGCATAAAATTTACACAAGTTTTATATATATGAATTTGAATGTGTATATACAGATGCTATCAGCTATAGAGGTTAAAAACTTGACCTCAGTACCTTGTTCAAGACTCAAGAAGCTCAACCAAAAGAACCTGACTTCCTTGTAAATCCATTGCTCAGCCACAAGTTTAGAGACTTAGAGAGCACACTTGTTTCTAAAAAGGAAGCCATGTTACTGATCTACAGGTCTACCACAGTCTGTAAAGCCTTTCAGAAGTACTTCTTCCTGTTTCAGTAGTCTATTCCAGCTTAACAATACTCATACACCAGTTACAACTTAAGTGACACACACAATCTTCTGCTTCTGATACGAACTAAGGTTTTGTGTTTTAGGATGGCTCATTTCATTTCTAATGCTGGAACATATGGGCTTCTCAGTAGCACACTACCCTATCGCAAAATCCTTGTGCACTGATTCAGCTAAGATGAGCTCTCCAAAGTGAAGTCATCAATACATATGCTTCACAACCCACCACAGTGGACCAGTCCTCAATTACAAAAGCACTGGCAATTCTTTCCACTTGCATACTTTTCAATACCCCACAAGAAGAGGTTTAGTTCACAGCATTTCTTTCTTCCAAAAAAATTTGAAAGTAGCACACATTAAGATGTAATAAAGCACAGTTCAAGAGAGCTGGTAAGATATTCTCAAGGTAACCATACCTTGAAGAGGTAACAGAGTAACAAGTTATTTCTGTGTGAGTGGATTCAGTTCTAGAATCAGTTTGACTGCGTTCAGATCAGTCTATACCACATCTCAGTCACTGAAAAAGTTTGGTTATTTGTCCAGTTACACTAAAATGAAAGACCACTACTGAATAGATAACCTTATAAAAATCTATTTAAGCTAGACATGCACCTGTTTAGGAAGATTCAGCTCATTTGCACATCCATGTGAGACCTTTTCTGTTTCACAACTGCTACCTAATTTAAGCCTATCTACTCCAGCTTCACCTTACACACACAAACCATCAGATACCATTCTCCAAGCTCTTACACTTGACAGAAAGACAATATAACAAAGCATCTAGAGAGAAAACATACAAGGTTTCTCGGATTTACAAGTTGGATTATTTTGCTTTTTTAAAAAGAAATATTTCTACCACTGTATGCAGGAGGTCCGGATGTAACTGGCTTGAATACAATGCAAACAGTAGTACTGTCATTGACCATTAAACTCACTAATTAATTAGTGACAACATGACACTGGGAACTGTCAGCTCCTTTTTCATAATCGCCTACATATACCTAGTAACTTCTCCAAAAGAACATTCCTAATATTATTTCCTCTCCTCCTCAAAACCAGATAGCCTTATTTCTGGGTGATAACTTATCCTGCTTAGTAATGAATCCTTTATCACTGAATTTTTGGTTTTCAGACCTGTTAGTTTACTCATTTGTTATCTAATTGATACTTTTTCCTTTCCCAGCATCTGGTGTGGTACTTAATGTGCATGTCCCATAGCACATTTTAAAAACAAATCACTTATGAAAACTGTCTTGAAGAATTCATTCTTCATACAGACATGCATCTTCCTTTAAATTCTCATCATAATTGAACATTAGTGTGTCTGGGATCGTTCGATTTGCAGGTTTTAAGTCCTGCCTGCCATTCTTCTAGAGACTTACTCTTACGAGTAAGATCTACTTCATCATTACTCAAGCTTAGAATCATAGAACGGTTTGGGTTGAAAGGGACCTTTAAAGGTCATGTAGACCAACTCTCCAACATCACTTGGTTCCAACCTCTCTACTACAGACAGGGGCACTTCCCACTACACCAGGATGCTCAAAGCCCCATCCAGCCTGGCCTTAATCATCACCTGGCAGGGGGCATCACCAACCTCTCTGGGGAACCTGCTCCAGTGCCTCACCACCCTCACAGTAAAGAATTTCTTCCTAATATCTAGTCTAAATCTACCCTCTTCCAGTTTAAAGCCATTTCCCTTGTCCTGTTGCTACCTGCCCTTATAAGAAGTCCCTCCCCAGCTTTCCTGTAGGGCCCATTCAGGTACTGGACGGCTGCTATAAGGTCCCCTCGGAGCCCTCTCTTCTCCAGACTGAAGAGCCCCAGCTCTCTCAGCCTGTCCTCATATGGGAGGTGCTCCAGCCCTATGATCATCTTCGTGGCCTTTCTCTGGACCTGCTCCAACAACTCCATGTCCTTCTTGTGTTGGGGGCTCCAGAACTGGACTCAGTACTCCAGGTGCGGTCTCACAAGAGCAGGGTAGAAGGTTGGAATAACCTCCCGTGACCTGATGATCACGTTTCTCTTGATGCAACCCAGGATACAGTTGGTCTTCTGGGCTGCAAGTGCACGTTGCTTTCAACAATCCTTCTCCTAGGGGCTGCTCTCAAGCCATTCTCCACCCAGCTTGTATCTGTGCTTGGAATTGTCCTGACCCAGGTTCAGGACCTTGCACTTGGCCTTGTTCAACTTCATGAGGTTGGCATAGGCACACCTCTTGAACCTGTCTAGATCACTTTGGATAGCATCCCCTCTTTCTAGCATGTCAACTGTACCACTCAGCTTGGCCTCGTCTGCAAACTTGCTGAGGGGGCACTTGATCTCACTGTCCATGACACCTACAAAGATGTTAAATAATACTGGCTCCAGCACCAATTCCTGAGGAACACCACTCATCACGGATTTCTACTTGGAAACTGAGCCGTTGACTGCAACTCTCTGAGTGAGACCATCCAGCCAGTTCTTTATCCAGCAAGTGATCCATCCATCAAATCCATTTTTCTCCAAATTGCCAACCAGGATATCATGTGGGACAGTGTCAAATGCTTTGCAGAAGCCCAGGTAGATGATGTCAGTTGCTCTTCATTTATCCACTGATGCTGTAATTCCATCATAAAAGGCCACCAAATTTGCCAGGCATGACTTGCCCTTGGTGAAACCATGTTGGTTACTGCCAACACCTCATCTTTATTTTCCTTGTGTCTTAGTAAGGCCTTCAGGAGGATCTGTTCCATGGTCTTGCCAAGCACAAAAGTGAGACTGAGTGGTCTGTCATTCATTTATCCTAGAGAAGAAGGCAACTGAGTACCTACCTGGAGATGTACTGAGAAAATACCACAAGTTTCTAATATCTTTTTTTTGTTCCCATTGTTTTGCTTGGTTACATTTTTAACAAGTGGGAATAGCTTGAACTTTGTGTTGGTTACCTGCGCTGGGCACTGATTTCTAGGGCAAGTGTTTCCTTAGGTCCCTCACTGAAGTCTGAAGTCCCTTTCAAGTCTTCCCTAAGTTTTAAGCATAGGTACCCCATTTTGTACCCACAGTAAGCTAAAAGTTCATCTGCTCTTTAATTTGCAGTAGTAGACTAAACTAGAGATTGCAAATTTTCACCTCCATGTCACAGTACATATAATTTCTTGAAAACACTGCAAATATGATCTATGAAAAAAGACAAGCTTTCACTGTAAGGTTTTTGATGATATGAGAAGGACTTCAGTCTTTTATTTGTCATGGAAACAATTTTCTAAATTTCTAGGAATTTAAACAACTCTTCTCTGCCTTCATCTGCTGGTGTATATGATTTTAGCATATTATAAAACTCTGGCTATTAATAATGCAACACACATAGGAACTCACAAAATTCATTTATGTGAGAAAATAGGTGGTGATAGTGGGTTGTTATGGGAGATAAGACTCAATGATATTTGCAGTGGTTATTTGCACATACTCAAAAACAAGTACCTTACCAAAACAGCATCTAGATTCAAAAACCAGTGAAAAAATCAATTGTCACACAAAGATAAGTATTCAAAATAAAAATAATTGTATTTCTTTAGTTATAAAAATTAAATTCGCTTAACCTCTCATGTTTTAATTATTGTGATTTAATATTCTATAGGCAACCCAGATGTTAATGCTAACATTGTGAACACTGTGAAAAACACAGTATATGCTAAAAGAAACTAGTGGGGAACACTTCCATCTCTCTTTCCCTTCCCCCACCTACTCTTTTTTGTTCAGTCCCAGATAAAAAGTAAAGAAGAACCGAGGCTTTCTCTGTTGGCATTGTGAATAGCTCAGCTACAAAATACTCTTGTCCTTTAATTGACTGCTATGTGCAGCAAACGGAAGTAGGGCTTGCTTTGAGCTAGGAATAGGCAGCAAGAGCAGAAAATAATGACAGAGGGCACAGATATTCTGCTGAAGGCAGTGCTTGTCCTGCCCATATGCCCTGTAACAGTCAACAAATGATTTGTTGTGGAAAACACTAGCTGCTCTTTCTGCATCATTTTCTCAGTGTAAGAGAGAAGATAGAAGAATAACATGATGTGGGGGAAGGGACGAAAAATCCTTCTGAAGCATTTTCCAGTGTGCTGTCACTGAGGGGGAAAGGGAATCTTTCTGGAAGGGAGCATGTTTTGGTAAAGAGCTAGTGCAGCTGAATTGCTATATTCAGAAGGACTGGAGACTCTCTGTAAGAAATGCACCTCTTTTTCCTCCAGCTTTTGGTGTGTGTTGGCTCCTTTTAAGTCTTCTATCACAGTCTTTACATCACTTGTGTAAAGGCTGACCCAAAGTTTGTGATCCTGTTGAATCAGCACGCTGAAATAGGAAGAATTTTTTTCAGGAGAGGCAATAGTTTTTCCTTAGACAAACGGTGACTGTTTGCCCTGTTTTTCTGGCTACCATCACCTGCTTTTTTACTACAAAATAACAACTGCAAATTAAAAATCATATAAAATGGAGAAAAGAATGTTGTAGCTGCATTCACTTTGAAATTTCAATTAGTGTTTGATCATCATCTGTTCCTTTTTTGGCTCTTGTATTTTTCTGGAGCAAGTTTTAAAAGAGCTTTAAAACAAAGTAAGCAGAATGTCAGTGGTGCCTCAGGTCCTTAGTATGCTTCTGTACCTGTACTTTTATCATATAGTCTGGTATCTTTAACTTTTCTGAGGTGTCTTCTAATCAGATGTGTTAAGGGAAGTATTACTGCATGCTTGCCATAGTTAAGTTAAGAACATTAATCATTACAATACTGCATTAAATCACTTTCAAAGTAAAATTTCTTCCCCAGGTTCTCTGCCAGGAAGTGTGAGAGATTTCAGTTAGAATAGGACACAAAAACCTCAATCATTATATGACTTCAGATATTGCCTTTGGAGAAAAAAAGATGATAATGCATTTGCCCTTTAGCAGTAGGGAGAAAGAGAATTTAGTGAAGTTCCTTTTATTTTGTAAATACTACTGAGGGAGGCAAATGATAGTCTTTTTCAGATGTGAAGTCCTAATTTTTGGCATTTGAGGTAGGAAAGCTAGAAACATTAGCATGACTTGATTTATAGAAATGGACAGTGAGGCATTAAAATACATTATGCTTGCTATTTTCATGGTAAAATTATTGATGTTAACTGACTTGAGGAAAGATCACAGGAATTTCAGAAGAGCACTGCCAAGGCAAGAGGCCGGGAAAGCTACAAAGGGAGATGTGGGCAAAGTATATTTGTAACTACTCAAACATTCTCTTCAAGGTTGGATTATGATTGTTCAAGAAAATTAGCTAGATGCCATCAGAAGAAAACTGAAGATGCTGTCATGCACAAAACCTAATAAGAGTACGGAATCTATTGTATAAAAATGCATAACCCTTTCTTATTTGATGTGGATTTCTTTAACTGGGCATCTATTATTCTATAAAAGAAGGTGTCACTGGGCAGTCTTTCCTTTGAGTCAGTGACTTCATGGGGAAACAAGTAGCGTGTCTGTGAAACTTAGAGCCACAAGCTGCTGGGAAAAGAGCTTTGCTGGATTTTATGAAGAAGAAGTATGAAATTCAGCCCTTCATAGACAGCTGTTATGACACTTGATGTAACTTTGTTAACTATTTATCTAGAAATTCTGTTTCAGAAAGAGGCAAAGAAATAATAAAAGCCATGGGAAGTTTATAATCTTTCTCCTATGACCAATGGCCAAAACTTTTCTTATACATCAAAACATTCTAAAGGAAATAACACTTGGGAAAAAAAAGGTCCTGTGTTACTGCTCTACACACGAGAATGGTGTGATGGTTATTTTTTGTTGGTGGTGGTTTTTTGTTTGTTTGTTTGTTTTTAATTTTGTTTTGTTTTATAATATTGAATGGAGACATCAGTAAAAAATCTCAACTTTAACTTTCACTCAGTGAAATTTTGGATAAATGCTTCACCATAGACTTCAATGCCATGAGGTACCAGAGCAAAGAATCTAGCTGGCTTCAGTGAAGAAATACTCTGTAAAATTTGGACCCTTATTGAGAGCTACAGTGTTGTCTGCAGAATTTTCTATCCAAGGGGAGATATCTGCATAATAATTATCTTTCTCTTTCTACAGATTTACTTCTTTTAAATACAAATGCACCAGGAAGAGGTACTTTTTATATACTAATTCATACTTAATATAGAATATTTAACTTCATGACCATACTTCTTCCTTAGAAGTGCAGTAATATGTTGCCCTGTTTCAGGGTAGCTCTGTCATCAATAAAAAAATGGTAGTGGTAAATGATTTCAAGGCAAGGCTGGATGTGGCTTGGGGCAGCCTGGTCTCGTGGTTGGCGACGCTGTCCACAGCAGGGGGGTTGAAACTAGATGATCGTTGAGGTTCTTTTCAACCCACGCCAGTCTATGATTCTATGATTTGTCTAGTAGATTTTTTTTTTTTTTTTTAAGTTGAGAAGATAATCCTAACCTTAAAAAGGATGTATTTTCAATACAATATTTCCAAAACTACTGAAGAACATTAACCCACGAATAATGGACCTCATTCTGGGATGGACATGACTATTTGTGACAGTGATAATGGAAGTAGTTTCTTGAGAATATAATTCAAAAGAATTTTTAAATCTCTTTTTTGATGTCATGTTTCTCATTTATTTTTTCACTCCATTTAGTCTTCTAAAAACAAGGAAAATCCAGGAATTCTAGGGCAACAATTTCCTATGTCTTGTAACTCAGTGATTTTTCTTCAGTTTCTTTCTGTATTCCCTCAATTCATGTCCTTTTAAAGTGAATCTCTGGAAAAAAATCCTTACAAATAAATTATTGGATAGTTATTCTAGTTTTTTTTTTTTTTTTTAGCTTTTTATGATTCATTTTATCAGGAGGAAGTTCGTACTCAAGAGAACATTAATTGATACTAATAGCTTTGAGCTGAAATTCAGTTATATACAAGATGTGAGGCATGTTTTGGTGCTGCACAATGCTGAAACAATATTTTAATTCCATCACTTCCTGAAATGCAATGGCTGGAGTTTCAGTGTTACGCCTATCTTCAAATGCTGCTTAGTTGTTCAGCAGATGCTTCCTTCTACAGAAGGAACTGCCATCTCAAAAGTCTCTCTCTTGGTTCTCATAGTTAGTCCTGTCTCTTCTCTAGAAATATGCCTTGGAAGGTATTGTGAAGGTCTGTGGTATCCCTGTGAACTCAACTCTTCTTAATTGGTCTAAAAATTTCTGAAAGTGTAGAAGAAAGGCTTTGCAGCGCCACTTAACGGAGCAGGATAAACATTAGAAGATGTGCAAGTTATGAACAAAAGTCAGCTTTTTTTTTCTATCTGAAAGTGAAATGAAAGCATTAATTTTTGCTCACTTTTAAAATGTGATTGAATTTGAAAATAATTTTTAATGCAATGGAGTGCTTGCTATTTGCTTTCAGCTCGTCTTCAGCTATTAACTTGTTCATAAAACAGGAATTTGCGATATTTGAAATATTTAGCAGAGGAGACGAGCAGAGCTTTTAGATCATTATCTGAGCTCTTATGATAGGAGATCTACTTTCATTTCTTTTACTTTCAAAGGTTGTTTTCTACAAAAAAAAAATCCATTCCAAGGTAGAACTCAGGAAATTTTGAAAGGTGGTAAACACCATCAAGGAAATCTGACATCATTGTCTTCAAAGGATGCTACAGCATCAAGAATTCTGAATGCACATTACTAAATAAAGGTATTACTCAGCTTGCATTTGCATTATTTTTGCATGTGCTTCTCAGCACATTACACAACTATTGTGGACAAAGACTTTAGGTATTGCAATGGAACGGTGGTAGCAAATATAATGTGCAGCTAAAGAAGGGCTGCCCAAAGCGTCATCTGTAAACCTACATCTGTTCTGATGTCCATGGGATCCTGTGGCACATGGGATTACCAAGCCTTGCTAAGTTTAAAGTACAGTAATCCTCTTTTGTGCAGTAACACGTGTAGATTCCTTATAACAGCTTAGATGGTAATTAGCAGGGGATTTCGGATTCATTGACTGGATACAAATATAGCATCATGGAGGGAAAGACCTAGGCAGCAGTTCTCAAACTAGGGGACACTACTGCAATGGGCATCACAACATTTATGGGGCTGGGAATGAGTGAGCAGAATTTCAGAGAAAAGTTGATGTTATTGGCATTTGGGATTGCAAACAGAGTCTTAATCAGAAACAGACATAGAACGTTTTGGGTAGGAGAAGTTTTATGTTTAGATCTGTGTTTTTCTGACATTCTGTAGCTGAGACACAAATCCATCAGGGCTGTCACTCCAGCTGGTTGTGTCAGCAATTGCTGTTCTGCTTTTTGGGTATTTGGGGAATAAGCTGTTGATTCAGCCTTATTAAATTAATGTGTTTTGATATGCCTTACAAGAATGGGCTTTGCATGAAGTGAGAGAGAGTGAAATGAGTTGAGCTATCTCCATCTGACCTTGTTTTACCTGCAGAAACATTACTACTGCAGTTACATGAAAGGAAATGTAAGTTTTTTCTATTTTCACTATTCTAGAAATCAGTGTAGTCACCAAATGAATCTTACTGAAAATGCACTGGCCTTCTGCTTACAAGTTTTCTGCATTTCAGCTATTCATCTGGTACTAATGAAATATTACATTATACTTTGGTCTCACTACCAGCTAGCAAAGTTGAGAAAATGCAGAAGAATTTGCAGGACGAGAGCTTAAAAGTGTAATGAAAACCCTTTTAGTTTTCTTTTACTACTTGGGAGAAATGTTATTTTTATAAGGATGGGATTCATATCATCTGCAAATGCAGACTCACATCCTAGAGATAGGAGCTGAAGGCACATTTTTATGTGACTTAGAAACTGTGAGTTCAGCTGTTGGTTTATGTGTTGGTTGTTTCATGCATACTTTCTTGTCAGAAAATCAAGAAGCTGCAGTATATAGCCTTAGGTTAGAGCTGGTTTTGAACAGTAATTTGAATTTAAAAAAATACTATTAAAAATTTATCTGAACTGACATTTTTGACTTTTTTTTAAGAAACAAGTTTTATTTTGTCTCTTACTTTGACTTGAAGTCTGATATGTTTGTATATCCAGGAATAGGCTTTGGCATCTGATTCTTTTTGTGGAATTGAATAAATGTTTTTGTTAAATAAACATTCCACAAGCACGTGAAAAATTCTCTCTCGTTCACTGTCCTGCCCATAACATAACAGTGAAGTAACGAAAATTTTCCTTTTAAATTTTTTTACAATTAAGATGTTATCCTGTTTTTCATCAGCACGTTTATGTTTTACTGAAAGTTGCACATCTCATTGTTTTCCACTGATTTCTCCTCTTCCCTTTATTTCCAAAGCGCCGAATAAGGAATTCTTCTTCTTGTGGCTGCTCCTTGATGGACTCTAAGAAGTCTCACATTTCACGCCTTTAGAAGAATATCTTTCTTTGTGCTGGTAGAGTTTTTCCCTGCCTTCAGCAGAGCCCTTAAAAAGGGCACCAAGAAACATTTCAATAAATTTAAGACTGAAAGTGAAAGAGAGATGACTCAGTCTGTAGAAACTTGCTTTCTAGTTCAGCTGCCAAAATGAAATAGTTCTATGTGGTCCAAATAGTACACGTGGAAACAGGCCCAAATGTTACTGTTATGTTAGATTGCCAAGTCCTGTGTTGTCAGCAAAGGCTGGTGACAGTGGGACAGTGACGGGACACTCATTCAAATGGGGAAGTGCTGGACTTTGAACTCCCCTTTCCAACAGGAAATTTGATTTGGTTATTGGCTGGTGCTGTAAGAGCTGGATTTTGGATTGAGGCTCTGGTTATGAGTTGCAGTGGCAGAGCAGCAGTTTCTCCTTTTGCGTGCTGAGTTTAAGCCCCAGACGTTCACGTTAGTTGCTTAAATAGTTTCAACAATTGGCTTTTGGCCACATAAGGCCCATGAGCAACTATTTCTCCTCTTTTCTTAAGCCAGATGTAAATAAACACCATACAAACCTCCCACAGAGTCATGCAAAACAGCACATCTCGGGCTGGGCTTTTTTTCTTTTAAGATGTCTATCTTGTACAAAAATGGTGCAATATTAAATAGTTATTTTATTATTATTATTATTATTTTACAGAGAATCAGATAAATCTCTAGCTCTCCAGTCGAAAGATACATCCAAGAATAAGTCTTTCCATTCCTGGGTAAACGTAAACTATCCTACCAACAGTTTTTGCAGTCTTGATCTACTTACACTTTTTTATTTCCTTTTCATTTCAGCCAAAATTATTCTGTGTTTTTAAGACCCAATTTCACAGATAGCTTCAAAACATCTGAAGTGGCATTTTTAGATCATGAACTAGTTGCAGAATGTTTTGACCTACTTCTGTGGATGAACTCAATAAATCTCAAAGGAAAATAAGTGTTGTCTTCAATGAATCTTAATACTATCTATTTTGGAAGACTTTTTTTTTTTTACAGTCTCTCTATGTTTTTTAAGGTCTGTATTTAAAAGTAATATAAATGAAGAGAGAAGCTTCATTTCTCTCAAACTTCTCGGCCAACAAAGACTTGAATGCAAAGCTCAACAGTTATTCCAATTCTTTCTCTATGCTCCTGTTACCACTTTGTGTTTCATTTGTACCACAGCTTGCCACGTGCATAGTGCCTGTAATTTCCTTGGGATTTAGGGCCCAGAAGAAATACTGATTCGTTGTGTTGACAAGACATACTGGCATTATCTCATCCGTGATTAAATTCCTAGTGCTCTTACTATTTCTTCTTGATGTCCAATTAACTTAAAATGTCATTGAAAACTTTCACTTCTGTCATGGCTTGCATGGTTCTCCTGAGATCCTGGAGTATTTTAATCATGTTTATATGTTCTACTTTTTCTCACTGTCTTGTTTTAAATTGATTTTCTTAATGAATGCATATAAGCTTGTAAGCAAAAAGAGAGTGGCAGGGTAAACTGTGGGATAGTCATTTCTTTTGTTACTGTGCTATTCTATTGGCTTCAATTCCTTGTTAACTTTGGTTCATGTAACCTTTTTTCTTACTCTATATGACTCATAGGCTACATAGAATTGATGGGGGAGTGATTTCAGACAGTGACCTCATTTCTACCCATATTAGTTCTCAAAAAGAGACAGCAATCAATCTGTGTCCTAAAAAGTGAAGAAAGCTGTTTTTTTTTTTCCCTTTTACTGCATCATAGACATGGAAAAAAAAAAATAAAAAAATAACAAAAGGGAAGAATCTAATCTTCCAGCATTGCCAGTATGTTCTGCCTTTCTGAGCTGGCATAAGAGCCCTGTCAAATATGAAACCCTGAAATTTCATTGCATGCCATTCTTTTAGTTCTCCTCTGCGTGCAACATAACCCAAAGTGAAATAAATTGACATGTAAAAACATTATTTTATTTAATAAGAGAGTTTCTACTCAATTGTATATGTGAAGTTAATCAGATATTGATTTGGTTGCGATGTTCAAGTCTTAGCTTCAGGCACTAGTGGAGAAACAGTACTGTACTTGGAGGAAGTCTTAAGGGTTTAGAGTGAGGATATTCTGAAGCTTAAGAAAGGAAGAAAACGTTTTTCATACTTTTTAGATATTTAGAATGTTAATATATCTTAAACTACTCTGAGTTTTGGAAGTGGTCTGACTTAATGTAGTCTAAAGTAACATCAACGTTAATAAACTGTAACCAAAAGGAATTATCTGAATCTTTTAAATTTATTTAATTTTTCTCTGTGCCATAACTTCAGTATACAAATATTAGTGCATTTTATATTTAGTTTACTTAAAGAAAGAATAGGTACCATGGTAAAAATAGTGATTTGTTGCATTATGATAATATTCGTAGAAATATTTTTTAAATTGTACAGCTTTATTTTCAAGATAAAAATTTCAAGAAGCTATAGAATTATAGAAAGAATGACACCAGTGATGGTAAATTACGTTGTGCAAGTCTGTAAGGAATGATTTTTAACAGTTATTATGAGACACTGACAAGAGAGTAGGCTGTTCTGGATTTCTGATGAAATAATTGCTTCATTCAGTGATAGATGAGCCTGTGGTATGCTCTGTGAGTTGACACTGTCTCTTTTAAGGGTAAATTTTGTCAACATGTGGAGCTTTAATATCAAAGATTAAGTCTGCCAAAATTTTCGAACATCTGTAGAGGTAGATCTTCTGAGTCTGCATAGTTTTTTTATAGAGAAAAAAAAAAAAAGAGAGAGAGAGAGAGACTAGTTAATTTCAGTGAGAAATTAGCATTCTTTTTTTGTTTTTCCTTTTACCATCTGATATCTTTGTATTGTTCTCTGTAGGCAGAATTTGTGGGTGGCTGGTAAGACTTTATCCCGAACAAGAAAACCAGAGATGCAATTACAAACTGACAACCTGTGCTACACTTCTAACAGTGATGGGAAGGAGCACAGCCATGCTGAGGCTGAGCATGAAATCCACTTTCTTGCCTTGTTTTCTTCTAAATGTCTCCTAACTGCTGAGAGGGCTGGTTAATTGTGCAGTCTTGTTCAGAGAGTTGCCTGTGACTCTGTTGTGCCCTTCAAATGTGGCATGAGCCAGTGCCCTAGATGAGGGGAGAGCAATGCCAAGCCCCGCTGTGGGAGACTGGCATTGCCAGAGGCTCTCTGACCACACCACCAGCCTCAGTGCATGTCTTCCCTAATTCCTGTTGAGGCTTGATTTGTAGAGGCTGTGGACTTCCTCTCCCTCACATTCTTTCCTTTGCAAGATTTTAATGTAGCTGCCCTTAATTTCAGAAAATGGGAGAAAAATAAGGAGAATATCTTCAACGTCATGCAACAGTATCTGTAGTTGTGCATGTGTTGCTCTGAAAGTAATGCCTCCTATTTATTTCCATGGAAACTACAACAGATACGAAGAGCACAATAACTCTATTTGATAGAGAAAATCCTGAACAAGAGAACAGTTTTTCGGCATAGCCACCACCAGTACCTATGAATTTTCACCAGCGATAAACTAGAGCCTGTCCATCATACTCATAAAAATCTGCATTGGTGGAGGTGACCCACTGTTACCACTGCAGAAACACATCACCCACCACCTCACTGTACTCACATCCACTGGTTGGTCTCCATAGATGTTCAGCAAGCATCGATAAATGTCAATGGATGCCATTTTTTCAGCATGGAGGAATTCAACGACACATCTTTGCTTCATATATACTTCCATGTCAGATGCCATTTTGTCAGACTGCCCCTCTGCTGCCATCTATTGCACAGCAACAAAATGTAATGGAATACTAGTGGGAAGTTTCAAACCCTACTGCCAGACCACCACCATCTGCTTTTGATGTTGTGAGCCAACATAATAAAACAGGAGCTATTACTTCTGGGGCAGCCATTGTATACACAGTTCTGTAAGTAACTTTACAATCATACTTCAGGCAAACAGATTTTTCCACTACTTGAGAATTGTTTAATCTGTTTTAAATGGCTGAGAGAGCTATTTGTTGTGGTGATGGAGGATGAAAAGCACTTTTGTATGGTAGCTAGAGAAAATCATGTTACATCTGTTATGTAAATACTATAAAATCAAATTAGAGGAAAGATATTGGGAGGGGGAATATTAAAAATTTCCTTTTCTCAGAAAACAGGTAAAATTCTTCATCAAGGATCTTCTACCCCAGTGAAACTCTCTCTGATTAGTTTAATTATGCAATAATTAGTCTTTGCCTCATTTCTAAATCACAGAAATGATGATACTGTCAGACTACAGAAGAGGTACTAAGCATTTCATAGGAAGTCCTTTCTAAAACTTTGCTATGAGCTCAGAATTCGAATGTATTTTTCAGTGTAATGTTTTTCTTGAAAATTAATATGCTTCAGCTTCACATTCAAAGGTTTCTGTTATTTCAATATAAAAGTCCTCACTGGTGAATAGAACCTCTTTATTAGCAGTTTCTAGTAATCCCTTGTTAGGTGGTGTTGTATCAACATTGACCCCAACTGGGTTACTCTGCCACGTACTTAATGCCAACATGCAGAGAACCATCTCTTCAATGTTAGCCAAAATTTTAGTAAATACATCAGATGGCTGGTGATTTTACAAGTAGGGAATTTCATTCCTGAGTTTCACAGTTGGTTAAGGTGGTTGGGCTTGTTCAGCTTGGAGAAGAGAAGGCTCTGGGGAGATGTCATTGCAGCCTTCCAGTACTTGAGGGGAGCTTATAGGCAAGACTGGGACTGCATGGGCTTTAAGGTCCCTTCTTAAGCCATTCTATGATAGTGTGATAACTGACATGTGTGGGTATTATCACTATCACCTGGATTTCTTCGGTCACACAGAATTGTAGGAACTGGAAGGGACCTTTGGAGATCATCTAGTCCAAACCCTTGCTAAACCTAGATTAGATTATAGAGGAAATCTCCAGGTGGGTTTGAATATCTCCAGAAAAGAAGACTTCACAAACTCTCTGGGCAGACTATTCCAGTGTTCTGCCACCCTCAAAATAAAGAAGCTTTTTCTCATGTTCAGATGAAACTTTCTGTGTTACAGTTTGTGTCCATTGCTCCTTGTCTTATCTCTGGGCACTGTTGGAAAGAGGAAATAGTCTAGTTGTCAGCTCCTACAGAAACACAATCTTATCTCTGACACTTTTCCACTGTTTTTTGTTGTTTTTTTCTGCTGCAAAAGGCTCAGAACGGCAGAGCTGGCTTTCAAAAAAACAGCTGCTGCCTACTGATGAACTAGCTCACACTCTGAGTCAAGGTGCTCCCCTTACATGATGTCTCTCTACAGTTAAAAACTACACTCCAGCAAACTCAGTGTCTGCTTGCTAATGCAAGACAGAGTGGAACTTCCTTCTTCTACTGGGCCAAATTATTTGGCAAATACTCTTGTACTAATTTGCAGAGGGAAAGATGTGTTATGCCCGAGATCTGCTTATTTGCACAATTGCTTCCACTAACATATGTCTAAAATATTTATATTCACTTATACTAACAACAGAAAGTCAAATCCTCCCTTTCGAAAGCTCTGAGGTCTGGGAGTCAGTGTGAACAAGTATGAGGCACCTTCTCATTGTTCAGACCTGCCTCATGGGCCCCATGTTTTGTACAACTGCTTTCTGATCTACAGATTGGAGTTGAATAATCATATACACATGCATATAGGTAGTGGCTGAATATTCCTTAAGGTTAAACAAAAATAACCATACAAAATAAAGGAGAGAGATACTCTTGTGACAAAATTATGCTGTAGAAAAATACCATCTACTGGTCCCCAGGGACTGAAATAAAAGGATTGTCTAAAATATTAAGGTAATAATAACTTCTTTTTTTTTTTCCTTCTAATTACTGAGATGTTTTTACAACTTCTATCTACAAAGCATTGATTCACAGCACTATTGACTAGGAAAATAGCCTTTTGCATCACAGCAATCATTCTGTAGGCATAGGGGATTAATAACTTTTTGATGAATGGTAAATCACTTTCAGATGGGAACGTGTGGATTTGTAACAACTTACATTCTAATTAAAGAGTCATTTAGATTCATTGATTGCATACAATTGTGATTTTCCCTTGTCTAATTTCTCAGACCCATGCTTTAGATTGTACCTTAAAATGCACCTCCTCCATTAAACATAATTACAAATCCCACTGTCAATGTATTTTTCATGGTACTTATGAGGTATCTCAGGGGAATGCTACAAATACTGTAAGTAAAAAATTCCACAATGCAATAAATAGCCATTTTTAATAGCATCCATTATTTCCCCAAGATGTAATGTCTCAGAGGACCTGAGTCCAGTGGAGACTCTGATTAGCCCTAAATACTTCATAAATATGCTTGCACAAGTTATGTGTCACTCCTTCTCCACAGATGCTTGAGATTATTCTTTTCTTAGCACAGTGGCTTCACTCAAAAGCCCCTTCCATTTGGTTTTATCCGGACGTCCTTGGAGAGTTTTCTGTCTCTTTTCTAACCTGTTCAGCTAGTGGACATTAACGAGTTGAATTATTGCCACTGGTTGTGCGAGCTTTCAAAAAAGTTTAGGTTAGCACTTATCTTTGGCTGTGATAATATTCCTTTTTATTGTAATCACTTAATCTAACTTTCTGCTATTTCTCTCAAATTTGAGGCTAATGATACAATCTGCTTTGGTGTATTTATTGCTGGGGCACAAGCAGGATCTATGACAAATAACTGTTTCAGAAAACTTCTTAGCAATACCTAATTCTTATTAGGAAGAGTAAACACACTGGGAGACTTATGAGTCACTTATGAGAAGATACATAGTTCTAAAAGCACTTGAAAGAGTTGGAAATCACTGCGGTATTAGAGATAAAAAATGTATCTCCAGTTTTTGGAATTGTCCAAAGAATATCATAGGAACTAAGTTATATGTCACAAACTTACTGATGGATACAGAATAAGCAAAAAACTTCAGTCACAGCAAGAGGAGAAAACAGAACTGAGGCTGTTAACTCATCATTCAGTGCTGTTCAATGACTCATATTCCACCCCATGATACTTAATCACAATGAAATGCCATGAAGATGCACTGAAAAAAGTGGAATGATAGCCGACTTCCAGTGAATTTTCAGGTGGTTTTACTGGAAGCCAATATTGCATAAAAATGTAAAAAATAATAATAACCTAAGTTTCTCTAGGGATGATTATTGAAGCTATACATAAAATCAAGTATGCCTTTAGACTTCCAAGTTTCAGTCTCTTGTGAAATACTTCTGCACATCTGACAAACTCCTGGAGTGTCAAGTACAACCTCATGTTTCTGCATTCCTTTTCAATATGTCACTGTGTTGATCACCAGCATGGAGGTCTACAGTGTGGAGAAGAATGAAGAGAAGTTTTGTGAATGCTTAATTTCCTCATTATCATCAATCAACATGCAGTCAAAATTATTCACAGAAGGCAGCAGCCTAACAGTTAGCACTGATATACAATTCTTGTAGTGAGGCAGAAAGAGAGCAAAGAGGAAAATTACAAAGAGATGGGGCCAGCATGACAGAGAACATTTTTTCTGTTTCTTAGAGGAAAAAAAAAAGAAATTTTGGTAACAATAGATCTCTCCTCACACAAGGCAAAATGTTCTTGCACTATTATGGATTCAAAGAAGTTTGTGGATTTTTCATCACTTGAATGATGGCTACAATAAATGATTATAGAACTGGCCCATAAATTTAACATATTTCACTTTAGAAGCAGTTGCCAATGGATCATATCCATCCTACACTGCTGACAGCAAGCATATCACTAGTGCTTTTTGGAGGAGTGGAGAAGAGGGAATGTCCTTTCAAATTAAGGATAAATAAAGGTGTTGTGGGGAACAATTTAAGTGTTATATAAGCTGTATTAATATTTTGATTGTACTTCTATACTTCAAAGGGTTTTTATGTTGTTGACTGTCACTGAACTTCCAAGAATCTCTTTTTTATATATATTTAATTTTTCAAGTGGATGGGTGATTTGGCAAATATCAAGTTTTGGTTTAACTTGAAATCCTCACAGGTGCATTGGCATTAAATAAAATACCTGGAAGTTAACGTAGGTGGAAGACATTAAACTGGAAACTCATAGTAAAGAATCAAGACAAAAGTCTTAGAAATGTTTAATGTTATGCTTGTTCCCAGATGTAAGCAATGCCACTGCAGTTATTGGAAAAACTTTCGGTGACTAAGGCAGCATGTGTTTGCAGAAATAGGACCTTAATTTCTTTCCAGAGTTTCAGGAAGGTAAGGAAAACAATCATATCTACAGAAAATTTGAAAAGGAGGTATGTTATGAGATAAAATATGAAAACAAATCCAAATAGATGCTGGATATTTTTTTCTTAATTGGTGGAATTGTTCAGTGTTGGAAAGCATCATTTTTCTTATAAAACATTAATTCCATTTATTACCTTGAACTACAAAGCAAGTTAAATGAATAAATATACAGAACTTTAAATTCTTAATTATTTACTATGAGAAATCCTTAGGAGGTACTGGAACAGTTGCTGTTTGAAGGTTCAGTTCACTCAGATAGTAAGAGCTTCTGGTGATTTGGTAGATATTTGGAGGAAAATAAAACTGGCAACAAGCTTGAAGATATTTTTCTGTCTTCAGGTTTCTAGAAATGTGGCACATTTATTTACAAAGGAGGGAGGGCAAGGGAGATAATTTAAAAGAAAAAAAATGTAGATAAACTAATACTCCATTTTCAGCATCTCTCAGCTTGAAATACAGTGAAGTACATAATGTCCCTGTAGCTACAGCAAGCTTCCTCATAAATACTGGTGACATGCTTAATCTTTTAAGAAAAGGAATGGAAGTCATTGGACTTCTCATTAATGGCGTAGCTCTTGGATAAGAAACCTAATGACTGCTGAAGTATGAAAAGACACCCTGGCAACTGCTGATCTTCTGAAGGTTTCTTCCTCTCCTGCTATTTTCATTGGATCTTATCTTTATTATCAGAGAGGAACTTGAAGTGTAAGATGTGGACCAATGATGTGGAAGATGCAGGACCTAAGCTGGAGCTTCTTGCTGATACTTTTCAGATCTCATTCAGTAACATGAAGGTTTTTTTTCTTAATTACGTATGCAGCCCTATAGATATTACAAAGCACAAGAACCAGAATGCTTTAAAAATTGTTTCTACAATCTTTGATTTAAGTCAGTTTTTCTGATGTCTGTGACAGATGGTAAAAACTGAGATAACACCACAACTGTGTGAGGCAGAAGTAAATGTAAATCTAAAATGACTTAAAGTGCTTGCAAAGATTAATTACAGTAGAGGGATATGCATGCCATAGCTGGCACAGTCTCTCTATATCACACGTAAGTATATTTGATTATATAAGTTCAAAAATAGCTTTTATGCAGTGACTAAGATGCCTTTTTATTTTTGATATGCTTCAACTTTCATAAATTCCTTTGATGTAAACCAAACTCTACTTTCTGAGCATCATCTCAATGACTTATTTGGATATTTTGTTGTAAAATGTAAAGAGAATATTCTGCTCCAGCTGTACTTTAACAAGCTGGATCATTCTTTATGTGCTTGCTTACAAATAACATCCATGCCACAGCAGGATGAATAGTTAGTACATTCTAGCAAGAAACAGGGACACCATTCTCCCACTTTCTGCAGCAAAAAAAGCAGGTAGGTTGCCTAGGAGAAGACTGAAGGTACAAAATATTTTATGGTAATGAAGGTTATGAATTTGTAATAAATCAGATGTTCCAGGATTACTATTTAGTCATGTTCTCCTTCCTAAATGTAACACAACTTATTCATTAGAAGGGAGGTAGTGACAGATACATAGAATAGGTCCTGTGAAAGCAAAAGAAAGATCACTGCTTACCAATTAACAGCTTCCTATTTGAAAGGAAAACATCTATTTTGAAGATACTAGGTATGGAAACACAAATAACAGGCTGAAGCAGTAGAAGAGCATAAAATCTTTGAGAAAAGCCAGGATGTTAACTTTGGAAAGCAACTGCCTTGCTCTTAACTTCTGAGTTTTCTCTTGCTCCTGCATGGTCAGCTTTCTGCTTCCTTTACCTCTAAGAAATGGGCCAAAGGGCGGCATTGTCTAAATTAAAATGAAAGAATCTTGTAGAGATTTACATGATCCAATGATGCTGCTTGGGCAGAGCTCCTCTGCATTGTCAATAGTGTTAGCCACTATTCACTGGAGGGTGGTATCTGACCTTTCTGGGCTTGGGAAGGGGAGAAGGAGGTTATAACCTATTAGTTATAAGTCTAGAGCACGGGAGGGCCAGGAGATCATCTCCAGGATCTGTCCTAGTGGTATAATTTTTGAAACATGCAAATATCTGCTGTTGCTCCAGATTTTACTCAGTCAGAGACCATTCTTATTGTCAGGATTTCAAAGAACATAAGGTCAGTGTCCTTACAGAGGACAGTTGAGAAAGCTGTACTTCTTTTTCTTCTACCATAATTGCTAAAATGAAAGACTTGCAGTCAGTTATATTTTTGGAGCAGGTTGAGGGAAAAAAGTAATAGTAGAATTATAGAGGTCATAGTGTAGCAAGGCAGCTTTCTATTTAGATTTCAGTATAGTACCAGAATGTGAATTTTCTACAGTTCTTCCTATACATATTACAGTTCAAAAGTTATTTTCCTTCCTAAGAGATAAAAATTTGTTTATCAGTTGATGCATCAGGAATTAGCATGATCTTTTTTTCATACATTTTGAGGGTTACTGCCTATTTTTTTATGAACACATTATTAAAATTGCTAAAAAAATACTGCATTGAACTGATCTACCATTTCATACAGAATGACATATATTTTACAGCTAATTGGTTTTATTTAAGTTTAAGGGTTTACATTCTCTTGCACATAGTGATGTGCACTTTCTTCTTCCCTCTTCTTTCTTTGCTTGCTAATCTAATGCAGAAAGAATGAAATGTTTCCTCAATCTGCAGGATGAAGATTAAAGACCCTTATCCTGCATATTTAGGGATGCAGTCATTTTAGTGCAAATACAGGTGCCAAACAAGGATGCAGAAAGCACATTAACTATAATATGCTCTATCTTGCTATTAAAATAGCTATCTTGTTGGCTCAGGGAACAGAGCTCTATTTAGCATTCCTCCACCATGCTGTACAGCATACATCCTAAGCATGTTTTATTATAAGCACAAACAAATTAACTCCTAACAGCAACACAGAACAATTGATTCTGAAAGTCACCTACAGAGATATAACCTAGTCAAATACCTCTGGTCAAAGCAGAATAATCCAGGTTGCCCTGGACCATGCCCATTTGAATTTTAACTATTCCCAGAGACAGAGACTCCACAGCCTCTCTGGGCAGCATGTTCTGCTGTTCAACCACCCTTACAGTTAATAAGTGTTTTTTTCTCATGCTTCAACAGAACTTCCTATATTTGTTTGTACCTATTACCTCTTGTTCTAACAATGGACATCAATGAAAAGAATCTGTATCTTCTTTACTCCCCATCAGGTATTTACAGGCATTGATAGAACTATTTTGCATCTTCTCCAGGTTGAATAGTCCCAGCTCTCTCAGCCTTTCCTTATTGGAAAGATATTCCAAGAACTTCATTATCTCTGAGGTCCTTTGCTGCGTTTACTTCAACATGTCCACTTCTTTCTTCTGCTGGGCAACTCAGAACTAAAACAAATTTGACTCTGTCATGTGCACCATATAGATAACTTCCTAGATTTTGTGTTCCTTTAAATCAATCAGACAAGCTTCTTCCTTGTTCATGAAGGTGCACTTTCCAGATGAGCAGGGAGCTCCTTCTTTCCAAGCAGGACTTTGTATTGATATTGCTGTACTGGACTCTAAATCAGAATGCAACAGCTATCTGAAGGAAAATGTTGCCTTTGACAGCAGCTACAAAAATGGCAGGTCTTCTGGTCTGGAAAGCTGGGAGATGTAATAATGGAAGATTGGTCTGAAAAACAGTGGGGGCAAACTTGAAACATTGTCCTGAATCATTACTCATCAGTAGTCAAACCGATAAGGAAAACAGTTAGATAGAAAAGAAGGGAGTGGGGGGAGGGGAGACTAGACAGAACAGATAATTTTGATATCTCAGAATCATTTTACTGAACAGCAATGATGGAAGTGAGTCATTTGCTCACTATGACTCAAAGACGTTTCATATAAAATCAAGGTCTGTAATCTCTCAGCCTAGTGTAAATTATATTTGAATAGCAATAGGAAGACAAATGCTATTTATAAAAATGAGTGAAATCAGTTAGTATGCTGATTGGATAGTAAAAAAAAAATAATCTAAGTTGAAGATAAATCTCTGCAAATTTACACAGCTTAGAAGAAATGCATTTCAGCTTAATGCCAAGGAATACCATGTACAGTATGAGCAATACATACTATAGGTCTGTTTACCTATTGCTTTGTTCCTGGGTTCTAGCTTGTTAGTAAATTGGAAAAGTAGATTTTACTCATTTTCAATAGAGTTAAAGAACTCAGCTAAACTCCTTGCACATGGATGATCCCACTGATTCACGTTTCAGGAATTTTCACAAAGATGGTAAAATCATGCAGTGGAATTGTCTTTCCTCAGACGAAAAAAATATTGCATAGATGCAAAGTTACTGCTGTGCTGGTGGTAATGTGGGCATTACTCAGGATATTTCTAGGAGCACAATTAAATTCTTGCCAATTCTTGCACGTTGGTTTTGACATTTAGACCTTTTCATTGTAAGTTTACAGGAATCGTGCCTGGCTGCAGTGTCTCATTTACTCATTACTGTCACTGCAGATGTGTTGGTTTTTGCTTTATTTGTTGTTTGTTTATTTTTATTTTGGTGTTTGCTTTTTGTTGTTGTTGTTTTTTCCCCCAGTATAAAAAGCTAAGAAAAATAGACATTTCATTACAAGCTGAGGGAACTCAGTGTGAAGGGTGGACTATTGCTCTAACTCCTCAGCTGTGTTTTCAGCACAGCCTTTCTTCCTGGATATTTCAGGTTTTCCCCCATAAATCCCACTTTTTTTGCTCATTTTACCAAACTCCTTAAAAGAAGAAACATTTCTCCAATTCCTCGCTTTGTATCTCACCTTTCCTCACTGTTCTTCACAAAAATCTTCTTTGTCAGAAAACAGGAACCAATTAACAGGAGCCAAAATATGGCAACCTGACCCCAACTTCTGCTTACTTAATTGAATAGGAGGATAACATCCAGGCAGAAAACATGGTGGAATTTTCTTTCCTTTTCTTCATCCCACACTGGTTTATCACATAGATTATACAATTTTGTCCAGATCACTTTTATCATAGAGGCTAATAAACAGCACCACCCATGTTCATCAGTCTGGGATATGGCCTAGAGTAGGTGAATTGACAATCCTCAGATAAAGTACATTCAATTTGTAAGTTGACAACTTTATGCTAGTTGATCAAATATCGAAATATATTCTTGTATGTCTACATAGAAAGTGATGAAAAAATGCAAGTGAAATCATCCTGTGCTCATCACTTCTTCCTTCCCTCCTTGGAATAAAAGCCCTACAGACCACAAAGACGATGTTGCCTGTGAGTATGAATGTCTAGAGATCAGAGTGAAAAAGTAACTGCTACTTCCACCAAATACTGCTTTTCTCGTGTGATATCTTCAGGAAATGTCCTTGTACTAAATTCCTTGTATCACTAATCATAGTAAATGTAAATGCTGAAATAATAATTTTGTTCTTCTGCTGTACTTCATTATAGAGTGAAAGGGACTGTGCATGGGTCAATCTGTAAAGATTAGCAGCCTTAATAAGCATATAACTATTATTCTGAGGTCAGAACCTTTCCACTGTATCAGGAATACAGTTGTTGCTTTCAGAAAAAAAAAAAAAAAAGGTGTGAGACTTTTCAAAGTTTGTCATAATCTTCATGTTTTCCTCTGAACTTGTAGTTCATCAGTATTCTGAACTTATTTTTGTACCTGTTTTTAACTGCAGTTTTATCTTGGATATATGTCTTAACTGAACTGTCCACAGCAAAAACTTCCCCCGTCTACTAGTGGAAAAAGCCGGGAGAGAAAAATAAACCTGACTGGAAAAATGATATGTTATTATCTGGATGTGTTTAAGAAGCTGTGTGCAGGGTTGCAGCAAAATCAAAAAATTGTGCCCTGCTATGGCCTGTCCTATTTCTAGTTGTTATTCTTTGATGCTTTCAGCACCAATAATCACCACTTGGCCTCTCTAAGAATGGTCATATTTGAGAGTCCAGGTGAGGATATCTTAACAGTGCACTGGCATGTCCTACTGCTGTATTTTCTGGCAGAAGTGAGTATAGTGGCACAGCCTAATGGTGTTTTGGTTGTCATTGTAATGATGTTTTTCACCCCTGATGATTCATCAGGAACAGATTGAAAGAGGGCAAGGGAGAACTTTTTCCAGAACTGTTACATTCTGCAGTGCTACCCCAATAGATAAAGGCTTTTGTTCCTAAGGACTTAGCTTGTAACAAAAGCTTTTGTTACTTTCTGAGAGTTTAAAGGTAAAATTAATTCTGACAAATTCCTATTTCTCATTAGCACAATGAAGAGTTGTTTGTACATACAATTGGTCTTGCCATTACCGTTGATAAAGATAAAAAAAGTAAGCCAATCCTTCTCAGCACATATCTCCAGACACAACACACAAAGAAGCTGATATCTTTACTAGCGTTGCACTAGGCATCCCTAAAGAACATGGTGAACAAAGAGGTATGCTGGACTCATTTTGAAAAAACTGTTTTTTGAGGGAACAAATAATAAAGTTATAATAAAATTCCCAGATCCCTAGAAAGCTGGCAGACTAAGTTTTCTTTACATACAAAAGGTAATACTCCTCGATTTGACTAGGGTTAGAGTTTTGATTATGACCAGATAAGGAATTTTGTGTTGGGGTAGCCACAAACAGCCTGGTAGAGTAACATAACTACATAGGTGCTCTGAAATAGACTGCCTTCCTGTATTCATTCTTATAGTTAAACCCAACAAGAAAAGTTTCGCTGGTAGCCGAAGAGAGGGACTTTGAAAAATTCTCTAATCCTTGAGGATTCTGGGAAGATGTCTGCTCCACTACCTGAAGCCTTCTGTATTTTCTTGCATGCTGTTTATCAGGAACATAAACTTGGTTCTTTTCTAAAGAGAAAGAATGATGCAAACATTGCAAATCCTAAGGATCTACAGAGATTGGTATATATCTCAAGGAATTGGGTTTAAAAATAGAAGGTCCACAGTAATCTCTAGAACTAAAGCCTAAAGCTGTACAAATGCAACAAATTATTACCCAGGTAATCTTGTGCTTTTCAATAAAAGCTCGCATTCAGTTGTTGCTTTTTTTTTCCCACTAGCAAAGAGTAAATTCACAAATACATGGAGTCCTAAAATAAATAAATAAAAGTGGAAGAGTATTTGAAATAGTTAACAAGTTTTTATATCTGAAAATGAGAAATATTTTTGACATTCTTAAATGAAGTTTTTCCTCTACACATGTTGAAAAGGATTTTTCTTTTGAGCTAAGTAACTAAAAAAGTGATAGTTAAGAAAAAAGTGTAAGTAACTATGACATAAATTCAAATACTTTTTTTCAAACACACTCTCAGTTTCAACTTGACCTGAATTATTATTTCTTCTTTGTGTGGTTATCATTTTCCCTGAAACTCCTTTTTCTTCTCCTCTACATTGACCCCAATCACAATTCAACAGTATGTGAAAGGTCTCTTGGCAATCAAATGGATTGCTTTAGTATGGATATAAAATGAAGATGTGAGATTAATATATCCATGAGCATTTTCAAAGTTCAGTCAATTGTGAGTTCAGTTCATGGGGGAATGAATGATTTGGAGGATGTGGGACCATAGCAGAAAAATATATTTTTCTATCTTTTAGCTCCCTAAGACAGAAGCACTACTTTCAAGGAAGAAATTTCACACAAAAGTTTACCTAGTGCTTCTTAAAACTACTCCCTTACCCCTGTGTTCTCCTTCCTCTTTTTCTTTCTCCTCCCCTATCCCCTTCCCCTTTCCTTATCTTACAGTGAGGTTCTGGGCCACATCAAGCCCTGAAGGGCAAATAAGGAAGGTGTTGGCTCCTTAGGGTGTCCTCATCCTGTCGCTGGAGTACACTGATGAGTTCTGAAAACATTATTCTAGTTGAATGCTCCAGCACTAATTTAAAATTATGTTACATTGAACTTGAAATACACTTTCAGTCCTTCCATCCTCTTGCCACCCCCTCCTTGGCTTCAGCATTTAACCCTTCTTGGAAGAACTCACAGACACTCCTGTTCCTTCCCATAGGTTGGGTTTTGTCTGAGCCTTAGCAAAGCACAAAGCCTTTAAAGTCTTCTTAAATATTTCAGTGCTGGATTGTGTATCACTACCTTCCAAACAATTTTCTTCATTGTTTCACTAAATAAAAAGTTTTTCAAAGGTGAACTTTAAGTGAAGTGCAAGAAAAATAATAATGTATAGTAACACACTGCATGCTTAATTTTTATTTGATGAAGGTACTATGACTGATTATGCTTATTTATATGTATCATACTTCCAAAAAATTTTTTTTCACATATCTTGCTTTTATATTTATGTATTTGGGTAATATGTTAAAATTACTACATATATTAACAGTACATATACATTTGTACATATTGATAGTCATAATCTCTACCAAAGTGGATTAAATTTCTGCCCTAAGCATATTCCTATTTGTACAGCCAATAAGTTAAAATACAGTGAATAAATACCTAATGTGAGCTGTCCAATAAGTTTGATAGATAATTAATGCAAAGAACAACCTGAAGTCACAGAATCACAGAATCACAGAATGACCCGGGTTGGAAGGGACCTCAAGGATCATGTAGTTCCAACCCCCCTGCCTAGCAGGGCCACCAAAAGTCATCAAAAGTCACCAAAAGTCATCAAAAGTCAGTTTTTTTGATTAAAGAACAAAATACTATTACAAAGTACTAGTAATTTATCATAGAGTGATGCATAAATTAAGAGTGACAGGAAATAACAAATGATTGCCAATAGAACACCATAAACAGAATGCAGCTTAACTCTATTGATTCTTTTCTTATCACTGCTGGTATTTTATTGGGAAGAAAAATGACTGTGATTTTTTGACATATGTATCGTCGGCTGACTTATTGAAGTATTGACGTGTATCTACCATATCTTTAGCTTTAATCTAGCTAATAATACTAACAGAGAAAGTATAGCAACAGAACCCTCAGCTCTAATTAGTAGACAAAATATGTATCAGGGGTTTCTGTCCAGCTTCGTTTACTTGCACTGCAGCCTGACTGACCTACAGTCTCTGTCAGTGGCTTGGTTAAGGACAGTTTAGGTCTGTCTGTGTTATATATGTTATGACTACATAGCAAAACCAGGGAGGATTGTTTAGTAGATAAATCCTTCAATAATTATTAACAGAGTTAAAAATTAGATGGTCTTTGTTTCAAATGTGTTCCAGAAAGATGCAGTATCAGATTTTAAAACATTTATGATGTGTCCACAATAACTACTTCCAAGGTATGATTATCATAAAAACAAGGTGTGCAGAACTGAGTCTAGAACATAGAAAAAATACTCTTTAAGTAGTAATATGGCAAGATTATTCTTTTCACAAGGTGAACCTTATGAACCTTATCCTAGTAGAGCTCAAAGCACGTTCAGAACTACCAATATGAAAAATAGGCAAAGTAAAGACGATTAAATACATATATCTAACATATACACACAGGAAGCTGAGACTTTTTTTTAGTAGGGAATCTAGTCATTTCTAGATCAAGCATCTAAACTTCAGTCCTGCAAAAAAAAGATAGAATGAATAATGGTGTCAAATATCTGTAATCGTCTAGAAGATAAGAATAGATGAGTAGCAGTAAACTGGATATGTATTAGCAAGTCAGAACAAAGCAATCTGATTTCCTTCCACAAAAAATGTTGGTTTTTTTGCTGTATTTTAGCTAAGGTAAGTCTCTTAATGAAATCTCCTGTGATATTCTCATATGGAAGGCAAAGAAATATGATCTGCAATGAGGAAGTGACTGGATTAGGTACCTGAAGAAGTATCACTGGGTTCACTGTCAACCTGGAAAGATGCATCTAGTCAAATTCAGTAAACATCTGTCACAGCTCAGATCTTTTGCACTTGGTGTTTTATGAATGCTGTGAATAATGAAATGAAAAGTGTTAGATTTACCAACAAACGAAACCTGGGAAGTCTAGACAAGGAAGTTAGAGAACATTCTATAACTCAAAATGATCCTCATAGGTGGTTTTAAAAAATTTTTGACAAACAAACAAAAAACAAGATGAAAAAGGTATAAGTAATCTGGTTCACAAGAACAGACATGAAACAACCAGGTAGGTAGCTGGTCTAAGAAAAGACTCCGGGAATTACTACAGATCATAGGATGAAGGAGTCCTAAAATACCATGTGGTTGCACAGAAGATTATCATGTTAGAATACATTGTCAACTGAATCATCATTAGCAATATTTCTCATTAGAGAGACCTCACACCATCTGGTTTTCAAGAGGAACTTCAGGAAGATGTAGACCAATTGGACTTGACTAAAAAAAGCAGCAATCATTTGTATAGGGTAATGAGAAAAGAGCTTTTACAAAATAGCAACTGTTTAGTAAAAGGAAAAAAAATCTGAGAAGGTTGTAACAAGAAACTTCAAATCTGAAAACGCTGCAGCAAAGAAAAGTAAATTATGTATGTGGAAATCCATTCATGTCCAAAATGGATGAAGACGATATGAAATAGGTGCAAAGGTCTGTATTAACTGTGAGGAAAAATTTTCACTTATTAAATGAGATAGTGGAAGAGTCCAGTAAGCCTGCAGGGTCTCCTTCTCAAAAGGTTTGTGAGAACACGTAAATGGGAATCAGAGATGGAGGATGAACTAGACTGCCTCTGGAAAGCCCTTCCCAATCCTTTCATTTATTTTATGCTTTATGAACCTTTGAGGATCTTTTGTTTTGTATTTTCAAAGCAAGAAGCACATTCATCACGTAAGTAAGCACCTCAAGTTTATGGTTTTATTTTAGAAAGGAGGGTGTTAGATCAGATTCTGACAGTGTCTCATTTCGTCTGTATAAAATTTATGATAATTTGACATCAAAGCTTTCATTGCAATCAAAGCAGCTGTAGAAGGCAGAGGCAGAGGCACTGTGGTGTTAAGGATGGCACCTTCAACAATGTGTGAGACTTTAGAATTGCCTGCGGACTATTAAGTTTCATTTGAAATCTATGAGCAGTATAATCTCCGCTGCAGCTGGTCTGGATTTACGAATTCAACTACGTTTGAACATTTTATTGTTAAATTACTAATCAAAAATGCTTGTTTTTCATAAACTGTTCTAGGTATCTAGATCTGTTTTTACAAGTAGAACTATGGTAGGCATACCATATCTTGGTTCTTCACAAAAGCAGTTCTGCAAAAGGAAAATGGTAAGTGTGTTTGATTTTCAGCTATGCTCAGTGTTAATAGAGACAAAGGGGCCCATTCATTGCTTGAATAAAATTTCTCTTCTATAAGCCAAAATAGCTCCCAAGTAAAGATAACTGGATCAAAAATTTTAGTTAAACAATAACTAGCGTTCCTTGCAAGTTGATGCAAGACTGATCAGATTTAACACCAACACCAATTTGTTCATATCTTCTTGTACTCTAAATTAATCTCTTTTTCTTTTTGCTATTTTGCTGTTCCACTTACTTATTTCTTTGATGCATGCAACTTTCTGATTTTTAGTTAACTTGCGCTTAACAGACAACAGCCAAAGAGAATTTTCAGGCTGTAAACAAGAAAATTGTAACTCAGTGTTCTTAGGGTACAACATTCAGCTATAACCTTCTCATATAATTAAATAGAAACTAAAGGGTAACTACTTGACTTTATCTTATTAAAATAAGGTTGTGCACTGTATTATAGCTGGCAAGAAATGCCTTCTTTTTACTGTTCGGTGTTTGTGTATCATCAGAGACAATATTCTACAGATTGCAATCAGGATTTCTGATTATTTCTTTGCCTATCTGCCAGAAAAGAAAAGGGAAACAGGGGCAGAAAGGTGAGGAAAAACTATTGTATCTCAGAGGTAGTAAAAAGAACATCTAAGCCAGCAATTTAAAATGATAGAATTTTGCTTTTCCATCATAGCATAAACTGTTCTTACTATACAAAAGCAAATTTCAGATACTCTCATACAATGACAGCCTATTACTGCTCTTGGATCTAAGGGCCAAGCTGACAACCAAGGATTCTGAGGGTGCCTGAATTAGCAGTTACCAATGCTGTCTGACTCATGGGAAATATGTAGAGGTAAATAAATATATGCTCTGAGCATTTTAACAGGCAGGTGCTTCTTCTACAATCCTCTCCGTGCTCCCTATGTTTTCTTCAGCCACTTTGATTGCCACTTGGCTCTCTTTCTCCGAAATCCCTGGCTAATCTCTTCTATATAGGTTCTTTTGCCACCCTTATCGTTGTAGCATAGAAGTGGCTGCCAGAAGCGCATTAATCAGCGCACTAAGATGTCACATGTGTCTCATGATCTTGTTCTTCCGCCTTCCAGAAAAAAAAGAACCTATGTGAAAACAGAGCATTATAGAAGATGATTCCCTCCCTGCCTTTATGTATGTATTCTAAAATGTATGAGAAATTCAAGAAAACCAAGAGCAAAAACTTTCTTGTGAGACACCAGGTAAAAGGAAGAAACCGTCAAAATGACTGATGAATTGTTGCAGCTGCCTAAGGATGGATGACATCTGTCCAGCCTGGAAGTAGTGAGAATGTGTACAATTAAGGATGAAACATTGCTCATTGGAATGAAACAGAATGTCTTTCCAGACAAGGATGAGTGGGGCCTCTTTTTCTGAATTTCTGCGAACCAAAGTAAGTCCTTTAGCATGTCTATGCTAACCAGAACAGCTGACACAAGGTATTTGCTCTGTGATCCTCCAGAAGCCCAAAACAGGCTGTGTGCTGGCCAAATACAAGCATTGAAAAGTGAAAACTCAAGCTCCTGAATATGCACTTCATTTTTTCAAAGCCACCCATATACATTGTGGTCATTTATACCACTATGTTGGTTTTTTTACAATTTCAATAGTAAGAAAAATATTTCTTAGAAAATAGAAGCAAGAAAATGTCACAGAATCATTGAATGTGCGAAATTCAGCCTATTATAAGATCAGCTACTCTTCCATGAAAATGTTCCACACAATTATGCATGCCCATTGTCCTGTTCTTTCAGTTGGGGCAGAACTGATTTTCTTCATAGTGTGTAGTATGATGTTTCAGCTTTAGGAGAAAAGCAATGTTGATAACACAGTGACATTTTAGTTGTTGCTGAGCAGTGCTGTACAGAGTCAAGGATGTTTCAGCTTCTCAAACTGTCCTGCCAGTATTCCTGCTCCAGTCATGGTATAAATTCTACTCTCTTCTCTCTGGTGCAGGCAGCTTCATTATCAATAGAAAAAGAGAATTTTCACTAGATGAGGGGACAAGACGTAGGAAAATAATGCGTGACTGCAGGGCTGGAGAAGGATAGATCAACCTACAGGTCTGAGAATCTATCAACCACTGCACCTAAGGACAGATAATCCAGTAGACTTACAGCAGTCTCAGGGCTGACGTAGTAGCTAATTTATGATTAATAACCTGCAGAGATACCACAGTAGTAAGGAGATCACAGCCTGCTACTTGAAATGAAAATCAATAAAAATAGACACCTTTGTTATCTCTGGGATTAGCACCTGTCATAATTAAGTTTATAGTCTAACACCTTAGCAGTTACTGAAATTACTTCCCTTATATTTATTTCCATCATCCATGGTGAGTCAAGCTTATACTTTGGGTAGGACAACTTCCTCTCATAGCTTTGAGGAATATAATTTCAAACTTTAGGTGCAGGGAAATTGGTCCTATGAAGAATACCAAAATGTGCTTTTTAATGTCTATCTCATCTTGTCAAAAGGAGGAGCTGCTGTTCATATGATCATTCATAGGTGATAAAACTAAATTATCTCACAGTCCCTAATCTATTTTTTTTTAATAGGCTATGATGCTTCTGAAGTACAGGTAAAGTTTCAGTGGTATTTGATGGTATCGACAGACTTCTCAGAGGAGTAATTGCACAGTCTCCTTTCTCCCCACATCATTGCCTCTAAGCAAATGGGGAAGATCCATTTGAACTACGATTCCTTAAGGGTTCTATTTCAGTCATGAGGCCTTCCAAAAGAAACCAGAGTGAAAAATGCTTATGAGTTATTAACGTACTACAAGTGATTTTGGACTAGTTTTATATTTATCTTTAGGATTACTGTTAATGACTAGAAGGAGGGAACAGCGAGGTGTGACACTGGCTGAGTGGCAACACAAAGCTTCTATCTCTAGAGTAAGCTTAACTTAATATGAAGTGTTTCTCTACCTTTTAATAACTTACACAGATATATGTAGTCTTTAACAGAAGAGCCTCTTGAGATACAGAAGCCAACACAGAGTTGATTTTATCCTTATCTATAAGAATTGAATAAAGTTGCCACATTTAATTCATACCTCCTAACAAAGGTGTTTCAACAACACTTGACGAGCATTAAACTTGTTTTCTATCTTTTCAGTATCTCAGGTTTATACAATCAATTGTGTTGAAGATCCTAGTTTCTTGTAACAAAATTTAACACAACCTGATGAAAACTGAGTATTATAAGAAGGATTTGGTCATGCAAACATAAAGAGGTAAGATAAATCACAGGATTAATTTCTCCAAAAGATCAAATACATTATTTTACTGTCTATGACTAAAAGTAACAACAGAAAAACAAAAAATAAAAAAACAAAAAACAAAACAAACAAACAAAAAACAGAAAAAAGAAGATTAAAGACACATGGAGATACTACAGGCCAGTCCGCCTCACCTCTGTCCCTGGAAAGGTGATGGAACAGCTTGTTCTGGATGCCATCTCCAGGCAATTGGGAGAGAAGATTATCAGGAGTAGTTAGCATGGGTTCACCAGGGGGAGGTTGTGCTCGACCAATGTGGTAGCCTTCTATGATTTCATCACTGGCTGGCTGGATGCGGGGAGAGCAGTGGATGTAGTCTACCTTGATTTCAGCAAGGCATTTGACACTGTCTCCCACACCATCCTTATAACAA
>JANHGO010000063.1:72190539-72210398 GCA_024606505.1 Aquila spilogaster | reverse complement strand
GTGACGTATGGATAGCACGTGTCAGTTTACTGACATAGTTTCATGCCAATTCTTGTTGTGAGCGAATAAAAGTTGAGGTTTGTGAGTTAAAGGATCCCTGGCGTTGTTTCATCTTAATCCTGACCTGGGAATCGGCGAACCTGAGTCGTCATCCTGAGAAATTGGGATGTGACAGTGGCAAAGATAAGGCTGAAATATCATCCACCAAGATGGAACAGAATGTCTTTCCAGATAACGATGACTGGACCCTTGCTTTCTGTGAACCAGAGTAAATTCATTAGCATTTCTAGGCCAAGAAAGCCAATTGTCCAAAGGTGTTTGTGCTGTGGCCTTCCAGAAGCATAGCCTGGTTCTGTGATGTGTGCTGGCCACATCCAGGTATCCAAAAGTGAAAACTTAAGCTCCCAAACATGAAGCTTTAAATAGTGGTTTTAATTTTTTCCTTCAAAGTGAGTTTTTCTTAGGGCCACTCAAATACACCATAGTCATGTATTTATTTCAGCTGTTTTTTACAATTGCAACACTAAGAAAAATGTTTCTTACAAAATAGAAGCAGAAAATGTCACATAACTACTGAATGTGAGAAACTTGGACTCTTGTGAGAATAGCTATCATTCCATGAAACATTACATGTAATTATGTACCCCGATGTATTTCTCTGTAAGTCATTCTCTGGGTAGTTTGGAGCTGTAGAGTGAAGCTAAGCAGTATTCCTACCTCAGGCTGCAGTTCCAGACCTCATCCTGTAGCTCACGACTGCCTGCCACATTTGGAGATTTCCTACCTGTGCAAAAGAGCCTTCTCAGGCCTTTCTTTGTTCTGGGTCTGTGACTACTTTCAGGAATGATAAGATTTAACTGATGGAAGAGACTGTGGATCTATCCACTACTACACCTAAGGAGAGAGAGCACAGAAGACTTGTAGCAGTCTTAGGGCTGAAGCAGTAGTTGTAATTAGAACCCTGCAAAGGTTCCACAGTGACCACTAGCTGAGAGCCTGCTACTTGAAAGAAAAATCAATAAAAATAGATGCCTTTGTTATCTCTGTGGATTAGCACCTGTTATAATTAAGCTTATAGCGTATTACCTAGAAGATACTGAAATTGCTTTCATTACATTTATTTATTTCATCCATGGTGAGTCAAGCTTACACTCTAGGTAGGACAACCTTCTCTCATAGCTTTGTAGAATTTAATTTTAAAGTTTTAGCCACAGGGAAATTGGCCCCATCAAGAACACCACCAAAGTTTTTTTTTTAATGGATATCACATCTTATTTAAAAGGGAAGGGCTACCACTTGTACCATTGTTCATAGGTGATAAAGCTATACCATCACACAGTCACTGATCTGTTTTTATTTAATTTTTTAAATAAGCAATGACACTTCTGAAGTACAGGTAAAGCTTCAACAATATTTGGTGGCTTTAACAGACTTCTGAGAAGAGTAATTGCACAATTTCCTTTTTCCATACGTCATTCCCTCTAAGCAAATGGGGAAGGAGAGTCTTTTCTAACTGATTCTCTTAGGGATTTATTTTACTCATGAGGATTTCTGGAAGAAACCTTCTCTCCAGTGAAAAATAGTTATGAGTTATTAACATACTCCACTTTCATCTAGTTTTGCATTCATCTTTAGGATTACTGTTAATGACAAGAAGTAGGGAAGAGCAAAGTGTGAAATTTACTGGGTGGCAATAGAAAGCTGTTGTCTCTAGAAGAAGCTTAGCTGAATATGAAGTGTTTCTCTGCCATTTAATAGCTCACACAAATATATGCAGTCTTTAATAGAAGAGCCTCTCAAGATACAGAAGCCAACAAAGATTTGAGTTCATCCTTATCTACAAGAGTTGAATAAAGCTGCCACATTTAATTCATAATTCCTAACAAAGATGATTGAACTCCTGTTCATGTGCATTAAACTTGTTTTCCATCTGTTTCAGTTTGACAGGTTAATATGATCAAGTGTGTTGAGGATCCCAGTTTCTTCTAATAGAAAGTTTAACACACCCTGATGCAAACAGAGTATTATGAAGGATTTGGGTCATGCAAACGTAGAGAGATAAGTCACAGAGCTGACTTCTCCAAAAGATCAAATACATTATTTCACTGTCTAAGACTAAAGTAACCACACACACACAAAAAAAAAAAAAAGAGGATTAGAGACACCTGGAGATAAAATTAAATCACTCTTGTTCAAAAACTGAGTGCAACAGCACCAAGGTTACTCTGCAGAATTCCTAACCCCAGTAAGATAGCAAGAATACCAAAACAAAACTAGTTTAGAAGAAAAGTACGGATGAAAAACTGATGATAGTGCTTGGCCAAGTCAGAGAAACAGTAATTCTCTATCAAGTAGTATTTCTTCATGTCCAGAAGTAAGGCATTTGTAATACCTTGTTCTAAAATGATTGTTGTTAAAAAAAAATGCTTAAAATAAACATGAGCCTAAGTGAAGGCACTTTTGTGTCTGGCAAGCTACAGAATGGTATTTTGTACATTTGTCTGGGTTTTAAGTCATATTGCATTAATTGTTGATCTGTATTAAAATCTAATATCAGATATTTTCTAATTTTTTCATGTGCATGTTAGCTTCACTGTGTTAATCAAGCTTTTTTGGTTTGCCAAATATTGGAATTTTCCACATTTTAGTTCTCTAATGTTTTCAGCACAGGTTTGCACCATAAAATTAGAGGCTGCTTTAAGCCTTACTTTGGAGTTGAACTTTTTCATGTTTTTGAGCACAATCATTCTATTATGGTCATTCATGGTGAACTGAAAATAGGATATATCAGTGGTCATCATAGGTAGTTCTACTCTTACATGTGGGATACCTTAGGGAGCTTTGTTTTTAAAATAGCAGTGCTATTTCTGGGTTTCACTAAGGTAGCTAACGCATTTACACAGTGATTTTTACACTTACAGGACACAAATATCGTCCCACAATTTAATGTAACTAGATAAAATTCAATATACAACAACATTAGCTTAGGAAGAATGTTGTTTTACAAAAAACTAAAGAAATCAAACTATTTCCTTATGCATATTTTTAAAAGAAATAGTTTTCCTGAAGTACCAATGTTTTTCAAGAAACTCATCTTCAGCTTCCCTTTTCACCATCTTAATTAGAATGACTCAGAATGAAATCTGCTGAAATGAACTAATTAAGCATGTTAACACCTTTGCTTCCATATGTCAAATTGAAGGTCTTCTTGCCTTTGCCTTTGCTAGTCAGGAGGTTCTTTATTATACTTTACAACTATGAAATGTTGTTTCTACTATTTTTATTTCTTCAAGGCTTTATAGATGCTATTGTCAGTTATCCACATGTATTTAACAAAACACAAATTGATTTTTTTGTCTAAAATTCTCTTTTTTCTTAATCAGCATGTCAATATCTTGTATGGGCCAAGACTATTTCTTCTCTCCTGCATTCCCCACTCACCTATTGTTGCTGGGTTTTTAGTCTTTCAAGGATAGAAGAGAGACTTGATCAGCTGGGCTTGTATTTCTAATCTACCAACCTGCACCTACCCCTTGTGTTCAGCTAAATGTTACCAAAACTCATCTACACTTAAACCAACTTTATGTTTTTTCCAGGTTATCCAGTCAGGTGTCAGCCCATTCCAAATATTTATGAGCTTTAAAAGAAGGGCATGTAAAGTACTCGGGTGACAGAGTTTGTTGAGTCACAGTGTAAAACACTTTCATAACGGAGGTCTTAACCCAGAGGGCTTCACTGACTATTGCTTAGCATCTTACAAGAATAGTTTAAGTAGAAAAGGTAATACTGAGAAAATACTTATTTCCAAGCCTTTAATTTCCCTGTTCATGCTTTTAGCCCAATCTCCTGTTGGCTATGAACCTTTTTCACTTCTACCTCCACTCCTCCTCTTGTGGCCTCCTGAACTCTTCCCAACAACCTAGACTATATAATTTAATCTACGCATCCTTTTCTAAACCTACTCCTGTTTCCACCTATTGACACATGACCCTAAGTTCCAAGACATTATTGGCAGTTGTTACTTCAAATACCTCCCTCGTAAACCCACTCTGGATACCCTTAGCTTTTGCACCTTTCCTTCGCATCACTGGAATTCCTTTCCTTCTACATAGAAGAATGCACAAATCATCAGTTGTCATCTCCTTTGACCTGCCTCTAATCTGTTGCTTGTGTTAAGTGAGCACTGTCATGAAACTTTGTTCTTTTCTGGGGTTTTCAGCCTCCACTGATATGGGATTCTTTTCTGAAGTTCTTGTTGTAAAATGCCAGGAAGATGTGTCTGTCATCTTTACACAAAATTTTGTCACAAGCTGCCCTTGTCTACAGGAACCACATGGGTTGAGGATTTTGGCAGTTGATGGGTTACACCATGGTTTGCATGGCTTCCAGCTTACAAAAGTTTTCCAGAATTGCCACCTAGCCAGGGCTTTCCTAAATTGGGATGAAAGAGAAGGGTTTTTTTGTGAAATGTTTTGCCTGAGATGCAGTGAACAACCAGAAGTCTGCATTAAAATTAATGGAAGCAATAGAGCTTCAAGTAGTAATATTTCTGTCTTTGCCTTAGCTTCCCAGCTTTTTTCCTGTTTAGAAAAGACACTGCATGAGTCACTAGAAATGTTAATTACTACAGGATTTACGCTACAGGGAAGATACTCTTGCTCTTTTATAGTGCTATGACTTGGACTCTACAGAGAGGATATTTTTGTTGTATTCAATATTAAAAAAAAAAAACACAAAAAATTTTAAATTAATTTTAAAAGGTTTTACAAAGCTGGCCATAATATCACATTTTTAATATGTCTCATTATTTCAAATTTTTATATTTTACCAATAATTTAAAATTTGCTAACAAAGGTTTTTTTTTTAATAGCTGATTAAGCTTAGTACAGTGAATTTTTAATATTTCACTCTACCCTTCCTAACATATACCTCCCAAGACAAATGCGTCCACAGGTTTCCATTTTTCATATTTGTTTTTGTCTAATTTTTTTACCTTTTAATACATGACTTTACCTTGAAGGTAGCTGTAACTCAAGGGGTTTCAATTCTCAGGTCCTGGTTCTAAGACTAATTTCCCAAACAAATACAACACAACTTAACTCTGTACAGTGAGAATCTCTACTAATCTGCTCAGTCATTCAGGGCATCTAATCTTAGCTAGAACTCTGCAATATCACATTTAAGAAGAAGAAAGAATGATTTGGCTTGTGAATGACAAGTATTACTAGGAATAAGGAAGAAGAATAGATCACTGCAGAGATTAAGGGATGTCCATTCCAAGCCTTAAAGCTATTTTACAGATGAACTCTAATTCTTTTCCTGACCCTAACATTTATCAGAAGTGTCTCAGATAATATGAAGAAAATTGAAGATGAATTTAAGCACATTTCCTTTGCTGGAAAATTGAAAGAATGCACATTGCTAGGTACATCTTTCACCTCTAACAAAAGGCCAAGATAGTACTTGGCTTTTCTGTAGATATTTTTCTTCAGAAAATTCAATAATGTCTTTAATTTCACTCGAGCAAAAGCTTGTATTATAGCTAATTTTCCCATTAGAACAGTGTAAAGGCCAGAAAAGGAATTGTAGCCCAAGAAACAAGGCTTGCTATTTATAGTGTTCAGAGATGCACTTTAAGGTAACAGCCATAGCAATTTGGATAAAGCACTTGAATGGAATTTAAGTCAGCTGCATGGTTTAATATTTAAGTAATACCTGACAGTATTGCCATACAAAAGAGAAGAAAATACCCTACTACTGCTACTCATGTAATCTGAAAGAATTTGTAATTTTCTCTGGTCAGGTGTAATAAGATTATTTTCAAATAGCAGTTAGAGAACCTGTGCAGTTCCCATCCACTTTCATGGGATTATCAGCACTGATGTCCTAATGTTTTGTTCCTCACAGAAGAAATCCCAAATGCGATTCTAGATTTCAGGTTCCTTTTGCAAAACAGTGCAACAGTCCGGGAGAAATCCTAGTAGCTTATGCTTAGATCATGTAAATTAGTCCAGCATGAATGGACCAAAATGTCTGAAATCATAAGTAAGGTGATGCTTTCAGAATCTAGCTTAAAATTGTAATGGGCAGAACCAAAATCCTGGCTGCAAAACTCCTAACCTTAAGCATTAGAGATCCAAACTGTTCTGAGATTTATTATATATAAAATTGAAAATAGCAAGGGAAACTTCACTGAGTTTGAAGGACCATTGGCAGTGGGATTCTCTGTGATGCCCAAAGGAAGCCCATGGAAACTATTGCTCATCACTAGAACTCACCTGCCCCATTCCAGTGGTAATACTGATTTAAGTCAGCTGCTGGTTTTGTTAAGCCATTTTAAGAAATGGACTGGGCAGCATACTTTCCACAGAGGGGCGGATGCTAGCTGAAACATGGCTTTTAACCACATCTATGTGGGTTTTCGTCAGAAAACATCTCAAGGAAATTTTTACCCAGAAAACATATTCATTAGACTATTTTAAATTAGCTCCCTCTACTTTTCACTATTTTCCCTGTTGCCAGAATTCAGAAACAGTTCTTTATGGAAAGACACAAGCAAACAGGCATACAAGCCAAATGTATATCTACCCCACAGTAAGGATAAAAAATAGGCATCTAAGTCAAGGTACAGATTTAAGGCAGGCAGCTTTGCCCCTGTTGCTGCAGCTGCTTCTACTGCTACCTTCACCAGAGCCAGCAGCACTAACTGGCATCAGAGGTGGCAGGAGTTAGTGAAAGAGGATCTGTAATTCTGAGAAAGGAGTGTTCAAAGGATATGTGACTGTTTCTGCAGGAGGCTCTCAAACCTGGGCGTATTTCACAGCTACCAGCCAGTGCTGTGTGTGAATAAAATTCTTATGGTACGTTTAGAGAAGCAGAAACAGTCAGAATTATGCAATACGTTAAAAGGGAAACCAGTGAGTAATTAATACATACTTAGCTTTAAATACACAAATAGCTTTGATTATTTTTTTAAAGTGAGTAATATAATCACATGTGTGTTTGCAATAATACAATGTTTTAAAATAGAGATTATGTATTACTGCTACTTTTGAACATTGGCATAGTATTCATAGTTGCCTTTTAAAATAGAAACTCTCTGATTTAACAGGTGTTAATAGTTAAATATATAATTAATCTTAGAGTGATGTATGGAACAATACCATCAAGTAGAAAAAGAAACTTTATAGCAAAGGGTGAATTATACAATATATACTGGACCAATTTAAGTCTAATTTTACTATTTCACAGTCAAACTGAGTAACTGTGAAACTAGAAATGGTGAGGAAGATTTGTACTTCTCAATAAGCAGTTTGCTTGCAACTAAGAATTTAAAAACAAGTTGAAAAAAATTAACTTTCTGAATCACTTATGATATTACCTCTCTAAATCAACCTTAGAACTATGCCATTTAATGTTTCCATTAATGACGTGAAAGAAAACACAGAAAGTCGTTAGTGAAGGAACAGGAAGTCATGCTAAGGACAGATCACCAATACAAAGCAATATGGGTAACTTGATTTATAGATACAGTAAACCACTATGTGCTTCATTAGGGGACAGATGCAAGATACCTGGTTTTACATCTAAAGCCAAGGTGCAGACAATCGTATGTGACAGGAGACTCTACCCCACGGAGCAATTACTCTAAATAAGGTATTATGATCATGGTGATAGCTAATTGTAATTCCAATGAGAAAGCTGGGATAATGTTGTCCTTCAGGATCTAACTATTATGCTACTGATGTGAACATTACTGAAATATGTTTCGTAATTTGGGAGTCCATATTTCAAGAAGGATCTTGAGAAGCTAAACCAGGTTTGGAAAAGAGCCCAGGTATCATTGAAGAGTTGGAAACTATAGCTTACGGGTAGAGATTCAAGGATCTCAATCAATTTAGCTTATCAAACAGAAGATTAAGGAGAAATTTTATCAATCTGTGAGTGCCACAAATCAGATAAAGGATAATCCTGTCTAGAAAACAAAGAGTAACAATACCAAATACCTGGAAGTGAACTTAAACATAATGTTACAGAAATTTGTGCCATAATGCTGACATCGAACTAACATGCCAATTTGAATGGGATAGTTGTTATTTACTGGGATTTGTAACTGAGGCCTGTGACAGACACTGTACAAACAGTAGTTCTAAAATCGACATGAGGAGCTTTTCTGGAAGGTGTACTTAACTTCAGCTTCAAGCATTAACTAATGAACACAAATGATGGAACTTCCGTGAATCAGGAATTTGGAGAAGATTAACTAAATTCTCTCAGCTGGCCTCAAAATCAGTGAAAACTGCCATCTTCATTGCTAGTGAGCTGAATCACCCAAACAAAATAATAAAAGAGGGAGAGGTAGGAAAAATGTGAAACGTGAATTGAAAGAATGCATCTTCAAAAGAAAATTAAATTTCCTTTCTGATAAATATAGTACCCTATTTGAATTCTGATTCTTCAGAGGAATGATTCATCAGTGGTTTTGATAAAAATTTTACCAAGAAGTGTTCCATGTCTTTCTATTTGGATAGAAAACTAGATAGAACTTTTGGTTAGAAATTCTTCTTGGTTGTAGTGAAAATTGATTACTGAAAGTTAAATTAAATTACCAAATCAGTCTATATGTTTGAAATAAAATTTCCGTGCCCTATTTATAAATCATTAAAGAGAAAAAATCAGTTAGACAGTGAAAGCCTATTGTTTTAGATTAATTTTATTTGCAGTCAAACTTCCTTCTTTAAACTAGTGTATTTTAGAATGGAAGTATTCTTCGTATAGATATAAACCAGTATGCCAAAAACTATTTCAGACATATGGACTTTAACTCTTGATTTCTTCTGTTCTAATTCCATTATTCTTTCTCTATTTATTAAATTCCTTCTCCATTTACAAAATGGTAAGCGAAGTAAAGCAAATGGATTGACCTTTAAAATGGAAATTCTGTAGTGATTAGTTTCATGCTTGTATGCATTACTGTGTTGTTTGATTTTGTTTCAGCTAACTGCAAAAAATCAAATATACTTGTTGAAAAAAACCCTTTTAATGCATATTATTATAAAAAGTCCTAAGTCAAACAGTTTTCTCCTCTGACTAATCCTGGAAAGCAAAAACTAATGCATCAGTTCTGTGTCCATATAGTCAAATTTATCTCTATGGAAATTCCTAGATGTTGATCATGTAGTGGTACAGGACAAAGGTTTAAAATCTAGAATTTGTCTCCCTGATACATGAGAGACCATAAGGGCCCACAAAAGCACTTCTGTGTTTAAAATGGCTGGAAACCTAAAAATTACAATAGGTACTATTGAGCTCAGAAACGTCCCGGGGCTTCATCTTCAGTGTTTGCGATGGACTTCTACCTAGCAAAGAACTTAGAGAGAAAATAGAAACTTTCAGAGGAACTGAGATTAGATTTTTAATACTGCATGTGTAACTTAATCGTGTGGAATCTCTTGTCCACAGAGATTAACTGGGAGGACTTCAAACACTAATTCTTCAGCCTTCCACCTCTTTTAGAAAGTTATAACAAGATATTTTCTAATTCCACCCCTCTCAGAAGAGCAGAGGAATGCTCTGACTGGCCTAATTGGCTTATATTGTAAAGGTCAGCTCGTGGAAAATCCCATGGAACTGAAGTACAATTAGTATTACAGTTCTAACATATAGATAAATACTGAAGAACGTCAAATACTGTTTATGAATTAATACTTATGAATAAATAATTTCATTTAAAAATTCATTTGTAGCTACAAGCTGGCCAAAAAAATGTGTAAATCAGACAGAAATTATATATTTTGCTATCAGCCTATGGTAGGACAAGTCTTAGCTTCTACTGAGGCAAAAAGAAACTGACAACCTGAACTTGTGTGAGAGCATTACAGGCTAACTCATCCATAACAGATCTCATATGAAGTAGTTAGTATAACACAGCAACAAAGAAATGCATTATCACTGAGCAAAACAAATTAAATAGGAAAAGAAATAGACAGCTCTCAGCAAATAATGTAAAGTTAATACCTATGAGATCAATGTTGAAGAAGGACTGATTTCTTCATTTTACTTTTCTTCCCATAATGACCAATGGCAAAATGCTGTTGGTCATAATAATACTCATTATATAGGCTATCGTCTAACCTACCCTTCCCCCATTACTCTTACAATTTCTAGTCAAAGACAGCTTTAATCCTGTATCTAAATATTAGGATCTAGAAATTCAGTAGAAAGCTATATGTATTCATTAGACATAACCAGTGTATGGTTATCTCTAAAGCTTGCATAGCACTTAATGCTTAACTTGGGTTTGCCCCAAATATTTTGATTCACTTAACTCCTATATGAAGACCTAGAAAGCAGACTTAGCATATAAATTTTCACAGCAGAAGGTGAAGGCAATTCCTTTTGCCACTGTCACCTAAAGACTTTTAGAGCTGACATATCACAGCTATACCACCTATGAGCTTACTGGCATGTTTTGTCTTCTATAAATGTCCACATTTGACTGCCTCCAGTATCTTCTTTTGCATGGATGCAGAAGAGGGCAGAGGGTTTTTTTATCAGGGGAGAATAATTTTTTTCAGATCTCTCTCTGTCTGTGCTCTCTCCCAGAACACAGTGGGGGTGTTCACTTCTCCAGGAATAAGGCTAGCTCAGTATGAAACTATCCCTGTTACATTTACATCATGAAATGATGCCTTATCAGGATACTGATTCAAATTTGAACAAACTGAAGGAAAAAAAAATTATTAGTAGTATTATTATTGCAATGACCCCTAACCCAGCAAACTTTGTTGATTTTTTTTGTTTGTTTGCACTCATATTACACAGTTTTGGATATTAATGGATACTGAAATCAGAAAATGGTGAAGTTCTCTCCTTTGAACTTTCTTACCATCTGGAAAAAATAAAGAATAAAAATTCAGGAATTTTCAACCCAGGTGAGGTACAGGTGATGCTGTAGGAAAAGGAAAGGAGATGTGTTTTAAGGAATTAACTGTAGTTGGATATTCAATTTCTATTAAAAGTACAGCTATTTCAAATGCTAACATTGTGTCAAAATGTATTTTAAATACCTTCTGTGTGCCAGGAAACTCCAACGTTTTATTCCTTGCACATTAAGTATGTCTGCTCCCATCTTTTTCAGATTAGAGTTCTTCAGTGTTGTCTAACTAGGTAAAGACTACCTGGAAAACTCAATTTGGTTCACCAAGCAAGCCATACAGATTCCAGATAGGTTGATGGATTCTTTGTACCCACAGTCAGATGATGTTATTAAAAACTGATTTATGCTCAAAATACTTTACCCTGAACATCTTTTTTGCCCATAACCCATCTAGACTGATATTTAATGCTATGGTTAATACTATCCATGCTGAAATTACTTAAGTCCAAAGCCAGTACACGGGGGAAATCTGCACTTAAAAAATTATCTCCTGGTGGCAAAATAGTCATCATTAGTTCAAATTCTCTTGTAGACAGAAAGGTGGTACACAGAATACCATAAGGTTGTGTATGTCAGAGAAATAAGGTGAAGGAATTGTACACCCTGAAAACCAAGAACAGCATGAAAAAAGGTCAATCTTGCTTTCTTATTTGGGCTTGCAGATAATGTTCTTAATTATGAGCAGACAAAGTGAGTGAATGTGCATGTATGTTGGCATTTTAATAACTCTAGTGTGCCAGAAAATTCCACCTCCCCATTCATGCCATAAAGCATGTCTGGCTCCTGGCCCTTTCCACATGCTGGTGCTACTGCAGTGGTTGGTAGACAAGGGCTATATAAGTAATAATTTTTTTTTTTTTTTAGAGCCAGGAAGCCTTTTTCTGCCCATGTACTATGGCGTGTCTGTGTTCCTTTTATGTTAGACATTGTTTCCAAGTATTTCTTCCATTATTCCTATATTTATTAGATAACATTTTCTCTTTTACCTACATTCTTTCAAATCTACTCCTATTGTTCAAATCCCCAAATAGTCTATGAAAAGCTAAACATAAATTCAAATATGTTCTGCTACCAGCTTGAGATATATTAATAAGACATTTTGATCTAGTAAGTTTACAAGCTAATAAATGTTCAGTCTATATAGTTCCCATTTATTGCATATTTATTTTCCAGTTTAGTTTTTAGTACCATGTAAATTTTAATTTTTTTTATTAACTATTAGAAATCCTCCTGGGCAATGAATATTGTGGAAGGCATCCTCACATGATTTGTACTAATTCATAATTTTTCAACATGAAAAAGCACTTCTAAAATGTGTGCATATATAGATGCACTAACAGAAAAAATTGAGGTGTACTGGACAGTTATATTGCCCAGGATCAATTCTGTAGCTTCCCCATGCTCTTTCACTGCTAACTATTTCTGGTTTTAATATGTTTTTTGTAAACAATGTGCAGTTAAACTTTTATTTTCTTTCATTGCACAGTTCATTTTTCCCATCTAGTCACTGCTGAATATTCTAATGGTAGAACTGAGAATGGTAACTTCACATTTGATTGTAGTGGAAATGCAATACACAAAGGCAATTGTACATTTCAGCTTTTGCCTGCACAGCAGCAAGGTTCTAATTTACTCAGCTGTTTGGTTGTGGGTTGTTTGGTGGTTTTTTTTCAAATTTAGCAAGAATGCTAACGATGCTTTGCAATGCTAGCTTTGTATTTAAATGATAAAGTTAGAAGAATCTTCCCTATGAGATACCATTAGCTGAAACATTTCTGCAAAGTCATAAAACTTACTTCCTGTGCTTGATTTGAAAAAAAGAAATAAACAAAAAACCAGAGGAAATTACATGCCTTTCTATAGCTATTTACAGAATCAGAGAACACTATTAGCCTCTGAATGATTTAAACTGTTGGTTTTAACCTATTGGTTTTCTGTACTTGGTGAATATGCATCGCCCACCTATCTTGAATAGAAAGGTCCCAATAAACTACATAAATGAGCTTTGATGTCTCTTCTAAATTATCCCTGATTGCCCTTGATTCTATTTGCATGGATCTACTACATTTGCTTTCAAACACAGTGTACTAGGCTATGTACTACTGGCTGAATGGCAAAACTGTTCCAGGGAAAATGTTTTTTTGATGTTAGCAGTGTGAATTTCTCAAAATACAAGCCAATCATAAGGCTACATCTTTGCTACATAAACACAAAGACATTTTTAACATATGCTCTTCCTCTGTGTTTATCAAATACCACTTAAAAGAATTATTGAATAATTCTTGCCTGTTTATTTTCACACATTGCAAAGACCATTATAATGATTTAGCACTCTTTGTTCAGTAGAACAAGGAATTGCAGAAATATCACACAGGATGATTTGTTAAATAATTTTATAATAGGACTCCCATTTTTATTCTCCATGCCCCTGTTAGTTATAAAAAAATTTTGTGCAAGGTCACTGGTGTTAGGAATCATGCTTTTCACAGGAGTGAAAAAATTAACTCTCTCTATCAGGAACCATATTCATGATATATTGTTTCTCTTTCTCTCTGTATCTCCCTTTCTTAATTTCAATTGTACCTTTTTTTTTTCGGAATAGGGTATTTCTGACATACACAAATTCAAGCATTATTATCTGCATCCCAATCATGCATAACTGTTCTCCATCTTTGCTGCTCCAGCACATGCAGTGGAATGAATTACCCAGGGTTTGACAGAGACTGAGGTTTGGGTGAGAGCTAGCTGGTAGAACTAAAAATGGAAAAGATTAGAGCAGAGCCTGAAGTTGAAGAAGGCCACTGGAAGAATTGGTATGAGTTATAACTCTACCTTTTCTGAGGACACAAATTCTTTCTTTATAAAACAGCTAAGTAGGTCAGGAGTTTTAAATTTAATATCAATGTGCTCTGTTTCAGAGGAAGGTATGGGCTTTGGTGAGGGACTTCCTGTGCCTGTATAGAATTTTAGGGCTTGACATTGCTTTAGTACTGTAGGATTTAGTACTTTAGTACTGAGGGTTTAGAAAACCATCTACAGTCTAAGTGAATGGAGTATGAGATACTTTGCAAGATTTCAAAGCAGAAACCATAATTTTCTCCTCTTTCAGTATGGGATTACCGCTAGAAAGGCCAGCTTAAGGCTTTTCTTGGCCTTGGTGGTGTTCATATGTGTATGGAGGAGCAGACCTTCCAGTCTTGACAAGGCAGTGGATCAGTCATTGCCAGTATCAAGAACAGCAATTCTTCCTCTCTGGCCAATTGAGCACCTTGTGACAGTTCCCTGGAGCAAACAGCCTTATGTCAGGTCAAATTGGCACCTTGCTGCTATGGAGGTGGCAGCTCCAGTCACCTGTTGAGCTCCTCTGGAGTGAGATGTTCTGCACTGCAGCAGGATCCAGCCCTGGCCATAGACATGAGATTGTGGAGACTCTAACATACATATTAAGCTTTATGGATAAGTTGCTTAGGTGGGGAGAGGAATTAAATTTAATGTTAAGTTAGGTAAGCACTAAGAAACTCTAGTTATGAGCTAGGAGCCTGGAGTATTAGTATTGTCTAAACATGGTGAAAAGACCATCCTGTTTTATTTTGTAAAGTATGTGCATGTGTCCAAAATGACTTAAGAAATATGTATTTATTAACTTTCTACTTTCATTTTATTTCACCTATTCGTTCACCACATGAAAGTCAATAATGTCCACAGAAATTGTTTTAACACTGTTAAAAGGTTAAGATTTAGTACTTAAAAGGGCATTTATTCCATTCTTTTGACACAGCCTCTTGAAACAAGGATATGCATTCTTGTCTAAGAGAAAACAGAGCTAACAAAGCATCAATGAAGCCAGCTAGGCAATGGCAATTTGATGAATGTTTTGAACAGTGGTACAAGGAGCTTCTCACAGGGCAATATTTAAAACTGCAAGTACTAAATTGAGAGCATATGCTCCAGGACAGAGGCCAAAAAAGTAATTCTATAAATGTTAATGTGCATGTTCCACCTTATCCTTATGAGTAACCTTGCTGCCCATCACTGCACTGAGAACCTACATCTGTAACGTGCTGAGCACTGGGTCCTCAGAGCTTCAAACTCCCAGAGAAACAATGGGACCTTATGGATTGTGTTCTGCTTGTACCAACCTAGGACTGAGACTTGTATGTGCTTCAGTGTATAAAGAAAACATTCCTTTATAACACAGAAAAATGCTTTTATCGTTTTACTAAGGGTATGAAGAAAGCACCTCAGCTTAGGGCAATAAAGTTACTTTTAAAATCTTACACAACTTTTCTCCCTGTCCTACAGTCTCCTGCCTAACAGTCCTGCTCTTGAGCGTACCACTGTGTACAGTTTTCACCATCATGCATATTACATATTACATATTACTGAAACATTTGAAGATGTAGAGTGTTCCCTCCCCAAATATGTGAGCCCCTATGGGAAAATATTTCCAGAGAAAGATAAATTTGGCCATACATAACACTTTCTCTTTGTTTTACACTTGATTAATGTGATGCCTGTAAGAACATATGCAAGCATTAATTCTGATTAACTTTTATTGCACTGCTAGCATGTCCTTAACTTTTAAAACTAATTGGCCTTGTTCTTTTGTTTAGATCTGTTTTATAAAGCATAGCTGTCCATGACTCTTGCTGCAACCTTTTCAGACACATGTATGATGTAAAATTTTCAGAGCAATCATCTGGTTGAACTTTTAACCAGTTGCTTACCCAGATCAAACTCTTGTTCAATATATAGAAAATTCTGAGATGCAAAAGTTTTTGACACCTTTCCATACAATGCATTTTGTAAATGCATTGTGTAAGTGAATTCTGGATGTTTTCACCTATATTTAGAAACTGGAATGGACTCCCTGAACCTGGTTAACAAATTCTTGACGATAATATTAATAACATGTCTGATATGAAAAGACTCTTCTATTAGCTGAATGAATAAGTTGGCCTTAAGCCTGCAGTCTTTCTACTTTGGTATACAGCTAGTTGCAGAGCTAGGTTTTTGTTACCTTGGCTAGCTTCAACCTCATTCTTTCCTTGCACTCTCCTACTTGTCTGTGTGCATCTTCTGTCTCTAGTCTTGTTCTCACTTTATTAGCTCTCTGGAAGATATTCTTTTGTTCTGTATTTGCAAAGCACTTGGCACAGGAGAACTGATCATCCTGAGTATGGTTCCTAGGCATTAAAGCAATATGAATATTAAACAATCTTTTCTTGAAAGCCAAATACTATATTGGGGTGCACTCATTATGCGGAGAGCTGTTTTGATTACATGGGATGCAGAGCGATGAAATTTACAATATATAGACCATATTATGTTCACAGAAATGTTAGAAAACAAGCAGGCACAGCATCACAAGCAATTGAGAATATATTTCTCAGGATTCATGCTACTTTTAAGTGGCACTTGTTATCTTACCTTATGGTGTGTAATTCCAGGAGGATGAGAATGTATGTCTTTCTACTGTCTGCTGACAGCAGGAGATAATTCATCATCCAGTAAAGCTCTTTCCATCCTAGGTATTGGCATAAATCCAGATTGTCCTAGGTCCAGAATACACTGGCTTTAGCTAGATCAGCTTGTAATTGGCCTTTGGCTAACTCCTCTGTAAGCCCAGTCTGATACTGGGTTGTAACTATTCAAAGCTGGTTTATTTGATGCTGGTTAGTTTGTTTTCACAGAAAATGAGAAGAATCATTCATTTTCTGAGCACATTTCAGGCTAGGTGGATTTTTTTTAAAAAGTAAATCAAATTATTAGACCTTGTATAGGGAAAAAAAGGGGGATAAATAGGAGACAACCTTACCAGCTCTTTTGACCCTAAACAGTATGAATTTCATCCCTGAATGAAAAACTGTCTACTTCAAATAGGCACCACTTGCTTCTGTCAGTAAAGGTGAGAATACGGTTGCTGGTCTTGGGTTCAAAGTCACCCAGGGGATTTAGAACAGCTCATCGATGATGAACAGTTTAAAGACGGCCTGTTGTTGGTTCCTATAGTCTGCTACTTTCCATTAAAGAATACTGGATGATAATCAGACTGTAGGGAGGAAACAAAGTACTAAATTATCAGGAAGGAGTAACACCACGCCCATCTGTCACAGAGATAGTGACAATAGCATTTAGCAATCTCTAGAATTTACTGCTTACTTTATTTTAAGGCTGCACTTTTATCCATTTAAATATGCATGAAAATTAATACCAAAAACCCCTTTATGTTTGAACAGGTCTATTTAGTCTATTTGGCAGAACAAGAATAATCTCAAGTGCTTTCTGCAAAAGAATATTTAAAGATGAAGAAATGGGACTTCCACAGTTTCCCTCAGGAGTCTGTTCCAGAGACTAAGAGAAACCCAGTACAGATGAAGTACCAGGTCAGACTGGTAACTTTAAGGAAACTGTAAGGCATTTTCTCTCACATCTTTCCATGTAAAACTTTCTTCCTTTCCCAGGCCTGTTTTCCACAGCATTTATGGTAGAAAATGAAATATGACACAATTAAAACAGTGACACATTTTTACATAAGAATTCTTTCTTCAAAACTATAACTATTATTCTTTTAAAGACAAAGGCATATATTACCACTTTTATTTTTTTCAGCCCTGCAGAAGCCATGTATCAGTGATAGATGGAACTGGTTTATAACTGGCTTAAAGAGGAACATTAAGTACTAAGTCAATGGCATACTCCTGAGACTTCCTATCCTTCAGTGATGCAGAAAGAACACCACCTGGTTTTCAACCCCAGCTTCAGTTTTCAAGGATGACAGTTTAAAAAACTCTTTGAATAAATAAATGGAGGAAGTATTGAGAAGAAATTAACACAGTACCCTACCATGCCATTGGTAGTAATGTCTTTTGACATTTTACCTGTGCTTAAAATATTCTGTCCAGATCTGTTGATCTCTGGTCATCCTGGTGGCTTTTGGATCCTCTTGATCACAGCAGTACATCTAATTATCAAATATTACATGATGTGATTCCTTTTTGAACAAGTTCAAAATGGCACTTTTTCTTGCCTTCAGCTTCCCTCCGTGGTAGTCAGTTATACCAGCTTTATGGCCTCTCTGTGTCACTGAAGCAGCACAGGGAAGTTATATAGCAGAAGGTCTTCCCCGAAGTATAACTAATCACCAAATTGCTGAGTAAGCTGTACTGTGGCTTTTTCATAAGTTGAGGAATCTGATTCCTTGTCATTGGCCAAACTCTTTTTCCTTACACCATGGTGTTGGACACTGCAATTTGCTAGTCTTGCTTTTGCCAAGGGTTTCTGCCTTCAGAGATGCTGCATTGTGTATGCATGGTGATTTATTCACAGTAGTTTGCTGTCCTTTACTGAATGCCATTTTAATGTTAAAATAAAATTTAATGGGTATTAAAAAAGGAGCAAATTGGGGGTTTTATTTTTATTTACAAGCTTCTAGGAATGAAATGTTACCAGGTCAGATCAAAGCTTTTGGTGTTGGAGCTCTGTTGTGCAGGAATGATTTATATAAGAATGCTGTCAGATATACTTTATTGCAGCCTCCAAACAACTTTATGCTGAGCTGCACAGCACTACAGACACTTGCAGATTTCCAAGACTGTGCTAGCTCAGCTGAAGACTAATTACTGATTAGTTTGCTGAATATTAGAAAACAAAAATTTCTGGATAGCTGGTAGCTAGAATGCTGGAATGGAAGAAGCTTTTAACGATTTCCTCTTATAGGAGTTACAAACCTTGCATCTTCCCACATGTACTAAAAGTCTGGGGGTTTTTGTGAGTTCAGAAGGCTGCTTCAGCTGTTTGGAAGTAAGCGCACAATAGCAGAAGTACAGTGACTGGACAAACATTGGATGGCTGCTAGGAATGGAAAAGGATGCTGTCAGAATACAGTTCATGGGGACAAGGGCAATGCCATTCAACAGCTGCTGGTTTTCTGATGAGGAGAAAACTCTCTCTGAGGAGACTTTATCTAAGCACGTTGAGTAAACTGTCCTCCTTGCTTTTGAGGGGTAAAGACCACCACACCAAATACCGGGCAGAAACTGCCATAGAGAATGCAGAAGAGAGTCACTTGTCAATACACACTTTTTCCATACCCATTAATAGAGAACTTTTGAAAGAGGTGTGCATGATTTTTCATAACTCCTGTAAGAACAGGAACTATATATGCATACTTTAACAAGAAAGGACTTCTCTGGAATAGTGCAGGTAGAATTCAGTTGATGAAATGCAAAAGTCTGAGGATTTCAAGAGATCTGAGAAGACCTCACTTCGTAAATTGCTAATATTAACCCAACTTTCCATACCAGGACCCTGTTTTGTGAACAACTGTAGAATTGTACCACTACCTGAAAACTTTTTTCTACTTTAGACAAAAGTATGTTGGTATATGTTCTCACACATTTTTAAAAATATCATAAGTAGCTTCTTCCTGTGTTGTCTCTGATTTGTCTTTATTTTAACTACAGACCCTCCCTGAGAGACAATGCTTAATTATAATTACACTGTAACTAACTGTTACATGCATGTCAGTTTGGGGTACTTTACAGATCATGGATGGAAAATAGGAAATAATATCTCCTATAATCTGAGGAGATATTTTATTATCCTACTCTGCTGCTACCTTCATTGTAAAACTCCTGTTGAACTTCCTTGGGAGGAGAAACAAGCCTGAAATATCTGTGCATGCTACCTTCATTGACGTTATCAGCTCTTTATTGTGTCTTAAAATAATTCCTTTCCCATACTTGACTGACACCTTTATTGATGTAAGTCTTAATTATTGGTCTTTCTGGAGTCTAACTCTGTTAGAAGTTCCTGTTAAAAGCTCTCCTTAGAAACACCCTAACTCCTCACGGCACTGCAATTGAGAGCTAACGTGTATCCCACTAGGGAATTCCTGGCAAGGGGGAGACAGGAGTCG
>JANHGO010000063.1:72146345-72182447 GCA_024606505.1 Aquila spilogaster | reverse complement strand
ATAGTAATCCTGCTCAGTACGAGAGGAACCGCAGGTTCAGACCCCTGGTGCGTGCGCTTGGCTGAGGAGCCACTGGCTCTAAGGCTTCGTACTAAGACCTAATGGAGCGGTGCTGACCTTCTCTCCAGTAGAGGAGATATCAGCGTATCTTCCAGGCACAAAGTGGAAAAAAATTGAGCATGTTGTAAAAGTGTGGGTTTAATCTTGAATATTGGGGCCTTTTGACAGTTGTGTAGTGCTTACTACTTGATTTATTTGGATTCACATGAAAGCATGGTGAAAAACGGTTAACAAACCAAATTGTTGCTTCCTTTTCCTGTAACGTAAAAAAAACCACAAAACCCAGCCAAACAAAAAAAACTCAGAAAAATGAATAATTCCATCTCTGAAGTTTTGTATGTCTTTCCTTCTGCTTTAATGAGCATTTTATGCTCAACTTCTCTCACTCTGGGATAGGCTTAATAAGGCGGCAGACAACTGCTATCTCCCCACACCCTTTTCTGTATAAATGACAAGATTATTGCACAACATTCAATCTGGACAAATCTTGCTATCACTTTTTTATATCCAGCCCTATAAGGAGAGGGAGGGAGTCAAGCTGTCACATCAGAAAGCCCTGTTGAATGTTCTTAGGACTTCTCTTCAGGCCACTGGTGCTTTGTGTGAAGGCCTTTGTTTTAAAAATCTTTTGGTGGCTAAAACAGACCAAGCTAGATGCAAATGATAACTCTACTGTTAAAATCCAAAACCAGAATATAGGAGTCCAGCTCTTGTTTCTGGTTCTATTGATACTCAACTTTCCACCTGCAAAATTGAATAAGTTTTCTTCTTCCCATCATGCTTCCTGCTGTATATGATTAGATTATTAATTATTTATGAAAAAGATTTCTTTCAACAGTCTTTTGTCTTCAACAATGTTTGAACTGATAGCATCACTAGGAAAATGAAGCCATGGTCTCAGTTTGGATCTCAGTTGACTGTTGAAGGCTCTTTGATGTGCAGTTGGTCTGAGTAGAGAAGAAGTATTTTCCACTGTTACCTGTTGTAAGAAAGGAGCAATCCTAGCTCACGTGGTAGAGAATGGTGGTTTCTGTACAAACTAGTCATGGTAGTTTTCAGCTAGCTCTGATTGCTTTGTGCTATTTGTGCTCCCTGTTCAGGAATTATGCAGATATAAAATATCTTTTTTATCTAAAAATACCTCACTTAAAATCCTAAGTGAGAGACAATTTTCTACATGATTACTAGTCTTCTCATTCATATAAAGTTCTTACAAAGCTTTCCCTGTTTCCCCACTTTTCTGTCAAAAGGAGCAAAGATACTCCTATGGTTGTATTGCACTCCACTTCAGAATTATATGCTCATGCTTAAAAAACATGATATCATAAGTTATTATAGCCCTTATTAATTAATTAAGAAATTGAATCTACCTCCTTGATGCAGGTGTTTACAAACTGATTTGCACTTTGCCATTCTCTCAGGGCTCTGGTGTATCTCAATATCTGGAAAAGTATTCTCATTCTACTGAGGGAATTTCATGGGTTTATTGGTTTGAACTAATTTTTCCCCTTCTTTCTTTATGCTTATTCAGAACGTTGCTGTTGATACCTCTGAAATACATCCTGATACCTGAAAATCACAGCAACTTTCTTGTTTCTAACACCAAACAAAGATTCGGGGAGTGGAAGGGAAGATGTCATTCTCAAATCTATTTTACATCTTCCAAAGCAGAGACCCTGCTGAGAAGCCTCTCAAGACAACTTCTGACTTATTTCCTGATAGGTGTTGAAAGTCACAGGTTTTGTGGAATTGTGTGTTTGACAGCCTAAAGGTCACAAGAATAATACCTTTAACAAAGTACTTGTTTTACTTGTAAATTATAAAAGAATATGTATCTGTTGTAAACCCATGCTAATCTTGGAAGCTCTTTTTCTCTGTCTTAAGTAGTTATGCTGAACTGACACTGTATTTGGATTACTTGCTACTCTTTTCCAGTTTTTCTGGATGACTAACCAGTGGCTCACCAGGCCTTCTTATAATCCATCTTTAACTGACCAGTCAATAGTCAATGTGGCTGTACAAGGTGAGCTGATGCCTGCTTACATTTTCCTTGGAGGGCACCTGTCATTTAGGAATCACTCATTGGGAACAACTGCTCTACTCCATGCCCTATTAATTCCTCTGTGTTATCCATTAGGCCAGGGAAAGGAATTTGCTGCAGTGTTTTTTATAGCAAATAATTAGGTAATGTGAAATGAAGCAACCTACACAATTCATCCGCCTTCAGTGCAACCCACTAAAACACGACAAACAACCCTATAATGGAAGTAGCGGATACTAACCCTTTTCAGCAAGAGACATTTATAGTATCAGGAAAGAGAAAATATCTTAAATAAAATTTTCTAGGCAGATGTCTTCTTCAGGGTACTCAGAGGGGGAAGAGAAACCCGAGTTTTAGGTTAAATGGCTCTGCCATTAATCAGATTAGTGGTAGAAGCCACGAAAGCAATTCTTTTCCCCATGTTGAAGATACCCTTACAGCCACCCTCAGAATGCCTTCCTGCCTTGAAGCAATAGCTGATGCCACAAGGGAATGAGAAGAGCACACATGGGATCTTAATCTTTGTAAATCTAACCTACATGTGGCAGAGTTAAAAACGAACAGAGAAATTGCTAGCATATACTGTGTAGAGGACATATTTTGAGTTTGATAGTGAAACTTTCTTTACTGAACACTCTGAGCAGGCCTCATCCTTCCCAGCGCTCAGTGTGCGTTGGCCATGCGTATGCCTACCCAGCTGGAAAACCCAGTGCGTTCCAACAGAAACTGCTCTCGATGTGCATGAGTTGTTGTGACAGTAGGTGGAGGAAATGAGACACGGGGGAACTGGGAGAATATCACTGCTGTGCTCTCTGTGTTTCAGCTGTTCTGCTAATGCCCGGTCTGTGAGGAAAATGAAAATAAGATATAACAAAAACGTGGTACTCTGGCAGTAATGATATAGGCAGTGAAAGGTAAGTATAGAGGCATGAAAGGTCAGCGTAGGAAAAGGGATGGAGGGCAATCTTCTTGCAGTGCAATGGAGAGAGAACCGAAGGATTAAGATATGAAAGGTGATGAGGTTATCTACAAAGTTGCAGGCAAATACTATCAAAGCAGCATTGCGCAAGATTTTCAGTGTCTCTGTGATGAATTTAGATGCCTCTTCCCTGGAAGTTAATGGAAGACATGTATCTTAAATCTCAACCATTGCTTAGTGATCATTTTGCCTGTGTCAACAAACTGCAGACAGCAAATAGTACGATCGATTATTTGAACTCACAAGGGAAAAAGAAATCTGCCTATGGACGCTGGCCAGCCAGACCTTCACACCTGTAAGCCTTGGTCGTGGAAAGGTGATTCACCAACAAATGAGGAAGGACCACCTGCAGCTGTAGCGGCTCTAAGGCTTCGTACTAAGACCTAATGGAGCGGTGCTGACCTTCTCTCCAGTAGAGGGCAGCGATTGACAAAAACTAAGCGTATTTTTAAACTAAAAATTTGGAACATGGTCCGTGTCAGCATGTGGAAGACGTTCATGTAAGCATGCATATAGTTTAATTATGCTGTAATGACGGTCGAAACGATGACCTCTTTCACCATCAGTCAAATCAAAGAGAACTTCCCCCAAGAAGAAAGAGATCAAAGTGTGAGTACAGTATATAATAAGGACATTTGCATTTGAGATAATTTGATAAACTGCAGATGGTTGAAGATATTAATACTCAACTATCTCACCTTCCCAGGCCGTTTAAAATGTTTCCCTTCTCATTCCTGCTTTTCTGATCTGAAAACTATTTTGGAACATCTTTCTTCCAGGCTTTGCTTTCTTCATTTCTTTCTTGTTCACCCACATTTGTTTACTGTCTGTACTGAAACTCTGCTTCACAGCCTCCTCTCAGTTTTGTTCGTGCGTACCATCTCTCACACAGCCCTTTGCTCCCATCTTGGAAATCTCCCCTCCCAAGTTGCATGTCTTCTCAGACACTCATGAGTAGTAGGACTACCAGTACAGACAAGTATTATGCCTAAAATCAAAATAATTACTAGCCTGTGAAGATCATCCACACCAATATGTAAAGCAGCTTGAACTTCTTATTCCTCCAAAATGCAGATTCCTCTAGATCAGTTCAGAAGAGAATTTATAACAAGGCTTCCCTCTCCTACACTCCTGGCCCAGCCAGACTGAAGTCAGACAAACAAGGAGCATCCAGAAATTTGATTAAATGGTTTAGATTCACAATAGGGAATGCAAGTAAAAAAAGGAACAAAACCTCCATGCTGGCTTTTATTTTGAGGTCAGATAATTTTATGCAAAAATGTCTCCTCTTTCCTCCTTAATATTCAGTCTTCAAAGGAAATTGGGTGTACTTAATTTTCTGGAAGTTTGTATGAAGCCTAAAAATATGCTGTTTCCATTACTATCTAGTTCTCCTAACTAATGTAATCTACCCGTTTGGCATAAATATTTTCATAGAACTATCACACATAAAGTGACGAAATCTGCTTTATAACTTCACAGGCCTACGGAGGGCAGGCTAAATCTTCACATAATTACATAGGAAAGATTACATAAATTCTACTATGAGGTCTTCGCAGACTGTCATATCTTAAACAACAGATTAGGCCAGATTTGAAACTAGCTTGAAATTACAGTTCATGATGACAAGTCAAAAAATTCTTGCTAAGAGATAAACTAATACGCTGTGCAGGATAGTGCTCTGTGTATAAACACTGAAAAAAACAATGAACCCTGTACTATTTAGCTTATATACCTGAGTTAGCTCAGGTTCACCATCTGTGCTTCAGTTAAAGAACTAAAAGGGTATGTGTGCATTTATTTTATATAAACAAACAAAAAAACAGATGATAGGGCTTTGGGGTACAATTTGGTTTTTTAACGATGTCATACTGACTTGATTTATACAACTTAGTAACAACAGATTTGGTCTTTTTGATTTTATTGCAGACTTCTGGGAAGTCTCAAAATATTTTATTGTGAACAGCTAAATCTTAACAAGATGGACAATCTTTTCAGTGACTTCCTCCCTATACCACCTATTATGTCTGCAACTAAAAAAACCCCCAACAATTATTTTTAAATAGATTAACCAATTTTTTTCCCCACTTACTTGGCTGATGGCTTGCTAATTAACGTAATTATCAGTCATCAGAATTTCCTAGCCTACCTAACCTGCAGACGTGACTTACATTTGTAATTAAAAATGTCAACAACACTTCTTTGTTTCCTCCTTGTTTTACCCCTCAGACGTTAGGTCTGCATTGTCCACTACAAAGAAACAAAAAATCAGTATAAACAGTATACCTGATATCCCCACCCAAACTTTTTTCATCCTCGTCATTTAATAAACCTTTTTCTACAACTGAGGTTAACTTTTAGTCTGTACATATTACCTGTTTTGTACAAAGAATAAAATATCAAGGACATTTCTCACAAACATTTCCTGGTTTGGGGCTTAAAGAAATCATATCTTGAAACTTGCTGGCATGACCCACTAGTAAATTTGGGACTCTAAGAATAATTTGCTCATTCTACTTTAGCTCTCTTGTGAGTTGTATGTCAAAATCTCATTTATGTTCATATATGTAGCTATATTGCCAAAAGATGGCCAAAATATTTAGTATTTAGCAAATAATGGATTTGAACGTTTTGCCACGGTGCAAATAACTTTCAGTCGGTCATCCACCGTGGTTGGAATCTGAGTGTACCTGACTGGACGTGCCAGCACCACGGTGTCAGCCCAGCGGCCTGAGTTAGCGCAGACCTTCACGGCGCTATCAGTTTCACGCAATACTCGCAAACGTACGTATTTGTAGTTACATCTACAGCTCTCACAGCCGCCGCCCCCCGCACCCTCCGGCCCACGGCCGTGCCGCCGGCCGCCCCCACGCCCGGTCGCCCCGCTTGCTTTGAGGGGATCCGCCTGTCACGCCCCTGCCTCTGGCTTGCAGCAGTACCCCCGGGGAAACGCCGCGCCCCCCCCGCTCCGAGGGCCGCGACGCTGCGGGCAGAGCCCCTTTCCCCCCGCCACGGGGCGGCCGTGGCTGGTGCCGGGGGACACGGCTCGGCCTGCCTCCCCCGCGGCCCTTGGGCGCTCTCCGGGCGGCATTTTGGGGGGCAGAAACGTGGGTGTGAGGGTTTTTTTCAGCTGCTTCCCGCCAGGCTCGGGCACCCGGGGGTGCAGCGGGGTCCCCGGGGACAGAGGCCCCGGGGGTCTTTCCCGAAGGCACGTCCTTGGGAGCGGGAGGGGAAGGGCGGGCGTGCGGGGCCGGCGCCGAGGGGGAGCACGGCGGCAGCTTGCGGTGCCCGGCCGCCGTAGTAGCGAGCTCCTCCGCCGGTGGTTGCGCTGGGCTCCACCTCCTCTTCCCCCCCCCAGCAGTGCACAGCCGGGCGTGTGACTGACTCGTCTCCCCCCGTCTCTCTTTTTTTTTTTTTTTTTTTCCCTCACACACCGAGATACGCACATGACAGTACTTCGGTGCAAGAGCCGGTGCATCGCCAGGAGCGCTGTGCTTCCACTCCGGGCACGCACACGCACACACACGCACGCATGCTGCTGCTGCTGCTGGAAGTCTTTCTACACGGGGATTAGCAGCCGCCTCTCCCTCTCTGTATTCTCTCCTTCCTCTCCTTTCCTTTCCTTTCTCCTTCTCTCCCTCAAATGCTTGACTGACGGACGGCGTGCATAAAAGGTAAATGCTTGTGTGCTGTTTGCTGACAATACCGATGGGTGATGGTGTTTTGGCAGCGTGCGGTACGCCCTCCGCTTGCCAGGCAGGCAGCCTGCCCTCCCGCCGCGCCGGCGGCTGCCGCTGCTGCCGCTCTCCGGGACTCTTCGTCTTGGGGGATCGGGTTTTGCCGCGAGAGGTTTGGCTTCCCCAGCAACCCCCCCCCCCCCCCGGTCGGTGAGGCGGAGAGGTTCCCGCTATTGTGCTCCTAGCAGTTGCCACCGCGGGCGGCGATCGTGTGGGAGTGCTTAGCGAAGGTTTCGCGGGATGAAGGTTGCTATTAATTGCTGTGTGCGCGGAAGAGAGAGCTTTTCGCTTCGGCAGGGAACCTGTGCATTTATTAACCAGGGCTGGAGAGCGGCGACGGGAGGACTACCCCCCCTCGTTTGCTGCATCATCCAAATGAGTGATTTCTAGCTGGCCTTGCGTGGCGGGGCTCTTATTCCCCCTCCGCGGGTGTTCTGGCCGCCGCCGAGGACTGCCATCCTCCTCCTTTGCCCCGGGGGGCGCCCCCTTCCCCGGGGACCGAGCGACCGAGGGAGCGAGGCGGGGGCAGCCGCCGCCCCTCCGCCCCGGGCCCTGCCCCGCGCCCGACGGCTCCCCAGACCGGGGCGGGGAGGGAGCCGCGTCCCGCCGCCCCGCGCGGGCTCCACAACTAATTGTCGCCTGTTGTTCGGGCAGAGTTTGTCCTGTGTGCCCCCTCGGCAGGACAGGAGAAGCAGGGTGAATTCTTGCTCCCCCCCTCAGCAGAGCCTGTGCGGTCCGGGGATCCCGTGGAACCGAGAGGAGGTCCCGCACCGAGCACCCCCGCCGAGCGGGACGCGGTCCGCGGGGCTCGCCCGGACCCCGATCCGGACTTTCATTCCCCGGAGGCGCGGCTGCCTGGAGAAGCGTTCCAGGCCGGCAGGAGAAGGGAGGAAGGCGGCGCAGAGAAGCCTGCGCTGCCGGGCCGCTCGAAAGCGGAGCTCCCCCGCCGCCGAGCCGGGGGGGAAAGGTCGAGCGGGACAGCGGGCCCCGAGCAGGCGCAGCCCCCCCCTCCCCGGAACGCCCCCGGGCCCGGCGCGGCACAGGTGCGGGCGTTTAGCGACGAAGAGCTCCGGTGACCGCCAGGGCGATTCCCGGGGCGGGGTTAAAGTGCCCCCCCGGGAGGCGCAGGCCTCCCCCCGCCCCGCCGGTGCGCAGCGTTTCCCGGGCGGGCGTGCGGCGGGAGCGGCGCCGCGCTCCCCGCCGTGGGGGTGCCGGGAGCGGGGTGGCCGGTGCCGCCCCTGGCTGGGGAAGCGAGGCGTTTAGCGAGGTCCGTTATGTAATTACGGTTGGTTTTTTTTTTTCTTTCTTCTCCTCTTTGTCGCTGTTCCTAAACCCGGCTCGGGATGCCGGCAAGGAAACTGTTACACCGTGCTTGTTTCTAAAGGAGGTTGATGGTTTCATTTGATCTTGGAGAGAAATTATTGACTAATTAATATTTAACAGGGAGCACTTCGGTTTCACACGTGATTGATTTTGGATAATCCCGTTTCATTCATGTTGTTTTCTACAGCTGTCAGAGATTTGTAAACGCACTGTTAAGGACAGGGAGCCAAAGAAAGGGAAAACAGTAACAGAAGCAAAAATGGTGAGAGAGGTAGTGGACAGCATATGAAGTTAGTTATTAAAAAAAAAAAAAGTAGTTGTTTAAACTTATAGCCTACTTAGAAATAAAAGGTAGGTGTGCTTGTAGGTATGGTGTACGCTCAGCCGGTTGTGTAGGACTGTGTTTCAACGTTAATACACCTTTAAAAAGGCAACACTAATTTCTACTGGTATGTGGGTCCAGTGTATACACTTAAGGTATTTCCCCTCACTTAAAAGGTGTTGTGAGTTTGATCATTGTTCACTGATCCAAACGATCCAAGAGTCTAAAGGATATATATTTAAAGATAAATTTACTGTGGGTAATAACAATTACAGGAAAATTGGGAATTTTTAACAGCAACAGCACAGTTCCTTGTTGTCTTCTGTATAGCTTACTTGTCTGTCTGGTATTGTGTATTTCAGAACTACTAAAATTAGATAGTGTAAATTAATGAAAACATGGGAGCAAAATATGCTGTTTATTAGAGAGGTAATCAAGTAGTTTAAAAATAAAGGGTACAATAGTGTTCTGTTAGAGATATATATATATCTGGATTACTGAATTAAAGTTTTCTTCTTTTTCTTCACCAGAATTGTGTATGTTAAATATACTTGTTTAATTTAAGGCTTGTTCTGGTCTATCTGTTGTGGGATTAACACTTGCAAGCATATCAATATAATCTGTTTGTGTTAGACTTTGCAATGTTATCCTTCCTGTAAAGGTGGTGCATCTCAGTGCAGCCCTGGCTAGTGATGTTGCCACCTGGAAATACAAAAAGAACTGCATGAATTAATGAAATGGTGTAATAAATAAAGGCAATCCTGTACAAGGAACAGTAGTAAGTAGCCTCCAGGCAATTTTTTTGTTGTAACTTTCACTCCGGTCTTGTACCATCCAGTAACTCAAGTTTTCACCCAAATTGTAATAGACAGGTGCAATACCCTCAAACTGGCATTGCCATTTTAAGAAGATGGAGCTCAAGGCACTTTAATGTGAGATAGTTTATTCAGCCCTTAATCCCTGTAAGGAAACTTAATTTTTACAGCCTCTTGTTGTATTATCTCTGAAGATTTAAGAAGGCTATTTTTGTCAGGGGCACGTAATTAATACTTGTTCTCCTCTTATGCCAAATTTTGCACTTGTGCACAAGGCACATCCAAAGAAACCTGAAAAGGGGATCTCCATGGTAACGAGAGAGAGAGGATTTTCTCCCTCACCATAGGTCAAGACTAGACGCCTACCCATTCCTTAACTTATAGCAGCATTCATTGGCACCTTGCTTTCTGTGGTTATTTTGTCTAGGGGGGTGTGCTTTTACTGTTGTCTCATGCTTGCAGAGAGCTGCTCTTGAGAATGATGCTACGCTGGATGAGCACAGCCTCTGTGTCTCTCCCCACTATCATCCTCCCTTCTGCTTGCATTGTATTTCGGCATTTCTATACCTATATGATTTGACTATGGGATTTCAGGAAATAACTTGTTTTCCCCATCCGGTTTTTGATTTGAAGACTTGTCTTGGCTCTAACTGTGTGTAAGAACCTTACTCCTTAGCCCATTTCAGACAGAAGGGTGGTCATCTCCTTTCTCTCTTTCTCTTTTATTTGTCTATACTCTTTCTGGACAGAGGTTACCCATGGTGTTCCAGAGGTTTTGTAGCAGTAAAAGCAGTCTACCTCTTCTTACCAGGGAGCAGGGCTTAATTTTGTATTTTGAGTCAGTATGTCATAATGTGATACCAGGTTTACTGTTTGGGGATATTAATGATAAAAAGAGTTTCTTTTGCCCTGATGCTGTGATCACAGAGCAGTAATAGGAAGCACTGCTTTCTGGGGTAATTGTTGGGTTTTCCCCCCCACCCTCCCCTCTTTGAAGGACTGTCTGCCTAGACTGTGTCTCTGTCCAGGCTAAGGTGAAGTGAACACATTTTATCCCAGGTGATCCTGTAGTCAGATACTTAAAACTTTCACTGAGGAATATAATGTGTTTTCTGTTCCCCTTTTCCTTTCTGTATTCATTTTTTTTTCCGTAGCAAAGATCTCATGAGAGGATACCAAATGGCATTTTAAATGGCTCCCTTAGGCTGCTGGTGCACCAGGTCTCTCTGGGCGTATTTCCAGTTCTTTTGCCTTTCCCTGTGACATAGCTTGGGATAATTTGAAAACATCTGCTAGAGCAACCATCTTAATATAAGACAGCAATCATCATTTGTCACTGAGCAATATGTCATTTGTGACTCTGTAATTGGAAGACAGATGCTAATGCTGACTTTGGCCTTCTTAACTTGTCGGCAGATTGTCTACAGAAACGCTTTGCAGTGCTTTGAAATCGCTATGTATTTCTACCTTTCTGTATCTCTATGTTTCTGAAAGAATTGCCTGTGTCATTTGAAAATCTGCTCAAGAAACCTTAAGACAGCAATTACAAGCAAAACTCGTAATCTGGCTTGCCAAGTAAGCTTGACTTTATGCATATCTTCAGTGTCTTCTGCTAGATGAGAACCATTTTTTAATAGTTGCCTGTGAAGGTTTTCCTTTAACCTTTGTGTATGAGAAACTTCTGATCTCTTTCCACGTGATGCCCTGTCCCTGTATTGGTAGCATTTCAATGAATGTCCCTCATCCCAGTTGTTTCCTTCCCTTTGAAAATTTTGCCATCACCTTTAACTAACTGAAGAGGTTCTTCATCTTCTGATTTCTCATACTAAGGGAACTAGGGATTTGAGAAATGGACTTCTAACTGTGTGAAGGAAATGTAACACTTCTAGATAGGTCCAGGTTTTGAACCTCAGTTGCTGTGGTTCAGATGATGGAAGTGTGTGGCATCAACTCATAACCAAAGTTCTCAGTAGTTACGGATGATGTCTTGTATCTAGAAGGTGCTTTGTGGGCTAATTTCAAATGTAGGCTGCAGTAGCTTGAGTTGGCTTGGAACAGTTTACAGGTTTCAGCTTCTTAATAGCCTGATGTGCTGATTTGCTGCCTGTGCTAGATCCAGTCAAGTGTTCTTGAGTTTTTCTTTCTTTTGGGGAAAGGGGAGATAAGGGGATGAGGATCCCCAGAAATTTTGTCTAAGAATTGTGCTTGAAAGTCCATTTCATGTTCTGGGCATAAATCCTCACTAAAGGTAATTCAAGGGGTATGCTGATAGGATGCTAGCCGAGTTACTTTTTCAAATGAAAGGGAGTGGTTTTTTTCAGCCAGCTTCCCGAGTGTAACTTCTGTTGCTAACTCTGTGCTTGTACATGCTTTCTTCCCGTACGTCTGTTTAGTTTTGTGGATGGAAGAGGATAACATATCTGTCTGACTGTCTCTTACTGTTATTGGCCTCCAATGATTAACTGTCTTACCTTCATTGTGGTAACTTCAGTTTTAGCAGTGTGCATCCAACATTGAAAGTCAACAATGGGAATTAGTGTCTCACTACTGTCCTGTATTTTTCTCTTGTCTTGTCATCAGAAAAAAAAGAAAAAGGAAGAAAAAAAATCAAAGAGAAATAGAGATGAAATCCAGGTTTCTGGGTTTTGGTAGTGGTCTCAACAATATCTATTTATGCATAACCGGACAACAGGCAGTGTGCAGTTGCCTTTGTCCAGCAGAAGAATTGAGAGTCAGCATGCTCCATGGATGCGCAGTGTCTCACAGATGTCTGAAGCACACAAGAATCTCCATCTTCTTTCCTGCACCTGAAGGAATTTTGGAGTCCTTGCAGTATACCATTCACATGGGCTGAGCTTTGTTTTGTGGACTGTAGGAGAATGCAGCTTTTGGTTTTGTGGTGCTGGAAGTGCATTGGTGCAAATGTTTCACAAGGATATCAAAGGAGAGATTCCTTGTTCTCTCCAGTCTGTGTCTTCTGGCTATCCATTCACTGGGCGTAATACTTCGGCATGGTTTGTTCCTTTAAAGTTGTTGACAGCTCTGCATCTGGTTGACCTCCATAATGTTGTGGGGTTTTGTTTTTCTTTTTTTTGTGACTGTCTTTCAGAACATCACTAAATTCCATTACTGGATTCCATTTTGTAAGAACATACTATAGGAGGTCATCTGCCTAGCTGTTCCTTCTAACAGATCTTTTCTTTGCAGAGGAGTGCTTACTGTCAAATTTATATACAGTTTTGTAAATAATATTGATGAATATCCAAATGTAGCTTTTTAGTGGCGAGGGGATGGCAAAGTAGAATAAATAGGGGAAAAATCACCACAGCAAGGAATGAAAGAGGTAGAATTAGGATAATTTATTGTTATTTTGTACAAATGAAGTATTGCAAGCATTGTCATGTCAAAACACTTTAGATTAAAAGTGAATGTTGATTCTGTAATTCTGTTCATGGAAGAACTTTGGAACCATAACATGTAATATTTGGGGAGATTATTCAAATGATTTTCTGAGGAAAATCATCCCAAATACCTAGATGGTGTATGTCATTTAATAGCAACAGTGAAATAGTGCTAGCAATTACTAGATCAGTGGTACTTTGAAAAATGTGGTGTATATATATCGCTGTTTGAAATGAAAGGCTGTAGAAGAAGAGATACAATGTCTATTTGGGAAGCATTAACTTTTAGTGAAAAAGAAGGATTTCTTAAAAAATGTAATATGGATATCTACATGATAAAATAAACTTGAGAAGAATTATAAACTGAAGACGAAACCTTTTTCTTACACATTTGGATCTCACTCTTCCTTGGAAAAAGGGCCAATGCAAGATTTTTTTCTTAAAAAAAAAAAAAAAAGAAAAAAAGAAAAAAAGAATAAAACCCAAGCTACTGGTACTGCACTCAGGTGAGGCTACTGAATGGTGTTCAAACCAGCTGGCTGTCCTCTTATCTCAGAAAAAAAATAGTTATGTTTTTAATTCCTGAAATATTACAAACTTATTCATGTGAAAACTATGGTTACTTCTTCCACTTTGTTTTCTTTTGGATTGTTTAGAGTTTTTTTCATTAGTTCATAAAAACTACTTCAAAGACAGTATTCTTTGCAGAGCTGCTTCAATAGCCATGTAATGTCGTTTAAAGATTTGAAGTGGCATGGTAGTTGAAGAGCATTCATTTCACCTTGGGTGGAAGTGTGAGTTGATTTTTGTATGTAAAAATTACCATTTTTCTTTTTTTTTCCAACCTGAAAATCTATGTGGTGTTTCTTACCATACTGTGATGGTGTGTGGTCTGACTTCCAGAATACTTGTATGGTGTTTTACATCTCTATAGCATGATACAAATTTACTCCCTGGGAATCTTTATGCTGTATTTTGCAGAGAGATTTGTATAGCAGAATTATATATGAACGGAAGGTATTTATGCATGAAATGGATCATTTGTTTGCTGTGTCATATGCTAATAATTTCTCAGTCAAGGGGCAAAACCAACAGCGTGAAGCCTGTGATACCACTTGCACATCACAAATATTCTAATGAGCTCAATAAAAAGGACATTTACTATTCTATATGTATGGTTAAGTTCTTGCATACTGTTTGTCTTGAAATAAAAGGTATTTTCAGAAAAAAAGATGTATTTAGAAATCAGGATGAGGGCAGATAGAAAAAAAGGAATAATAATTGGCACCTTTCTAAAACCAGATTTTAATAATTATCAGCGGTAGATTTAGACAAAAGATGAGGAAATGCCATTCTCATTTTTACAAATTCATGTGAAAAAAGCTTTGCACGGTTAGCAATGAGATCTTAAATACAGAAAGAGAAAAGCTAAACACAAGGAAGTTCTGCAGTATTCAAGTACTTTGGTCATTTACAAAGCAGATATTATGTAAGGTACTTCTAAAATCAGTGCAGCATGCTGCAAAATAATTAATCTCTTACGTTAAATTACCTTCCAGAGGATGTTTCTGACAGAACCAAGTCAAAATATGAGAGTATACTGAAGTTCTTGACCTGATCCTTTGCTCTCTATGCAGACTGGCATTTTGAACATGAACTGCAGAAGCAGGTTGCCTGCCCTGTAAAAAGCCATATGAGGTTTTTAATGTTGAGCACCAATTGGTCAGGGCTATATTAGAGGTTTTTTTCATAAGAAGAAATGCTGAAATGCAGTAGCAACACTGCTGTTGTGTGTTACCCTTGTAGAGCCCTTCCGAAGACAAAAATATTTGCTAAGAGATTACTCAAGGATCACAGCATTTCTACAGGACCTAGGGGAAATTAATTACATCACGTTTCTTTATTCTGAATTTCTGGTGCCTTCATGACAACACACAGCAGAGCATGGTGAGAGAAAGGTGAAGGTTCATCTTGGTGCCCATTTCAGTTTCTTTTGGAACTAAGAGGAACAATGTTGCATACAATGAGACGAAAATGGGGACTTCAGTTCTGTGTGTCCAATAATCAATTTTCTAGTGGACTTTGCACATCTATAGAAACTATAACTTACTTTTTGCTATTCAACTTATCTGTAGTTTGCTTCCTGAACTGCTATAGGACCAAAAATAATAAGACCATTTTCCCAAGGACTTACAGTCTCTCTAAGAACAGAGAAACTAATGTATAGGAAAGCATACAAATGTAAATCTGATTTGTTAAAAGCTTCAATATTATTAATCTGTAATGGTGTCATGCTAAAGTTCATCTTCATGTTTAATACAGTACATCATTTAGAACAAATCCTACCTATGTTCTATGTGGAGGTCCCAGTGATCTCTTTGCGAGGTATGTCCTTGATGCAAGAAACAATGCTTGAATCAGAGGCTATTGCAGAAAAGCCCAGTATTTTATTTTATTTTGTTGCAAATTAAGAGATATGGATTAATAAATTGGATGTGGATTTTTACTTGGTTCAATGGTGATTCTTCTTTGTTTGTTTGTTTTTATACAGAACTGGGATCATTATTTAATTATTTGTGGTATAATTAATTAATGAATTGATAAGTCTGCCAGACCTAGTTTAGCCTTTCTGCCTTCCTTCGCCCTACAGGGCCTTAGCATACAGAGTCCTGGCAGCTGATTTAGGCACTGGTTTGGACAACTGCTGAACGAAGCTGTGTCTTGGTTTTGAGCGTTTGGGTTTGGTTTCATTTTGTTTTTTACTGCTTTGGATTAAAAGATGAACATAATGTTGACTCCAGTGTTGTACGTACATGAGACCCTTGTGTTACTGTAGAATATAAATTATTTCAGATGTATCTGTTGATTTTGCTTAACATTTAGTTTAACCATAAACTGCTGCTGTACTCATTTTTCCTTCCATATCCAGTTCATGGCAGCTACTGCCCATGTTAGCAATGTGCTTGATAAATGTGGAGTACCCCTTCAGGCTTACATATTGTTTTGGGTTTGTGTGGAGCATTTTTTTTGGTAGCGGGGGAGGGGCCGCAGGGGTGGCTGCTGCTTGAAGCTGCTCGAAGCTTCCCCGGCTCCAAGTTGGACCCGACTCTGGCCCAGGCCGACCCCATCAGCGATGGTGGTGGCGCCTCTGGGAGAACAGATTTAGGAAGGGGAACCTGCAGTGAGTGGGGGGAGTGGGATGTGAGAGGAACCCCTCTGCAGACACCGAGGTCAGTGAGGAGGGAGGAGGGGCCCCAGAGGAGGGGATGCCCCTGCAGCCCGCGGTGAGACAAGACGGCAGGCTGTCCCCCCCCAGCCCATGGAGGGGAGCGGGGGAGCAGATGCCCACCTGCAGCCCAGGGAGGAGCCCACGCTGGAGCAGGGTGTTGTCCCACAAGTGGGGTTTGATACCCAGTGTGCAATAAGCCAATCTTACACACAGAGCTGAGATATTTATTTACTTCATGTTTGTGCAAAGATGGGTGCTAGGTGATAATTCTACAAAGCTAGCACACGACACCAAAGAACTACATATTTATTCTGTAACATGATTAGTAAAAACGCACCTAAATTTACGTTCATTGGTTGGTAGTCACCATCTCATCTGTTGGTTAGTTATATTTAAATTAGCCTTGCTTGCTCTGTAAATTAGCGAGCATGCTCCTTGCAGGTGGCAGGGGAGGAGGGGGGCAAGCCTTTCCAGTCTTGAATTGAGTCAGTGGTTGCAATCTCCCCCTGCCGCCTTTACCTTTCCCCCAGTTCATGCTGCTTTGGCAATCATCCTGCCTTCCCTGCCTTCTGGAGGAGCAGGATGTTTCCTTTTTATCAGTCTTTAGTTTCTTCTTCAAGGGTATAGTCCTTAGCAGAGCATGCATCGTTTATACAAAGTAACCAGGCCTACATAGTGAAACTATTGAGTAATGGTCCTCCTTAAAGGATCATGTTTAAACCTAAATTGAGCAGTATCACCACGGTTAGGCCATAACTCAAACATATGACTACAGTGGGAAAGCCCACACTGGAGCAGTCTGTGCCTGAAGGACTGCAGCCCGTGGAAGGGACCCACGCTGGAGCAGTTTGTGAAGAGCTGTAGCCCGTGGGAAGGACTCACATTGGAGCAGTTTCATGGAGGACTGTGTCTTGTAGAAGTGACCCCATGCTGGAGCAGGGGAAGAGTGTGAGGAGTCCTCCCCCTGAGGAGGAAGGAGCGGCAGAGACAAGGTGTGATGAACTGACCACAACCCCCATTCCCTGTCCCCCTGCGTGGCTGGGGGAAGGACGGAGAGAAAATCAGGAGTGGAGTTGAGCCGGGAAGGAGGGAGGGGTGGGGGAAGGTGTTTTAAAATTGTGGTGGGGTTTTTTTTCCTCATTATCCTGTTTTGATTTGATTGGTAGTCAATGAAATTGATTTTGTTTCTTCCCCAAGTTGAGCCTGTCTTTTGCCCGTGACCATCAGTGGTGAGTGATCCCTCCCTGTCCTGTCGACCCACGAGCTTTTCGTTATACTTTCTCTTCCCCATCCCAAATGGGGGGAGGAGTGAGCGAGGGGCTGCATGGTGCTTTGCTGGTGGCTGGGCTTAAATGAAGACACATGTGCTTTGAATTTAGGTTTAAGTTAGGATTGATGTTTTGATGGGGATTTTTTTTCCTGAACTGCAGGGCAGGGAGAATAAAAGTGAGAGAGTGAGTTCCCTTTAAACTCCCTTGTTCTTGATGTTAATCTCTCCCCACTCTTTTGGTGTTGTAGAGGAGGCTGAAGAGAAGCTGAGATTAGCCGTTCAGGCACGTGGGACACTTCAAAGAATTTTTCTTGTCTTTCTGGTGGAAGCAATGAGGACCTTGAGGAGGAACTGTGAATTCCTTTCTGGAAGGTCTTGAAGGCAGTGAGCGCACCCCTCACTTGCACCTCAGGGCTGAAACTGCCACTTTAGTTATTGCCATCAGGTGGCCTCGAGAACATGAATTTATAGACCTGCTAGGTCAAATATGTAGCAGACTCCACAAACCCTGGGTCAGACCTATGGTGCACACTCAGCTGCATGCAGGTGGTAGACCCGACTAGTCACAAGTCCACTTCTCAAGAATAGTCCACTCAGGGTATGTTATTAGACAGTTTTTCTGCATAGTCATGGTGACTGTGCAGAATTTTTGGATAACCAGCAGCACAGTTACACCGCACTCATATTTTTGATTATAGTAATCACCCCTTACTCAAGGTAAAGGAAATAGTATTTTTAAACAGTTTGATCTAGGCAGACGTGTGCCCTCTACAGACTGTAAATAGCCAATATGTTATTTGGTGTACCATGATGTATGGCTGAATAAATAAATAAAAGATGACTATAATAGTGCTGTACTGTAAAATCTAATATGATAAAGCTTTTTCCACCACTAGCAGAGCTCAGTAATTTATTACTACAATTTGGTATCATGGATATGATTCATTCTATTTTAGTGGCTACAAACAAATTGCTTTACGTTTGTGTAGTAAGTTATTACTCAAAGCTGAATGTATACTTTGTATGATACTGAGAGAGTTGAAATTTTACAGAATAAGATGTATTTATTTATATGCATTTTTGGGGGAGGGAAAAAGTAGATCTTTCAGCACGTACTATTTAAACAATCATCAGCCAATGTTTAATTCAACAGTCAAGAGAATAGCTCTTGATCCGACTGAATTTCAATGGCAAATCATCCTGTAGCCAAACTGGGTCCTCAGGACATTAGATCCTGAAATTTGTGTGTAACCCAAATACTCAGTCACTTCCCAGTTTGTTCATCTGTAATATGAATTTTTCTAAGGTAAGCTGCCTGCAGTGTGTTTTGTGGAAGAAACAGTTAAGCCACAGTATTAGAAAGAAAATATTTAAATACATTGATCAGTATGTGTGCTGCACATCTGTTTAAAATACAAAATAAAGAAAAAAATTCATTTTGCTTCCTCCTTTGAATTTGCAGATTAGTCATGGATCGTTGCCCACAATTTTGTGGAACCTAATCATGTAGTCCTTTCTTAATAGATTCCATTATTATCTTTACAATATACCAGCTAAAGTAAGTAAATTAATTCAGTGGAGTCTCTAGAGCTAAGTTTGTGTATGTGCTAGAAAATTAAGTGTGGCAAATGTAGTATTAACGGTTATTTTGTTAAGTATTTTTTTGGTGTTTATGTGAGGATATTTTAAGAAGTAGGATTAATTTTGTTGTATTTATTGCTAGGCCAAATACTTTTTGAAAGTAGGATGAAATTAGTCATGCTTTATTTAATAACTGCTTTTAACTAATTCTGCTTGTGCCTAATAAAGAAATGTGAAATTAAACCAAAGATATACTGAAGAAAATACTCTGTAAAAAAAAAAACCCATATATTTTATCAAAATAGACCCTGTCTTGTTCCCTTCTGCACACTGACTGGATAGCATTAACAGGAGGCAGAAACGTATTTGCAGTAGAGTTTATCTCAGCAGATGCAAAATGCAGAAGAGTGGGTTTGTGACTGGTGTGTTTACAGGGAGGTAAATGGGATGAAAGCAGGAATGGATTTGACTTAATGCTAGATTCAGGTAGGTGTAAATGTAAATACATAAAGCCAAATGAAAACCTGTTTTTGTTATATAATTACCATTTTTCAGCTTCTAGTATTCAGAGATTTTTCAATTTTGTCTTACCCCAGACTTTTTTTTTTTTTTTGAGGAAGAGAGGGGTAAAAGTTTATCATTTGAATAGTGGAATATATGACAGTGGGAGGGGAAAAAAACCTAAAAAACCCCAACAAAAATACTGAGGTCACCAGTTACAACAGTTTCCGTAGCCAATTAAGGAATGAATTTGAATTTTAGGACCTTAAGGGTTAGTGTATATGGTGCTAAGCCTCAGAGTAGTCTGTGGGTAAAGCAAGAGCAGAATGTGTGGAAGAAATGTCTTATGCAATGAATATCACAACTGGCAAATCATTTGTGTAGTGCTGGCCACAGTAATAGATGTGTTCATTGTCTCCTCCTCAGTGACTAATACAATATTGCCATCCCTGTTGTGGTAAAAACATGCTCACTATTATTTGGTTGGATGTTGTAAAGGTAAAGAATTTGAAATTAGTCTGTGTTTAGCACGAAGAAATGAGCTAATACAAAAATTATTGTTTTGAACAATAGAAAATCACATCAAATTGAAGTAGTACAGATAATTTCTGAGTTTTCATTGCCAACTTAATTACAAGTGAACACATATTTTGAATGACTTTGATAACATAAAATAGTGAAGATGTATAACCAAGGACAAAGATTAAACAATTTAAAGTTATGCTTTTAGAGTTTTAAATATTTAGACTTTTATTTCTGTCAGTTCCAAATGAATTTCCTGTTTCAGAGGTGATAAATAGACCTTTCATACACTTTCAGACCATGTCTGATAATATAAGTGAAAATAACACAGTAATTTGAAAAGGTAACATAAAAGAATTACAGTGCTAAACAAATCATAACACTCTTCATATTCCCTAAATAATTATCTGATAGATGAAGTCAAGACAGCTTAAAATATGCTCATAGTTCTAAATTATAATTAATTCTCCATTATATTTTGTCAACAGTGTGAATTTAAATTTATTTATATTAACTTTACCAAGTGCCCCATAAGGTCAAACAGTATTACAAGTGTTTTAATGGTAGGGTGGTATCTTTTGTGCATGTCATGAGTTCAAGGAGCGTCTGGACGACGCTCTTAGTCATATGATTTAGTTTCAGGTAGTCCTGCAAGGAGCAGGGACCTAGACTCAATGATCCTTATGGATCCCTTCCAACTTGAGATATTCTATGGTTCCATGGTTTTACATTGGATAAAATCAGAACACCCTTTGAAATAAATAGCAGAAATCATTGTGACTTAAATGGGTCCAGATTTTATCATCTTCAGCAAGGTGTATAAAAAGAAGCATGTCCGTAAGCCAGCATAGCCTGGTGGAGCCTCTAACATGTACACATATAATTTTTATTGCTAAAAGAATGTCTCATGGTTTAGCATAGCTAGGATAATCCATAGGAGCCTGATCTGATACTCACTGAAATCTGTGGCACACACTGTGAACGTGATATCTGTCGTTGCCTTAAGCAGGCATTGGATTGTGTCAATACATAAGCACAAAGATCGCATCTTTTTTTTTTTTTTTTTTTTTTTTTGAGACCTGCTGGGTTATTGGCATTTCGAAGTATTATCTCCTAAATGCTTTCTTTTCCATGTCAATTGTTTGAAAGGCAGACTTTATACTGCTAGCTGGCCTCCTTTGTATTTTGTTAGTATTTGTGTGTTTCTTGACTTTGTATGTGCACAAAAATGACACTTACGAAGGGACAAAAAAGGTTATACAGGTTCAAAAGTGTGTGCATGCCCATGGATTACCGAAATCACAGTTCAGGCTTGACTTTGTACATTAGAGACAGATATTCCAGGTTTCTTACAAAGAAAAACTTAATCTCCACTTAGTAAACCTGCACATAGTCTATGTATTATCTTTGCCTCACGTTAGATACATGTTTAGTACTTAACAGAGGTTGAAGTAGTGCATGAGACCATCTAAGCTGACTTGAACTTTACCCACAGAGAGTGGAAACTGACTGTTAAGCTAAATGCTGGAAGATTAAGACACTATTTCTCCTACTAAGGATTTGTAGTTGTTAAGACTGTCAAATTCATTTGTGTGTCAATTACAGTTCCAGAGGTGAAAAGTCAAGACTGCCTTTCAAGACAAGGTTTTCTAATTAGAGTAATGAATGATTGATTAATATTCCATTAGTAATATATGATAATTGTACACTGATGGGCTGTCACTTTCACCACATACAGAATAAGATCACAGATGCATTTTTATATTGTTATGCCTTTGTCAGCTTTGGTTCCCATCAACAGTCAGCTTTATGCAGATGCACGCTGTAATATTTCAGAAGTACATTTTGCCCATAAGCCTGTTAAATGGTGCTACATGTCTGCTTTGTGGGTCAATGCTTATCCCTTGCTTTGTTTAGTATTTCATCAGGGTTCTACACTTTGACATTCACTAGATTGCACTTGCAGTGAGTAACTTCACTGTTCAGGAAATAATAATGCATGGGGAAAATCCTGATTTACTAATATGAGGAGATACAGTAACTTCATAGAACTGCAGTGGAAAATGTACATCTTTTGATTTCTGGGGGTTAAAAACATTTCCTTAGAATAATAGGTGTTGTAGAGATGTGTGCAGTTAATAGTCAGAATCCCTGAGTTATATCTCCCTGAGGGTGATTGTTGCATTCAACTTAGTTCTGTGATTTGAGAGCTTACAGTGCTATCCAGTGAACCTCATGGTCTTCACCTTCTAAAGCAGTTCTGGAACTCACTGTTGACTGTGAACATCCTGGTACATGAGGCATATTAAGAGGGAGGGGAAAAAGGTTGTAAGAATTGCATGCCACAAATGGCATAGCAGAATGCTGGAGCAGCAGACAGGAACCGCCTGGATGCACATCTGACCAAACTCTCCTTTTTTTTGCTTGCATTGTTTTCCATTCATGCTAGCTCAGAAGACTGTTTTCTTTGTATTGCAACCTTTACATATGGCTGAAACCACGTGTCACGGAACAACAACGAAGTTTTTTTTTCAGAGTTGAAGGAAGGTAACCTAACTGATGCTGGTGTAAATGTTTATGTGGGCCATGTGTTAATTACCCGTGGTTGCAAAGGAAAAGACATGTATGCCAGTTGTGTGTGTGCATGCCACAGTGTATATAGAAACAATTTCAGTATTTGACTGTTTAATTCACTCTGCATTGAATTAATTTTTTTTATCCAACACTTTTAATCTTGGAACATTTTAATGGTATAAAATACTGTGCTTTTAAACAAAACACGATTCCTTTTCTGTTTAATAGTATCATATAGGTATCCCAAGAAGTTAAGAACTATGGTGTAAAAGCTGTCTGCCTGTTGGGATAGCAAAGGGACAAGTAGCTGTAGAGGACTGTTACCCTTTCTGTGTCCAGCTGCAAATCTGAGAGAAGAGCTTTGCAATTAGCTTTTGTAAATACTAGCTGACAGCAGAGGAGGGTTTTGAGGCCTCAGTTTTCTGGGCTCCACTCCAAGTTCTGGAATGAAATATATTTCAGTGACTGCGTATCTCCGTGCCCCTGTCTCATCTGTCTCCCCTAGCCTGACTACTTTGTCTTCTCATCTTGACTCATGTTCCTTCTGTGTGCGCCATGCTTCTTTCTCCTCTTTTTCTGCATTATGGTGAATGCTACCTTTGCCTTCTCTTCCACGCTTTCTGTAAAGTGTGGATGGAGGATAGAAGGTACTAGAAACTGTATATTTTTATCTCATTTTTAGGATTCATGCCATTGTGCCCCAATGAACAGTGATGAGCAATGACAGAAAAGCTCATGCTCGCCTGCAGATTGAGGTGCATTTGGTGGCTGATGCTGGGGGTAAATGTTCTGTAGGACTGGGGTACAAAGAGGAATTTTCTTACATCTTCTAATGTACTCCTGCCGGGTGAGGTGAAATGGCGATTTTCTAAGGCCACCTTCTGATGATTTTCATAGCTTTCCAGCCAGAATAACCCTGTTGCCCTATTTTTAAGAATGGCAGCGGTAGCTTCTCAGTGAGATATTTTTAAGAATTTAACTTAAGCAAAACTTTTTTTAACTTATACGCTCAGAAGTATCTCAGCTGCTCTTCTCAAAAAATTTAAGAACTCTGAACAACTTGGGCATTTTCACAGTTTGTAACTCAGATTATTTTACATTTTTTATTTGAACAAAATTAGTTGAATGATTAAATCAGATCTAAGATCTAGGCTCTCTGTGGCAGTAGCTGGGACTGAAGAGATGTGGGCAATTGCCATTTGAGGTGGATTTGCTGTTGGTAGGAGAGATTGTTTTACCAGGAACCCCTTGGTAGGATATCATGGATGATGGCATGACTCAGTGCTGTGCAGAGTGTCTCTGCCACTCAGGTGGAGCTGCTTTCAAGGATGGTCTATAGAATCCATAATTCAGGAGTGGATGGTGCTAACTACTCACAGGAAACTTGAATCCAGAGATACTACTGAAAAAGTGCTTTCGCAGATATGGCAGGAGGAGGAACTTGGCCAGGAAAAGTTTTTGGGTTATTGTTAACAGGGGTTACCAGGACTTTCGATACAAAAACTTCCTACGGCCGTGAGCCAAGAGACTGAGATCTTAACAAAAAAGCAATTAGGAGTGTTTTGGGAAAAGATTACGTAGCTGTTTTGAAAAGAGCTCTTCATCAGAAAGACAAAGATGACCTGAGAAATCAACTGATGTGCTCAGTTGCATATCCCAATAAGTATTCCCAGCAACAGAGGAGATGTTGCTTTAGACATGATATTTACAATGTATGGTCCATGAGATACCAGGAGGAAACTGCACTAGGTATTTCCACACCGTTAAGAGTAAACTGACCTTGTAACAGGAAGCCTTTGTAATTAAAGAGAGGGTTCAGTGGATGGATTCTCTCTTTAAAAGAGAGAGGATAAATTTTACTAAATATTGCCATTTCTTGGTAGAATTGGATTGGAGAGACCATAGTAGTACCTGAAATGGTAAAACTAAACTGCTTCCCGGTGCTCTGATATATGCGGGACTTGAATATGATGGATACATTCATCATGGGTTGATATTGCAGCTTCCATTTTTTATTTTTTTGATACAGAAGGATAATCTTTTAATTCCTGCTAAAACTGTAGTACTCTTAAAACAGTGCTATCTTAAGGTTGTAGCAGTAGCTTCATCTCCTGATATATTTTCTCATTTATCCAGTTTAAATGTCTTTTGCAATATTTAGTTAATTCTCAGTGGTTTTGTCCTAATCAATATGTACTTGTAATCTGCTTGAAATAGTTTTAAAGAATTTAAAGTTCTCCTTTTTCTTTAATCATCGTTAGTAGTTGGACAGAAGCGTTTGTTAACTTGATTTGATCAGATCTTTGCTCCTTAATGCAATGAAATCAAATGTAGTATAACATCAGCTTCTTTATATAGGGTGAGTAATGCTATACAGAGATTGTTTTCACCCAAACAGAATGTAAATTTTTTCATTGTTTTAGCTTCTATTTTTCCATTGGAATTCTTTGTACAAAAATTATGTATGTTGCTCACGTTTTAGAAGCCTCTTGGTAGAGATTACAGTTTATTCTGTTTCTAATAATAAACTCTCTTTTCCTTCCCATCTGCACTATGAAAATGTTATTAATCTTCAGTATGACCATATTTCGAAAATCATGTTCACAATTAAAATACTATTGTAATGGTGACACCAAACAGTCTTTGTATTTTAGTGTCTGAGATTATACTAGTGCTATCTGTAAGATAATATTTCCCATGTTCTCAGTTGAATATAGCTCTGGAACCTTCTGTGTTGTATGAGGGAAACTGTTTGTGCTTATGGATATTTTTAATCCTTATCTCTTTATTCTGCATTAGTACCACATCTCAGAGGCAATAGCTTCAGACAGAATGCTCCTGCTCAGCTGACAATTCAAGAGGTATTGCTGTCCCTCAGAGAGAAGATTAAATTAGGTCTTTTTGTTTAGGCTTTACTTGCATTTCTATTTTCTGTCATGCAGGAGAGGATATGGGTATTTTGCTCCTGTGGCAGACAACCCATTAAATGTACCTGATACAATTGAAATAGATGTTCCAAAGAAGAACCAGTTCCTGTCCAGTTAATTACAGCTTTGTAATGTGTCATTTATTTAAGTGTTTTACTGCAGCTTCTTGTTTCCTACAGAGCTCAGAGGTTACCTCTTAATTTGTCTATTTTTATTAACTATGGGTGTGGCACATTGCAACAGAGGGAAATCAGTATTCTTTGTTTTTCTTGATGTTAAAAATGTTGCATTAATAAGCTCATATTTTAACAACATTATTTGGCTGTGAACTGATTTTATAGAGGATTAAACTACACTCTTGCTGAGAATAAATGGATTTTAAGCTTCAGCAATTAATACTGAATTAATGTAATTTGACAGACCCTAACGTGGGTTTCAAACAGACTCAAATCAAGTACCTCTGTGATCATTTTGGTGGTTCCTTTGTGGCATTGAAACTATTGTTCTTTCATAATCACATCTTCTTAAGAACCATAAATAAGTTAACACTGACTGTTTTATATCAAAATAAACTTTGAATATTTAATAGTCCTGTGTCTCTCATATAGTTACAGGAGACTTCTGCAAAAATATTGAGTGAAATTCCTGCATATTAAACAACTGCATGGAAATTATGACCTATTTTCAGATCCTTCTTAGACAAATGATAAGATGGGAAAAATGGATTTGTAACTAGTGTAGGAAAATAGTTTACTACGGTTTATCATTACAGTAGCTGTGTAATGATAAGACTTGAGGAAAAATTGGTATATGAAAACTTCAGAGATTTGCTGAAATTCAATGCATCCCAACTTGTCTGCCACTTGAAGTGATTATATCTTGCATTTTTTCCTGTAGATCTTTTTACAGGAATGCTTCAAGAAGAATAACGGCTTGAGGTTTATATCTACTGCATGCAGAATCACACCAAGAAAATATGTGTTTTTTCTACAAACGTATGTTATCAAACATGTGACAGTACTGTTTCTTATATAAAGCATTTGACTGTTGGAAATAATTTTTGTGTTGTTGATGTGGTTTACATCTGATGACTTTTTAGACTTGGTAACGTAGATTTGTGTTGTTGGCTGTGACCTAGATTAAAGTGCACCAGAACAATATCGCTTTCATTGCTGACCACTGTGGCCAGGAGATGCTGCATTAGGAACATTGTATTTGGTAGCCAGAAGTTCATTAGTTCTCTCCTTTCTCTCACTCTGAGTGTGAAGAGTTTGATTTCTTACACTCCTAAGGCATAGTCCCGAATGGTTTTCTCCTCAGAGTTAGCAAGAGGAGCTCAGTTTATCTTGTGAATTAGTGGATGAAATGTCAGGATGGGAGCTAGTCTCAGATACACTGCTCATTTGGGAAAGAAGAGCTGGGCTCAGACTGCATACAGATATACAAATAGGTAATGATTTTAAAATAAGGACAATAGTATGTGACTCAAAATACATGCAATAAGTAGCTCAGTGCCTTTTATCTTATTTTAGGGACTATCTGAAATTTTATAATGAACAAAATGAAGTATGCAAATTTTGTAACTTCGATTTATGTTGCAGATTTGCATATGTGTACATAAATAAAACTTACAAAATCCACATACAGATAGACACATGCTGTCTCAGTATCTGCAGACCTGTGTTTGAATGTTCTGGGATTATGTTGGATCATAAAACTAAATTGAGTTTTCATGCAACTTCATATATTTCTGCAGTGGTTCTCAGGGATAAGACAGCTAATAAGTCCACCTCCATTTTATAAGTGGGAGGGGGCAAGAAAGGAGGCCAAATTCTGCTTTCTTTGATACTTTGCAATTCCATAAATTTTATCTATTTTTAGTTAAAATTCATGTCATTGCAGTGCCACCTCTGAAGACTGATTGATATTGGTGCCTTCTTGCAGAAAACCATTATTCCTCTTGCCCTTTATTAACACTACCCTGTGAATTTATAACTGAGTAAAAAACCCCAAATCCAACAAATTATGTGATAGGCATGCATTTATATACTTGGACAAAAGACAGAATTGTGTTTTACGTAGTCGTATATTAATAATCAATGTACATGATTAATTTTCTTTATTGTCAAACTACACTCCCTGAACCTTATCTTCTTGGCTTATTTAGGCTAGTGTTTAGAATACATTTTATCTTTCTAAAAACTTTGCTGGCCACAGTAGAATACACTGTACAGATGTTTTCACGTATGTAAATGACACTTTTCAGGGTGGTCATGGGTTCTCTATGGAGGCTAGCAAGACAATCATCTAAATATTGTCTTCCTCTCTGCTGCTCAGGTGTCCTCCAGGTAAGAGATACAAGGAAAGTTGTGGAGTTCTTTGATTAGTCTAAGACTAGGTCATTAGGGACCTCCTTGTGGACTAGGACTTTGAGGTATAAGAACAAATTTACTTCCCCGTATCACTTCAGTAGGAGCCAGTCTCCTGCTACAAAAAAACCCACAGAATTTCTGTCTGATTAGGGTTCCCAAAGATCAGCGAAGTTCACCTAAGATTCTTCTGTATTTCATGCTATTACATCTGTATTGCTTAATGAATACTAGGTGGTGTCTTCTTAGGGGACAGATTTTCTTGATAAATTCTGTGTATAGCAATAGCCTGCAGTAGTCTTATAAAGACCAGATTATTACAAGGTTGGTGAAGCTTGGCTTCCTCCCTCATGTAACTAGCAGAATTTGGCTTAATATGTTTTTGTGCTAAAGAAACTGCTCCCCAAAGGTCTTTGTGATCTGCTGAACCAGAAATCTCTGCTCCCTTTTGGGTAATAACCACTTACGACTTCATGCATTAAGAGATACATGCATCAAAATGTATTAACATGAGAAGTTTATGTTGACTGAAGAATAATCTACTTCAATATTTACTTAAAGCAAAAGTAAACCATGTAGCTCAGTAAAACATAGAGGCAAGACAGTGAATGTAAAGTTCTCCCCCACACACCACTTGTGCCAAACACTTTATTTTCTGCAAGTCTGGCTCTGAATCTGGGCATTGCAAACAAAATATTTCATAAACCATATCACAGATCTAACTCCCTGGGAACTCTAAATTTCTCACAGGTAGATTTTGAATTTGGGGACAGCTATTTTGATCTGTTACTGCCATGTTAGAGCTATCTGAAAGACTCTTGCGAACAGCTGGTAAATTTTACCTCGGGTTGTTAATTGTTAATGAACTCCTGAAATCTTAGTGAACCACCCAGGAACTTGGACTTGAATGTATATGTGTGATCAGACTGGATATATCATGGGTTCAGGGAAACCTATTATTGTCCTCTGAGAAGCTAAACAAGATGAAGTCATGTGCAGATCTGGTCTCATTAACATTGTTCCTGATCTCAATTTTGTTGACCTCTGAGGAGGTTTAAAAAACTAAAACTGAATTGTCATGTGAATTCCCAAGCCATGCTTACACTAGAATTTTACTTTCTTGGTAATATTCCTAGTTGTTATTATAAATGGAAAAGAATACATAATAAAACGGAGCAAAGAGCTTAACATTTTATAACATCAACACCTGGTGGCTACAGTTGCAGAGGTAGTTACTTTGCAACAGTGTAATAGGTTTGGGGGGGTTTATTTGTTTGTTTTTGTGTCAGTGAGTATTTGTTTTGAGGAAGGAAATAGCTAGAACAGTATTCTAGGGGTTTTTTTTTAAGTGGGATATTTCATGTTATGTTTTATACTCTAGATACAGTAAGTAGTTTGCGACTGACCATAGTAACATCACTGAAGGGTTTGATCATGCAGATCTACAAGTTTTTTTAAGAAATAAGTAAGTAGTTTGGTAACTGTCCAATGGAATGTATAGGTAAGGTAACAGAAGGAAAGTAAGAAAAATACAATTTTCATTGTCCCAGTGAAATTTTTGCTTTGAGATCTCCACCTGCAACTGTATCTTCAAAGAAAAATCCAAAGGAACTGTGTTTAAAGCATATCCTGCTGTAATAGATGGTCCTAACTTTTCTTTCCTGATTCCCTTTTCCTTCTTAGGTTTATTGCTCACTGTCTTTTATTTAATCTTTCTTTTCTGAATAACTTCAAAATATTAATCAATCTAATGTCTATGTTTATGACAAGTAGCAATAGCTAAATTATATTCTTTGTAAGGGAAACAGTGCAGCCTTGAAAAGTTGCTTTAGCAATCATTTCTTTTGTGGAGGAGGAAAGAATGATATGACAATTTACAAGGTGTATGGTCTCTCTATGGTTAATTCTAATTAAGAGATGTTTCTTACATGTATCATATGGGTCAGTAATAATTAGCATTTTATTCACATGCCCTTAAAAATATTAATAATTTATGGATACACTGCTGCGCCTTATAAAACCACTTCAAGGTCTTGGATCTGTGTTTATTTTGAAGGCACCAAAGAGATACTGAGAAACAATTGTAACATGGATAAATTAAGTTGGGAGGCCAAGCATGCCCTCCTTATTTAAGGTGAAAAAACATTTTATGGGATGCTGGAGTGCATTTTTTATTATTATAGACTTCATGATGTCAATAACTACTTTTAATTGTCTGAGCCACAGTACCTGCTAATAACACAAATTCTGCTAGATATTACATCTATAGTCTTTTGCATAGCTAAATTTTCTTTTTGCCCATGGCAATAATATGCAGTGTCTTCATTAAACTTACTGACAGCTCCTTAAAGAGAAAATGATTAATTAATCATGCTGTAGACTTGCAAGAAGGAGTAGCATAGGTAAAAAGATGCTGTTAGATCAAAATCCTTTGGGGAAGGATGATAAAAGAAACTGCATTGGCTGGTGAAGAGAGACCTACCTGGATACTCCAGAGACAGGATTCAGTGTGGATAGAGATTCCTGTAGCTTTATGAGGAAAGATAAAACTCACTCGCAGAAATTCAGAGGTGGAGATTGGGGAACAAATACTGTTATCAATGTGACAGCCTTAAATGCTTTGCTCTGTAGTTGGCAAGTTGTGATTACTAGAGAAATTAATTTTACTTGAAAAAAAAAAGTTGCGAAAACCACCGTGAATTGAGTGTTCACAAGCTGATTCATTTTGATTTAAATAGAAGCATAAATGAAAGTGTATTAGTAGTATGTTTCAGGTCTTCAGTTTCAAAGTAGAAAATTTAGAAGAACTGGGAAAAGCACATAGGGAAGTTGCTGGACAGAGAAATTCAGGATTTGTTATGTGGGAGAGGAACACCATTACTTTTATCATGGCAAAAGTTACCTGAAACTAGTGGCACAGGAAAAAAAAACTATAAGAGGTGTTCTGTGATTTAACTGGGTGAAATGATCATTCTCCAGAAATCATGTAGAATTAGGGAGTCTGTTTGTTCCATTCCTTCTCGGCTAATCAGCAAAGAAAACCATTAAAGGATAGAATGAAAACTGCTAAAAGCAAGGGTTAGTTAGATATCATAGGAGATGTTTTAACAAACAGCTCTTCAGCCAAAGCAACAGAAAAAAACAAGGAATGAGAAATACTGAGGGAGGACTAAATAGAAATTTCATTATAGAGATTCAGGTATAGACTGAAAGGTATATTAACATTCTGTTTCTTTTATCAATAAAGATGATACAGCTGACTGTGAGAGCAAAGGTGAGGCATAACAGGGACAAAAATGTTAGTGACTACAAGATGTATGTCAATGTCTGTCAGTTGGAGTGATATCTTAAAGGAGTTAGGGAATGGCTGCTGATACTTTTCCCCTTTACTTAAATAATATGAGCAACTGCCAGACCTTTATTTTGACTTAACAGTCTGTAAATACATAAATAAAAATATTGCTGGAGAGAACAATTGGAAATGTGGAGGTAAATAAAAAGTTGCATGGAAATTTATATGGACTTGACAGAGGCAGATGTTGTCAAACAAACTCTACTTCTAAAAAAATAATCAGTAAATGGTGTTTAATGCAAGAAAACATGGCAGATATAATCAATATGAACTTTAATAAAGCACTTACAGTGCCACATGAGAAATTATTTATTGAAACATGAATAGTGAGGAACTGTGAGATGGACAAGATATTGGGTGAGGGAGAGACTACTGACTGTGGTGAAAGGAGCAGTACTGGCTAGGGGGAAGTTTGCATTTGTCAAAGATAAGTCTTCAGATCTCTTGTGTTTTAGTATTTCATTGTTGACCCTGGCATAAAGTGTAGGAGTATGCTAAGGAATGAGTCAATGTTTTGGAGATACCTGCAGCTCAGAGGACTGGATTTGCAGAAATGGGAAGAAGTTTAGCTTCACAAAGTGCAAGAGATCAATGTCCAAGCAATCAGTTAATTTCTGTTTACGGTTGGGAATTCATTGTTTGAGAGAGGAATCTGGGTAACTAGCTGAGTACAGAATGACTATGAAGGCTCACAGTCATGATTCGAATGTAGATGAAGGCCGCTTCTAACACAGAACATGCAAGGACAGAGATTTCCTTAGGTGCAGGCCAAGTATGGTGTTTGCCTGAGAAGCCAGCATGTAGAGGTGGTGGGTGCTGCTGTACCTGCACTGAAGGTTGGCCATTACCATAGCTCTGCTTGCCCCATATGCGTCCAAGTTACCTGTCCCAGAGCTGCCTGTTCTCAGAGCAGCAGCCCAGAAGGTGCCAGGGGGTGAGGCTGGGATGCAGTCTCAGACTGACAAGTAGCTGCTGCTGAAGGGAGGGAGGACGCTTTAGGGGGAAGGTATGGGTTTTGCCCGAGGGGGCAGGGATGAGGGAGGTGGGTAGGCTCTTCACAGTGCCGTCTGTGAAGATGAACCTTCTGCCGCCTCTGTCTGCCCCCAAGGCTTTACTCTGTGTGCTCGATTCTTCCTTCTTCCCAAGGCAATCCCTACATTCCCACCAATAATGCTTCCCCTAGAGATCGCCAAACGCTGCAGCTTTCCTGTAGTCTTGCTTATCATCTTCACTCCCCTGAAAACCTACAGTCCCTTTTAACCTCGCCACTTGTGCTGGTGAAATCTCCATGGCCCCTGCCACTTCCTCATGGCTGCAAAGCTGAGTTTTACCTATGTGGTGAGAATGCTTTTTTTGACATGGAAGGGGGAAAATCATTAATTTTTATTGCAAAATGTTAGTGGTTAGGTTTTATCTGAAATACTGTGTAAAACTCTGATCACCCATTTGAGAAAGAAGGTTCACATTTGGAGAAAGGCCACATAAAAGGTTGAGAGAGACAATATTTTGTATGGCTGCAAAAGCCGAGCTGTTTTTAAGGCTGGAAGGTGACAAAATGACTCTCTGTATTTGTGTAAGGAACTGAACTGAACACCAGGGAGGGAACAACTATTTGAGTAAAAGGACAGTGTTGGTATGCACACAGATGACCCTCTGGTTCTGGGCTGGGACTCAGAGAAAAGTGTATTACTTCCAGTAATGAGAGGTTTTAGAGCAACAGTCCAAGAATGGTTTTCAGGTGAAATTTGCTAAGTTTATCTAAGGGCTTATATGATGTGGTTATGTGTGATAACGAGGGAGAAATCTTTGTGAACCTGGAGGCCTCTTCCGATCTAGTAGAGAAGGACTTTTTGTAATACATTCATATAGCAGATATTAATGATTTTGAAGAGTTAGTTCTCAGTCTCAAGAGCATCCTTAAAATGGAATTTATTTCCTTTTTTGTATAACATTGCTTTTTCAGAAATGTCATGTGGTTTCCCAAGTTTTTCTTTACTTTCTGAATTGCCCTTTTGCAGTTTTTCAGAAAAAACCACTCATGTACCATTGTGATTAACATAAGAAAATTGATCTTCCAGATGTCTGTGATTATATGTGATATTATATATTATTATATGATATTATATAGAGATATTACAAAAGATTAACGTGCTTGAATTGTTGTAACAGTGGCAGAAATGAAGGAAGGTAGTGCTGTAGAGGAAGCACAACAAATTGAGTGAAGGAAGAACAACAGAAAGATCAGTGAGAGAGAGAAATCTGATCTGTTATAGAGAAGCACCTGGACTTTCAGTGCTTATGTGAAGCAAGCTTCTGAATATTGTCACAGTTGTTATCTGTAGGTACCATACTTTGGCAATGAAAGTACACAGGCTTCACATATGTCCTACCCTCAATTTTAGGATTAAATGTGGTAAATTTTTGTCTGATTACAGTGGGAGTCTTCCTTTTGTTTTTCAGTGGAATCTGTTTTGGGGACTGTGATGTGAGAAACCATCTCATTTTAAAGCATATACAGGAGACTAATTTAAACCAATTTAGTTTGGTGTCCATAGATATGATTTTTCAAATCTGTATGTAAAGTTTGTTGCTGTAACATCTGTTTTTAAAGCCTGAATTCTATTACATTTCTAAATTCATCAACTCAAAAATACTTCATGCAACATTTTATCCCTGAGTACCAAGTTACAGACTGTGAACTGTAGGATCTGCAGTGAAAACCAACAGTTTAACTAGTTGTGCCAGTAGCTATTATCAGCTTGATCAGAGTTTCCAAGTACTAAACTATGATATTCATACAGTAAATGTATAATTTGTAAGTAAATGTATAAATATAGTAGAATTTTAGAAGCATATTAGCTTTAATTAGTTAATCAAAAGAGTATTTTTCTTTTTGGTATTTGTGTAGATTAATTTACTGTTGAATTTACTTAATCCAAACTGTTTATTATTGAACGTTTTCTATGTCTAAGGGCCAAATGTTGCAGTCTTTAGGGAAAATATTCATTCACTTCACTGGGAGTTTTGGTTGGATGAATGCCGTGGGATTTGCCCCTAAAAGCCATTGAATCTATACCTACATCAAGCTTTAACAAATATTCCTGTGTTCCATCAAAGAGCTGCCTCTCTACAGTCTGAATTTAGTCCCTTTCCAGAATATGGTGCTTGTCTATCAAAACAGTTTTTCATTATGAACATTCTTCACTATGTTTTATTTGCTTTATTGTAATTCAGTTTTAATTTAATATTGTAGTGCAACATATGAATAAGTTTCACTTAGTCCCAGTATTCTGGCTTCTATAGTTGGCCATGGTGAATACCTATGCTAGCATATAAGAACAGGTGAAGTTTATAGCGATGCTTTATGTGATATACCTTCAAGCTTCCTGACTTGGGAAAACATCTGGGAGAAAGGCAACATGATATCTGAAGATTTTCTTGACAGAAGATTTTCTGCTGTTAGTTGTTGTTTAAGGTTGTTTCAAATTTTTTAATGTCCATGGCACTAAAGATACATAGAAGCAATAGCTAGTCCTACTTATGAGCTCTTTAACATTTACATCATAGAGAACAATTCATGCATATATTCTGTGGCCATCGTAATCTCTACAACAGTTTTCCAGATGTGGGGTGAAGACAGTTTCACAGTTTTTCTTCAGGAAAATAAAACCAAAAAAAGATTACTTTAAAAGCAAGAGCTTAAAATCTCTCCAGGCTGTAGACCTTATTTATAGAATCTCTCCTGCTTAGGAGCTGCAATGTGGCATTGTATCATTGCACCTCGAGTTATGGATAGGCTTTCTGAGCAATGCACACAGATGCATCTTGATAAATAATGCTTCTCTTCTTGGGGAGATATTAGAATGAGTACCTTAATTCAGTCATGCACCTAGAGCTGACCAACACAGTCCCATACCCCTCCAAGGGTGTAATACAGAGGCAGGTTATCACAGAAATGCATTACTGATGATTTTCATTACTGATGAAAAAAACCTTTTTCCTAAGAAGCAATTTTTCACTTGCTTTCTTAATAAGAAAGAAGGGTGTTGTGTGCCAGGGCTTAAGAAGTACACACAATTTAAGATGCTGGCATTTTGGCAGCTGGCTTTTCAGATCAGTCCAGTCACCTGAAAAATTTTGGTTGCTTCATCTGTGAAACTGCACGCCCAATGTAAATCTGTTACTGTGAGCTTTCTTGCTCCTTACTTTTGAGCAGTTGGATTTTTATCATCATCACCACTTGCCTCATTTGAATCAAGATGTGACTCCAAGGGTAAAGGATGGAAAAGTCGGTAGTGGTCATCAGGCATTCAGTCTTTTAGAAGGGAGAGCTGAGATCTTTTGGAATGGAGATCGGTTCTGAAAAGCTGACATTTCTTTCATTTGACATTCCTAATGTGCTCTCTCTTGCCTCTCCATCCTCTGTGCCACATATGTTTCCCTATGCCTTTAAACTGTGTGCTTTGCTTAAAGCCTGCATGCATCTTGCCTCTATTACATTGATCCTGATGGGAAAAATTGCTTTGCTGTCCTTCAGATCACCGGCCATTGCACTTGTCACTTGCATTCCTTGATGAATAGATGGATATGGCTGTAGCTGTGTGGTGTGGGATGTAATCTACTTCTGTATGGAGTGCAGTCCAGTCCACTGACTGAAGCAGACGTTTAAAAGAGAAGTATTTGAGATAGTTGAATGCAATGAAATAAAAAAACAGATATGCAAGATGCAATCCTCTTTTTACTTCTATTTCTTTTTCCAAGCGTTTAGAGCATAAACTACATATTTCCTTCATTACAATATCACTTTCAGTAACTTACTGAAAAATACAAAGAAAATGGCAGTTCCCTTGGGAGCCATTAGCTTCATGCAAATTCATGAAGCCATGGAAATGAGAACATACTGTTAAAACTGGTACATGAAATGAATCAAACGAAAACATCTATGCCTCCGAGATTCAAAACATATTCCAATGAAGTATATGATTTGGGGGGCAGCAGTATTTTTGATTCATATCTTATGTATGTGTCGTGGTTTAACCCCAGCCAGCAACTAAGCACCACGCAGCCGCTCACTCACTCCCCCCCCCCACCCAGTGGGA
>JANHGO010000063.1:72009645-72146245 GCA_024606505.1 Aquila spilogaster | reverse complement strand
TACTGAAAGGCTGCTATCAGGTCACCTCGCAGCCTTCTCTTCTCCAGGCTGAACAGCCCCATCTCTCTCAGCCTGTCCTCATAAGAGAGGTGTTCCATCCCTTGCATCATTTTTGTGGCCCTCCTCTGGACATGCTTCAGCAGGTCCATGTCTCTCCTGTACTGAGGACTCCACATCTGGATGCACTACTCCAGGTGAGTCCTCACTGGCACTGAGTAGAAAGGCAGGATCACCTCCCTTGACCTGCTGGCCATGCTTCTTTTGACGCAGCCCAAGACAGTCAACTTTCTGGGCTGTGAGGGCATGCTGCTGGCTCATGTTCAGCTTCTCATCCACCAGTACCCTCAGGTCTTTTTTGGCAGGGCTGCACTTAATCCTTTCATCTCCCAGCCTGTATTGGTAGTGAGAGTTGCCTAGACCCAGGTGCAAGATCTGGCACTTGGATTTGTTGAACCTTATGAAGTTCACCTGGGCTCACTGCTCAAGCTTACCTAGGTCCCTCTGGATGGCATCCTGTCCCTCTGGTGTGTCAGTCGCACCTGACAGTTTGGTGTCATCAGCAAGCTTGGTGAGGGCACATTCAACTCCATTGCCAGTGTCATTGATGAAGATATTAAAGAGTATCAGTTCTTGAAATGATCCCCTGGGGGACATGATTCATCACCAATCTCCATCCAGACATGGAGCCGTTGACCACCACTCTCTGGACTTGATCCTGCAGCCAGTTCTTCATCCATCAAACAGTCCACCCATCAAATCCATGACTTTTCAATTTGGAGAGAAGGATGTCGTGAAGTACCATGTCAAAGGCCTTACTGAAGTCAAGATAGATGACATCAGTGTCTCTTCCTTTGTCTGATGGTGCAGTGATACCATCATAAACAGTCACTAGGTTTGTCAGAAAGGATTTGCCCTTGCTGAAGCTGTGCTGGTTCTCCCATATCACCTCCCTGTCTTCTATATGCCTTAGCATAGCTTCCAGGAGGATCTGCTCCATGATCTTACCCGGAACACAGGTGAGACTGATAGGACATTAGTTCCCGAGGAGATCCTTTTTACCGTTCTTAAGAATGAGTGTGATGTTGCCTTTTTTCCAGTCACCAGGGACTTCCCCTGATTGCCACAACTTTTCAGATATCATTGAGTGGCTAGGTGACTGCATCAGCTAATTGCCTAAGGACTCTGGGATGCATCTCACTGGGACCCATAGACTTGTGGATATTCAGGTTTCTCAGGTGGTCATGAAGCTGATCTTCACTTACAGTGAGGAGGGACTTTGCTTCCCCAATCCTCAACACTTACCACTTTATGAAATGGAAGACTAGAAGAAAAGATACAGTGATACAGAGTTTGGAAAGCACTGTCACTTGCAATGAAAAATATGAATTTCTTTTTTTTCTCTTTTTGTTTTGAAAAAAAAAATGTTGCAGCAAATGTTCAAGAGATTGGCTGTCTATTCAGTCAAGTGAAATTACAAACTGAAGATGAAACTTAATTTCTTACATGTTTAGATCTCGACCTGTCTTGGGAAAGGGACTGATGCAGGGAGTTTTCCCTCCAGAATAAATAAATAACCCCACCCTGCAAGTGTTCAAAACAGGTTGCTGAACTTTCATCTCGGAAAGCAATGTCTGTTTTCTGATATGTTACAAGCTCATTTATGTGAAAACAATGGTTACCTCTTCCACTTCAGGATTGTTTTGTTTTTTCATTAGTTTATAAAAACACTTCCAAGCTTATACTCATCATATATCTGTTAGAATGCCCATGTAACGTGTCATCTACAGAACTGAAGTGGCACGGTGGTTGAAGAACAGCAGATCATTTCACGCAGCATAGAAGTGACAGTTGATTTTTGTATGTACAAGCTACCATTTTTCATTTTCTTCAAACACGCCAATCTATGTGTTGTTACTTACTTTGATTGTGTGTGGTCTGCCTTGCAGAATACTTACATGGTGCTTTACATCTCTATAGCCAATGTGTGATATAAATATACCCACTGAGAGTCTTCATGCTGTATTTTGCAGAGAGAGTTGTACAGCAGAATTATATATGAAAAAAGGTATTTATGCATGAAAAGGATCATTGGTTTGCTGTGCCATATGCTAATTACTCAGTTAAGGGACAAAACCAACAGTGGGAAGCCTGTGAGACCTCTTGTACATCACAAATAATATAATGAGCTCAGTCAAAAGGATGCTTATTATTCAATGCATATGGTAAGTTGCTGCATTCTGGTTGTCTTCAAGTATAAAAGATTTTCAAAAATCAAGACTAAGGCAGAGAGAGTGAGGGCTAAAGGAATACTTTGCACCCTTTTAAAAACAAATCTTAATAGTTATCACTGGTAGACTGAGACAAAGTAGAAGTGTCAGTTCCATTTTTACACATGTGAATAAATCTTGCACTATTAGTTATGAGGCCCTAAGTATGTAGGAGGAGCTAAACACAAGGAAACTTGACCAAAGTATTTGAATGTTGCCATTTGCAAAACAAATATTATGTAATGTACTTTAAAATCAATGTCACATGCTGGAAAATAATGACTCTGCTTTCTAGAGGATATTTCTGACAAACCAAGTCAAAATATGAGAGTGTACAAAAGTTCTTGACCTGATCTTTTCGTCTTTCAGCTGACTCATATTTCAAATGTGAAATGCAGGAGCAGAGTGCTTGCCTTGTAAGAAGCTGTATGAGTTTTTAATGTTGAGCAGCAGTTGATCAGGGCTGTATTAGAAACTTTGCCTGACAAGAAATGTTGGAATGCTGTGGCAACTTTTCTGTGTTATACCTGTAGAGCACTTCTGAAGACATATATTTGCTAAGGGATGAAACAAGGATAGTGGCATTCCTATGGGACCTAAGAGAAATTTAGTTACATGATATTCCTTCATCCTGAAGTTCTAGTGCTCCCATGACAAAGCACAGCAGAGCATGGTGAGTGAAAGAGGAAGGTCTGTCTTGGTGCCAATTTCAGTTTCTTTTGGAACTAAAAAAAGATTACATGCACAATGAGAAGAAAATTGGGGACATCTGAATACTCAGATTTCTGGCAGACTTTGTACAGCTGTAAAAGCACTTAATTTGCCTTTTGCTGTTCAACTAATCTGTAGTTCCCTACCTGAATTGCCCTAGGACTAAAGAAAAGAGTGTGTGGCTCTGAGTGATCTGTATGAGATAGATCCCTGATAAAAGCAGCAGTGCTTGAAACTAAAATTACTGCAGGAAAGCCTGGTATTTTCTGTTTCGTTAAGTTCATGCTAAGTGAAAACAATAGATTGCATGTGGATTTCAACTTTTTTCAACAGTGATAGTATTTTTCTTCATTTTAACATATGAAACTGGCAAAATATATTGTTTATTTGAAGTGTAGTTAACTAATGATGTGATTCACCAGATCAAGTTTGGTCTTTCTCTTGTCTTGCATGTCCAAAGTGTACAGAGTCCCAGCTGCTGACTTAGGCAATGGTTTGAACAATTGCTGAGTGAATCACTGTCCCAATTTTGTGTTGTTTTCTTTCTAATTCTTTTTTGTTTTTATTCTTTGCATTCAAAATTGAATGTAATGTTGCTGCCAGTGTTGTGGTTAGGTATCAACTTTGTGCTGCTGTATAATCTGTATTATTTCAGCTATTTTTGATTTATTTTCTTTTTGCCTTAAGATTTACTCTAACAATGGTGGTTTGTACTCATCTTCCACATCCAGTTTATGGTGGCTATTGGCCATGGTTTAGTGATGTTTGATAAATGTGGGCTATCTCTCAAAGTCTACATATGCTTTGAATTTATATTTAAGTCAGGATTAATCTTTCGAGAGGAATTTTATCCCTCAACCACAGGGAGTTTAAAGCGATTTCCCTTTAAATTCCCTTGATCTTGATACTGGTCTCTCCCTACTCCTTGGGAACTCCTCAGTGATAGAAAAGGCTGAGGAGAAGCTGAAATTAGCTCTTCTGGCACATGAGGCAATTTAAGGTTTATGTTTTTCTTTCTGGTGGATCAGTGAGGACTTGAAGGAGGAATTGTGAATTCCCCTGGAAGAGAGCACCCTTCACTCACAACTCAAGGCTGAATCTGCTGCTTTTATTTCCATTGGATGACCTTGAAAACAAGAATTTATAGATCTGCTAACTCTAAGTAGTGAATTCCACAAACTCTGTGTCAGATCTACAATGTATACTCAGATTAGTTACCTGCATGTAGTAGACGTGCTTAGCCCATCTCTCAAAGTGAAAATGATTTGATGTATTTTTTTCTATGTTTTTTTTTTTTGTGTAATTGCCTTGACTGTCCAGAGTTCTTGGATACCAGCAGCACACTGTACTCTCATAATTTTATTTTTACTGAACAGCACTTTAGCTATTGTAAAGGAAACAGTATTTTTAAACAGTTTACACTAGGTAGATGTGTGCCCAATACAAACTGTAAATAACCAATATGTTATTTAGTATATCATGATGTATGGCTGAAAAAAATACATAAAAATTGACAATAATAAAGCTATACCATCAGATCTAATACAATAAAGCTTTTTTCCGCTGCTAGCAGAGCTCAGTAATTTACTGCTTCAATTTGATATCATGGATATGATTCATTCTGTTTTAGTGGATGTAAACAAATTTGTGTATTAAGTTTTATTCAAAGCTGAATGCATACTTCATGTGATACTGATACTTGAAACATTACAGAATAAAATGTTTACTTTTTTTTTCCTAAATTCTTACAAATAAATCTTTCTTAGCACATACTATTTGAACAATCATCAGCCAAATTTTAATTCAGCAGTGGAGTGAACGGTTCTTGATCCAATTGAACTTCAGTGACAAATCATCAATTGTTATTGTCTGGAGCCAACCCGGGCTTCTACATAACATGCTGAAACTTGTGTGTTCTAACTCAAGTGCTCAATCGTTTTCCAGTTTGTTCATCTTTAGTATAAATTACGCTAAGGTGAGGTGCTTGCTGTGTGTTTTGTGGAAGACAAAGTTAAGCCTCAGTATTGCAAACAAATTGTTTAAATGGATTGATCAGTATGTGCACTGCACATCTTATCTGTTTAAAATAGTTAATTAAGGAAAAGAAAATAATTTTGCTTTCCTCTTTGAATTTGCTGATTAGTCATGGATTGTTGCTCACAACTTTATGGAAGCTAATCAAGTAGTTCTTAATAGATTCCATTATTATCTTTATAATGTACTAGCTAAAGTAAGGAAATTAATTCAGTGGAGTCTCACTAGAGCTAAGATTGTGTATGTACTAGAAAATAAAGTGTGGCAAATATATTAGCTTTTATTTTGATTAGCATTTTTTTAGGGTTTATCTAGAGGTATTTTAAGCAGTAAGATTAATTTTGTTGTATTTACTGCTGGGTCAAATACTTTTTGAAAGCAGGATGACGTTAGTCATGCTTTATTTAATACCTAATTTTAAATAAATCTACTTGTGCATAATAAATGGGAAATTAATACAAAGATAATACTGTTTTGTTTTTTTTTTAAGAAAACAAAACAGAATGGTGTATTTTATCAAAGTAGACCAGATACTGTGTGTGCCCTTCTGTTCACCAAATGAATAGCATTAACAGGAACCAGATATGTATTTACATTAGAATTAAGCTTAGCAGATGCAAAATGCTGGAGACTGGGTTTATGACTAGTGTGTCTCCAGGGAGGTAAGTGGGGTGAAAACAAACATGGATTTGATTTAATACTAGATTCAAGTAGATATAAATATGCGAAGCCAAATGGAGAAATATATATATAATTATTACTTTTAGCTTTTTGTATTTAGAAATTGTAAATTTTTGCCTCACCCAGTACTGCTTTTTAATTTTATTTATTGGAAGTAGGGAAAAAGTTTATCATTTGGATAGTGGACTATATGACAGCTGGGCGGGGGGGGAGACTGAATTCACCAGTTCTGAAAGCTTTGATAGCCAATTCATGAAAGAATTTGGATTTTAATGCCTTCATGTGTAGTGCATATGACATTAAGCCTTAGACTGTGAGTAAAACAAGAGGAGGATGTTTGGAAGAAATGTCTTGTGTAATGAATACCATAATCAGCAAATCATTTGTATAGTGCTGACCATAGTAATAAATGAGATATTTATTGTCTTCTCAGTGACTAATATGTCTCTTGTTGTAAAGGAAAAATGTCACTGCTTATCTGTAGTATGTTGTTGTCAAGGTAATGAATTTGAAATGAGACTTTAGCAAAAAAAAAAAAAACAAGAGTTCATGAACAAATTATTATTTTGAACAACTGAAGATCACATCAAATTGAAGTACAAACAATTTCTGAGGTTTCTTTGCTAGCTTAGTTACAAATGAATATTCAGTTCAAATGGATTTTGTTACACAAAATAATGAAGGTATATAACCAGGGACAAAAATAAAATTTAAATTGATATATCCGACCTTTTTAAATATCTAATTTTAATGATATCAATTTCAAATTCATTTCCATTGGAATTTTTCTACAATTTCAGACTACGTCTGATAATAAATGGAAATACAGTCACTTAAAATGGTAGTATAAATTAATGCTAAGGAAATCGTAGCACTATTTATATTCTGTAAATAATTTTCTTATAGATTAAGTCAAGAGACTAAAATACTCTAGTAGTTCTAAATTAATACTGCATTATGTTTTGTCAACAGTCTACATTTCAAATAATTTTTACTAATTTTGCCAAGTATCCCATAAAATCAAGCAGTATTACAAGTTTTTGGAAAGTAGAGTGGTGTCTTTCACATTGGGTAGAATCATGATACCATTTAGCAGAGCACAGTACGACTTGAATGACTCCAGGGTTCAGTCAACACTTGTAATAAGATATTTAAAAAATAAAAACTAAAAAAGGCTAAATGTCAGTAAGCCAGTATAGGCCAATGGAGCCTCTAAGGTGCACATATATAATTTTAATTGCTAAAAGCATGGTTGAACATAGCAAGGATCTTGATCCAATGCTTACTTGAAATCAGTGAGCTCACACTGTGAATGTAATGTTTATTGTTGCCTTAAGCAGTCATTGGATTGTGTCAGTACATAAGTACAAAGATCACACCTTTTTTCTTTGAGGCCTGCTGGGTTATTAGCTCCTAAATGCAGTAATGATTTTCTTCTTCATGTATGGCTGGAAAGGCAAACCTGGTCAGAAAGGCCAGACTTTTAGCTGGTCTCCTTTGAGTGTGTGGTTAATATTTTTTTTTGTTTTCTTAACATTGTGTCAAGTATGTGCATAGAAATTATGCTTTTGAAGCAGAAGAAAAGTTATGCAGCTTCGAAAATGTGTTAATGTACATAGATAACTAAGATCTCACTTCAGGTTTGCCTTTGTTCATTCTAGACAGATATTCCAGGCTTCTTTCAAAGGGAAAGTGAATCCCCTGCCCGTAAACTTGCGCATGGCCTATAATACATATTATCTTTGGCTCAGGTTAGGCATAATTTTAGGATTGAACAGAGATTGAAGCAGTGCTTGAGACCATCTAAGCTGACTGGAATTTTACCCACAGAGAGTTACAGCTGGCTGTTAGGCTCAATGCTGAAAGATTAAGACACCTTTTCTCCCTCTATGGTTTTATAGTAGTTAAGACTGTCAGATTTCTTCCTCTGTAAATTACAGTTCCAGAGGTGAAAAGTCAAACTGCCTTTCAAGACAGGTTTTTCTAATTATAGTAATGAATATTTTATTAATATTCCATTAGTAATGTATGATAATTGTACGCTGATGGGCTGTCACTTTCAGTCACATACAGAAAAAGATCACAGATGCATTTTTATGTTGTTACGCCTTTGTCAGCTTTCATTCCTGTCAACAGTTGGCTTTATGCATGTGAATGCTGAAATATTTCAGAAATACATTTTGTCTGTAAGCCTGTTAAACATTGCTATGTGTAAATTGTGTGGGTCAATGCATATCACTTGCTTTGTTTAACATTTCACCAGGGTTGTATGCTTCTACATTCATTAGCTTTTACTTTCAGGGAGTAACTTCACTATTCAGGAAATACAATATGTAGGAAAAATCCTGTTGTACTAATGGTGAATAAACACAAATTGGGGAATGCGGTAACTTCAGAGAAATACAGTGGAAAATGCACATCTTGTAGGTTAACAATATTTCTTGAGGTGTTTTCATAGGTGTCATAGAGACCTAGTACTCAGAATTCTAGTGTTAATTTAATATATCTCCTTGTGGGCAATTTAGCTCAATTTTGAGACCTGGGGATTTACAGTGCTTCCCTGTGAACGTCATGGTCTTCATCTTCTAAAGTAGTTCTGGAACTTATTGTTGGCAGTGAATACTTTGATACAGGAGGTGTATGAAGAGAGAGAAGAAAAAAATTGTAAGGCTTGCATGCTGCAAATTGAATAGAAGATTACTGGAATAGCACACAGAGTCTGTGTATGCACAACTGAAGCTCTTTCCCCCACCCCCCCTTGTATTGTCTCTTATTCAAACTAGCTCAGAAGACTCTTTGCTTTGTATTGCAGCCTTTACATATGGTTGAAACCATGTGTCACAGAATAAGAATGAAGTTTTCTTCCACAGTTGAAGAAAGGAAACCTAACTGGTGTTGGCATACAGACTCATGTGGGCCATGTGTTAATTACCCATGGTTGGAAAGGAAATGTATGCCAACTGTGTATGCACATGCTACAGCGTGTACAGGATAAGTTGTAATATTTGAATGTTTAATTCATTATGCACTAAAATCAATAATTTTTATTTTCCAACAGTTATCTTCTTGAAATGTCTTTACAGTGTTAAGTATTGTGTTTTTCAATAAAACAGATGTTTCCATTTCTGTTTAATAGTATCATACAAATGTGCAAAGTTAAGAACTACAGTGTGAAGATGACCACCTCTTGCAATACAAAGGGACAAGTAACTGAAGCGGCCTGTGTTATCCATTTTGTAGTCCAGCTGCAAATGTAGAAGAAGAGCTTTGCAATTAGCCTTTGTAAATACTAACTGACAAGAGAGGAGGGTTTTGAGACTTGAGTTTTCTGGGCTCCATTCCAAAATTTGGAATAAAATATACTTCAGTGACTGCATATCTTCCTGCCCTTTTCTCATCTGTCTTCCCTAGCTTGACTGCTTTGTCTCCTCATCTTGACTCATGTTCCTTCTATGTGCACTGCACTTTCTTTCTTTCTCCCTCCTCTGTCTTTTTCTTTTCTTTTTTTCCTCTTGAATCATGCTATATACTACCTCTGCTTTTTTTCTTCCATGCTCACTGTAGAATTACAGGATTGTTTTAATTGGAAGGGATCCTTAAAGGTCATCTATTGCAACTCCCCTGCAATGAACAGGGAAATGTACAGCTAGATCAGGTTGCTCAGAGCCCTGTCCAGCCTGACTTTGAGAGTCTCCAGGGACAGAACTTCCACCACCTCCCTGGACAACCAGTACCTCACCACCTTCACTGTGGAAGGCTTTTTCCTTATACCAGCAGGTTTATGTCTTTCCTGTACTACGGAGTCCACATCTGGATGCAGTACCTCTTGTGAAGTCTCTCTAGCATGGAGCAGAGGGACAGAATCACCTCCCTTGCCCTGCTGGCCACATTTCTCTTGAACCCAAAATACTTTCTGCCCTGCAAGGGCGCACTGATGGCTCATGTCCAGTTTTCCATTCACCAGCAGCCCCAAGTCCTTTTCAGCAGGGCTGTGCTCTATCCTTTCATGCCTCTGCATGTATTGATAGTGGGGGTTGCTGTGGCCCGGGTGCAAGACCTTGCATGTGGATTTGTTGAATCTCATGATGTTCACTTGGGCCCACTGCTCAAGCCTGTCTAGATCTCTCTGGATGACATCCTATTCCTCAGGTGTGTTGGCTGTACCACGCAGCTTGGTGTCATTTGTAAACTTGCTGAGGGTGCCCTTGACCCCACTGTCACTGTCATTGGTGAAGATATGAAGAGTATTGGTGTCAGTACTGACTCCTGAGGGACACTGCTCATCACTGATCTCCATGTAGACATCAAGATATTGACCACCACTCTCTAGGTATGATTTTGCAACTGGTTCCTCATTCACTGAATGGTCTACCCATCAAATCTATGTCTTCCCAAGTTGGAGAGAAACTAGAAATAGACTGTTGTTACAAGGGCTGCCCTGAAAGTATTACTTCCTATTTCATGATGTTGGCCCACAGCACCAGAGGCAGATGTTGGTGGTATGGCAGTAGAGGTTGAACCTTCCTGCCAGTATTCTGTTACATTTTGTTGCTGTGTGACAGATGGCATCTGACTTGGAAGTGCTTATAAAGTGTGCTTTCAGTGTGTCACTGAAATCCTCCATGCACAAAAAATGGCACCCATTGACATTCACTGACACTTGCTAAACGTTGATGGAGACTGAACAGTGGATGTGAGCACAGTGAAGTGGTAGGTGGTGCATTTCAGCAGTGGCAATGACAACAGAGGGTCATCTCCACTGGTGCAGGTATTTACAAGCGCAGCAGGCAAGCTCTTGTTCATCACTGGCAAAAAATTGCACAGCTAGTGGTGGTGACTATGTTGAATAATAATGTACTGTAGCTGAGAATTTGCTCTATTAAACAGTGTTATTGTGCTCTTTGTATCTGTTGTTGTTTCTGTGGAAATACATAGAAGGCATTACTTTCAAAGCTACTTGTGTATATCTTATTTTTGATATTTGTGCTGTGGTGTGCTATTGAACAATCATAGGCAATGAGAGGAGGGCTTTTGCCCACTTGCAGACTGAGGCATGTTCAGTGGTCCGTGCTCGGAGTAGATTCTCTGAAGAAATAAAACCTCAGGAGAATTTTTCTTAAAGCTTCTATCATACACACTCGAGATAAAAATGGCAGTTTTCAAAGTACATCTTTTGTTAGTTTTTATAGTGTTTAAACCAGAATAGAACTGGTGTTGTATGTTTAAATATGAGGTCAGTAGCTTTCCAGTGAAATATTTTTAAGCATTTCACTTAAGAAAATCACTTTTCTAACTTTTATTTCCTGGTGGCTCTTCTTGAAGGTTTAAGAACTGTCTGAAGAGTTTGGGCTTTTTTTCACTGTTTGTTTGTAACTCAAACTATTTTACTTTTCTAATTTGAACAAATTTGGATGAAAAATCAAACTAGAGCTAAGACCTGGTCTGCCTGTAGTGAAGAGGTAAGGGCAATTGGCATTAAGGTGGGTTTGCTGTTGGCAGGAGACACTGGTATGGTATTGTGTGATGGCAGTAAGTCAGTGTCACTGTCCTACTCTAGATGACAGTCTAAAGTTAGAGGTGGATGGTGCTAACTATGCACAGGAAATGGAGATCAACAGATGCTCCTGAGAAAGAACTTTGACAGATATGGCAGAAGGAGAAACTTGGCTGGGAAGGGCAAATCTTTTCAGGTTACTGTGAACAGGAGTTGCCAGGATTTTCAATGCAAGAATTTTGTATGGGAGTGAACCAAGAGGCATGGATTCTAAAGAGAAAGGCAATTAATATTGTTTTGGGAAGAGATCTCATAGTTGCTCTCAAAAGGGTTCTTAATCCGAAGAGCAAAGATGAACTAAGAAATCAACTGATGTGCTGAATTGTATATTCCAACAAGTATTACCAGCAACAGAGGAGATGTTGCTTTAAATCCATGTATATTTACCCCATGAGATACTGGAAGGAAACTGCACTGGATATTTCTACATTGTTAAGTCTGAACTGACCTTGTGATGGAAATGTTTGTAATTTGAGGAGCATACAGTGGATGGATTCTCTTCAAGAAAAAGGATAAATGTTACTGAATACTACCATGTCTTAGTGGAATTGGACTGGAGAGATTGTAATAGTGCCTAAAATGGTTAAAGAAGCAACTTAACGGCTTTCAAGTTCTGTGATTTATGCTAGACTTGAGTGTGGTGCATGCATTAATCACTGGGTAATATTACAGCTTCCAGTTTCTTTAGTTTTTGATACAGAAGGATAGTCTTTTTGTTTTAATTTCTGTTAGAACTGTAAATAACCCTGTCTTAAGGCTGTAGCTATCAGTAGCCTCATGCCCTGATACATTTCCTCTTTTTCTTTTCAGTTTAAATCTTACTTTGTAACCTTTAGTTTAATTTTCAGCATTTTGACCTTTAAAAATAAGTATTTGTAACCTGCTTTAGATGGTATTGAAGAAAGAATTTAAATACTTCCATCTTCTTTAACCACTGTTAGTAGCTGGACAGAAGCATTCATTCACCTGATTTGACCTGATCTTTGCTCCATAAAGTAAAGAAATGTGTTATAATTTCAGCTTCCTTATAGAGGGAGAGGAGTGATACACAGAGATTGTTTTCACCCACATAGAATGTATGTTTTCTATTGTTTTAGCTTCTACTTCTTCTGTTAGACTTCTTTGTACAAAAATTAGTTTGCTTTTGTTTTAGAGGCCTCCTGATAGAGAATAGAGTTGATTTTGCTGCTAATAATAAACTGTTTTTCTCCCATCTGCACTATAAAAGTTATTAATCTTCAGTATCACCATATTTCTCAAATCATATTTACAATTAAAATACTACTATAATGGTGATGCTGAAGCGTTTTATTAACTCAGACACTAAAATACAAGTGCTATCTGTAAGATAATATTTCCCACATTCTCTGTTGAGTATAGCTGTGGAACCTTGTGTGTTGTAGGGGGAAATTATTTGTGTGGATGTGTATTTTAAACACTTATCCCTTTATCCCATATTAGTACCACATCTTAGAGGATACTGAGCAGCTATTCAGCTGACAGCCCAGGAGGTATTGCTGTCCCTCAGAGAGAAGATTAAATTAGATCTTTTTGTTTAGGCTTTACTTGACGATTTCTGTTTTCTGTGGTGCAGAAGTGGATATGAGTATCTTGCTTTTGTGACAGACATCTCATTAAACTCACAATTGCAGTGGATATTCCAAAGAATAACCACTTCCTATCTGGTTAATTACAGCTCTGCAATGTGCTGTTTAAGTGTCTTACTACAGCTTTTCTTTTTTTTTTCTACAGGGCTTAGAGGTTACCTGTTAATTTGTCTATTTTTATTAGCCATGGGCATGGCAATAGCTCGTCCTTGCAACAGAAGGAAATCAGTTAGCTTTGTTTTCCTTGGTGTTAAAAATGTTGCATCAATAAGCTGACATTTCAACAGTATTATTTGGTTATGAAGTGATTTATAGAGGATTAGACTACACTCTTGTTGAGAATAAATGGATTTTATGCTTCAGCAATTAATGAAAAATTAATTTAATTTGACAGTTGCTAACATGGGTTTCAAAAAAAAACCCAAATCAAGTATCTCTGTGTATCATTCTGGCAGTTCCTTTGTGGCACTGAAATTATTGTTATTCCTTAATTACATCTTGTTAAGGTCCATAAATAAGTTAGCATTGATCATTTCACATCAAAACATACTTTGAGCACTCCTATGATTCTCATATGGTTACAAGGGAATTCTGCAAATAATATTTGGAAATTATGACCTATTTTCTCATCTTTTTAAAGCAAATGATAAGATAGGAAAACCTGTTTGGAACCAGTATAGGAAAATGGTTTATTACAGTTTATCATTACAATAGCTGTATAACAATAGGCCTTGAGGGAAAACTGGTGCATGAAAGCTTCAGAGATTTGCTGAAGTTCTATGATTCTAAACTTGTCTGCCCCTTGAAGTGATTATATCTTGCATTTGGTCCTGTAGATGTTTTCTAGGAATGCTTCAGGAAGAATAGTGGCTTGAGGCTTCCATCTACTGAGTGCAGAATCACAAAGAAGGATAATGTTTCAGTATGGAGGTCAGTAAAGATAAAAAATGAGCATACCAATACCCTGGAGCATTAACCAAAATGTATATCTGTACTTTTTTTTTTCTACAAATGTGTGTTATCAAACGAGGTAGTAATGTTTCTTCTGTAATCATTTGACTGTTGTTGATGATTTTGTGTTATGTGGCTTGTACTTTTAGTCTTGGTACTGTAGATTTTTCTTGTCAGCTGTAAGCTAGAATAAAGCATGCCAGAACAATATCATTTCAAGTGTTCAGTGGCCAGACGATACTGCATGGAGAACATTGTATTTGGTAGCCTGAAGTTCATTAGTTGTCTCCTTTCTCTCACTCTGGAGGTGAAGGTTTTGATTTCTTATGCTCCTGAGGTACAGTGCTGAAGGTTTTTCTTCTCAGACACAGCAAGAGGAGTTTGTCTGGTGATTTAGTGGATGAAATGCCAGAATGGGATATAGTCACAGTTACGCTGCTCATTTGGGAGAGGAGATCTGGGTTCAGACTATATAGGGATACATGTATAGATTATTTTAAAATAAGCACAATAGTATGTGACTTGATATGTACAAATAACAAGAAACTCAGTGTCTTTTACCTAACATTGATTTTAGTGACCCTCTATATTAATTCCTTATTAGTCTATCTGAAACCTTTTAATATAGAAAATGAAGTGTGCAAATTTTGCAGCTTCAAATTATGTAACATATTTGTGTATGTGTACATAAATTGAAGCGACAAAATCCACATACATAAAAATGCTCTCAACATCTGTAAACTTTTATTTCGATATTTTAGGGTTATGTTGGATCGGAAAAATAAGTGGAGGTTTTCATGCCACTCCACTTATTATTTCTGTTCAGGGATGAAAGAGCTAATGTGTCTGTCTTCGTTTTCTTTGCAGTTCTGTGAATTATATCTAATTTTAGTTGATATTTATGTCATTGCAGTGTTAGTTCTGAAGTCTGATTGATATTGGTGCCATCTTGTAGAAAGCTTAATGCCTCTTGCCCTCTATTATTGCTACCCGTTGAAGTTATAATTTAGGGTTGTTGTTTTTTTAATAAAAATAAGAAGCAACAAGTTTGTAGTAGATGTATGTTTATATACTTGGAAAAAAGACAGAAGAATGCATGATCATGTGAAAGGATATGTTTAATGGTTGGGTTTTTTTTGTTTGTTTTTTTGGTTATTTGTCCAACCACACCACTTAGATCTTCTTGGCTTATTAGGCTAGTGTTTAGAAAATACTGTATTTTTCTAAAAGCCTCGCTGTTAGTCATAACAGAACACAGTGAACAAATCTTTTCAGATATGTTAGTGCTCCTTATTGGAGAAGTCGTGGGCTCCCTGCAGAGGCTAGTGAGATATTAATCTCTTATCTCTCTCCTCGCTGTCTCCTACATGTAAGAGATGCAAGGAAAAGGAAAGTTATGAAGTTGATCAGTGTAAGACCATCAGTGACCTTCCTGCAGGATAGGTCTTTGAGATGTAAATACATTACTTATCAATTTATCAAAAATTTCTGTCCAATTAGGGTTCACAATGATCAATTACATGCAGATAAGTCTTCTGTGTTACGTTATGTTGCATCAATGTTGCTTAATTAATGGCTTCTTAATGGACATATTTTCTTTGAAAATTCTGTGTATGTCTATGGACTGCAACGGTCTTGTAAAGGAAATTTATGCATGAATCAGATCATTATAAGATTGGCAAAGTTTGAATTCCTCCCTTGTGTAACTGACTGAATTTGGCCCGGTATACTTTTGTGCTGAAGAAACTGCTCCCCAAAGGCCTTTATGAACTGCTGAACACGAAATTTCCACTCCCTTCTGAGTAATAATCAGTTATGACTTCATGAATTAAAAGAGACATACATCATAATGTATTGACCTGAAGGGTTTATGCTGACTGAAGAATAATCTACTTTACTATTTACTTAAAGCAAAAAATAAACTGTGTTGCTCAGCAAAACATCAAGGCAAGACACTGAACGTAAAGCTTTCTTCATACCCCACCTAGATCAAAAGCTTTATTTCCTGCAAACCTGGCTCTGAATCTGAATGTTATAAACAAAAAATTTTGTAAACCAGATCTCTGATCTGACTCCTTAGGATTTCTAAATTCCTCATAGGTAGATTCTGAATTTGTGGACAGTTACCTTCATTTGTTGCTTCCATGTTGTGGCTATCAGAAAGATTCTCAGAGCCAGAAAGTAAAATTTCCGTGGAGTTTGTTATTGAACTCCTGAAATCTTAACAAACCAGCCCGGACCTCAAACTTGAATTTGTGTTTGTGATCAGACTGGATATAATATGGGTTCATGTAAACCTATTATTGTCTTCAGAGAAACTGAACAGGATGAAGTCATATGCCGATCCGATCTCATTGATTAACGTTGTTCCCAATCTCAATATTGCTGATCTCTGAGAAGGTCTAAAAAATATGCAAATTCCCAAGTCATGCATATATGTGAATTTTACTTATTTAGTAGTTTGTGACTGACTATAGCAACTTCACTGAGGGAATTTTATGTAACTTCTGAATTAAGCTACAGATTCTGTTTAAATCTGTTTAGTAACTATGCAGTTGACTGCATAAGTGGGGAAAGGGAGGAAGGGTTAAAAAAAAAAGTGTGTAATTTTCAATGCCACAGTGAAGTTTTTGGTTTGAGATCTCTGAATACCAATGTTTGTTAAAAGATGAGAAAATACAAAGGAATTTTGTCTAAAACATATCCTACTGTAACAGACAGTCCTAATTTTTATTTCCTGAATCCCTTTACCTGCATGAGTTCATTGCTCACCTTCTTTTATTTCTCTTCTGAATAACTTCAAAATATTAATTAATCAATCTGTCACTTAAAACATAAGTTAATGGGCAGTCTGACAAAATGGCATCTGACATCAAAGAGCATATGGAGAAAAGGTGTGTCATTGAATTCCTCCATGTGGAAAAATTATACCCATCGACTTTCACTGACACTTGCTGAACATTTATGGAGACTGACCAGTGGATGTGAGCACAGTGAGGCAGTGGGTGGTGTGTTTCAGCAATGACAACAGCAATGTGAAAAACAAGCCATGTTCCAAACAGCTGTACTCAGCTGGGGCAGATTTTTATAAGTGCAACATACAGGCTCTTGTTTGTCACTAGTGAAAATGCTTAGCTAATGGTGGTGACTGTGTTGAAAAATACTGTTCTGTAGCTGAGCATCTGCTCTATCAAACAATGTTATTGTGCTCTTTGTATCTGTTGTATTTTCCATGGAAATAAATGGGACACATTACTTTCAGAGCAACCTGCTACATAAATATGTAAGCAGGGCCCAAAAGGCACAGTGAATTATCACAGTCCTTGCATCCAGACCTGATGCTTTATTGCAAATGAGCCAAGGTTTAGAATTAGTGTGTTTGCTTAATGGAATATTTTGGAGTTATGAAGTATCTGCTTCTGAATGGACAGCTGAAAACTGGAATGCGCTGCTCTCGGGAAGCTCTTTTGTATTATAGAATCACAGAATGGGTAGGATTGAAAGTCACCTGTGGAATTCTTCTGATCTATTCCCTGTTCAAGCAGATTGTGTAGGACCATCTCCAGATGGATTTGAAAGATCTCCAAGGAAGGAGACTTCACAGTCTGGATTTGAGGCAAGAAGCAAGACAGTAATGGATGTGAACTGGCTTGTGCCTGTAGTACTCAGAGGGTACACGTCTTGGAGCGTGTGATCTTTTCTTTTGTGTTCAGGTTTCCTTGCCAAGGGAACTGCTTGTATTGCTCTAAGTTGGAGTCTGTATGCAAACTGGTATGTATGAGTATGAACACTGAGAGGCCAAGGGCTGAAAGTGAAATGATTTGACAGTGTAGATTGGAATTGTCACATTTGCTGAAGACTGTCCCAGGTAGAGTACTCTCTAGCAGCCCAGGGAACCCTGCACCACAGGGCAGTGGGCATGGAACAGGCTGCATAGGTGCCAGCGTTCAAGCAGTGTTAGGAGAACACTCTCAGACATAGGGTTTGAATGTTGGGTAGTACTGTGTGGATTCAGGGGTTGGACTCCGTGATCCTTATTGGGCCCTTTCAACCCAAGCTATTTTATGATTCTATTACTCTGATTCTGTTCCCTTTGAAACAGAAGTTATAAGTTTTTGTTTTGCTTTTTTTGTTTATTTATTTGCATGTTTTATAGGGATCTTATGGTCCCATCTTTTGTGAATATTTTCATAGAGAGTGCTTTGAGAAGTAGCAACAGATATTCTTAAAGTATGTATTTTTGTAGGGGAAACATTGCAGCCTTAAAAGTTGCTTCAGCAATCATTTCTTGCATTAGGGAGGTGTAGCAGAAATGCTAAGTCACAGCCTGAACCAGTGATTGAGCACCTGGTGGGAAGGAGGGACAACCCAGGGGGACTCAGGTGCATGCAATGCCCCTGAATGACCAGAAGGGGTGGAGCCAGGGTCCACCCCTTCCCAGACCTCATTTAAGTGTTGGCAGTGGAGGTGAGGGTATGTCACAGGAGATCCCTGACTACCTGCGGCCTTCTGAAGGTAAGCTGTTTTTTTTTTTTTTTTCTTTGGTTCTGCAGCTGCTGCTTTTGGGCTTGTTATCATTTGTTATAGCTGAAGACTTTGCCACTCGGCTACTATTGCTGTACTTTCCATCATGTTATAGGATTGCATGAGGAGATAATGATACGACAAACTATAATGTTTCTGGTCTCCTCTTTGTTCACACGGTTAAATCCAATCAAGAGGTGTTTCTTACATGCATTTTATGGGTGAGAAATAACTAGTGATTTAATCAGATGCCCTTAAAAATGTGATAGTTTATGGATGCACTGTTACACCATGTAAAACCACCTCAGAAGCTTGGGTCTGTGCTTGTTTTGAAGGCAGTGAAGATTTTTTAGAGAAGCAACACTTGTGACATGGATAAATGAAGTCAGGAGGTCAAAGTCAAAAAAACACATTATGAGATGCTGGAGTTAATTTCTAATATTTCTATTTTTTTATTATTATCATAGAGTTCAGCATGTCAGTGATTACTTTTAATCCTCTGAGGTTTATCGCCTTTTAATGATACAGGTTCTGCTTGGTATTTCATCCATAGTCTTTTGTGTAGCTAAATTTTCCTTTTCCCTGTGGCAATAATATGCGATATCTTCATTAAACAAAATGACAGCTCCTTAAAGAGAAAATTATTAATTAATCATGCTATAGACTTACAAGAGGCTGCAGCATATGTAAAAATATGCTGTTAGATCAAAATCTTGTGGGGAAGGAAGATAAAAGGAGTTGCATTGGCTGCTGAAGAGAGACTTACCTGGATACTCCAGAGACAGAACTCGGAGTGGATAAAGGTTTCTGTAGTGCTATAAGAGGAGATAAAACTCACAGAAATTCAGAGGTGGAGATTGGAGTAAAAATATTGTTGTTAATGTGACAGCTGTAAATATTTTACTTTGTAGTATGCAAGTTGTGATTACTAGAGAAATTCCTTTTATTATTTAAAAGGAAAAAAAAAACTGAAAAAACACCTTAAATTGAGTGCTTACAAGCTGATTCATTCTGACTTAAATATAAACATAAATGAATATTTATCAGTAATGGGTTTCAAGCCTTCAGTTTCAAAAACAAGTAAACAAAAACCAATGAAATGGGAAAAGCGCAAAGGGAAGTTTCTAGACGGATGAATTCAGGATTTGTTGAGTGGAAGAGAAGGACCACCATGAAGAAGGTATTTGAAACTAGTGTCCCAGGCACAAGAGAAATCCTGCAAAATGGATTTCCTGATTTAACTGGGTGAAATGATCTTTCTCTAGAAACCATTATTTTTGTTCCAGTCCCTCTAGGCCAAGCAGCAAGGCAATCATTAAAGGGCAGAATGAAAAAGTGAAGGCGTTTTAGGTATTGCAGAATCCGTTTTAATAATCAGCTCCTCGGCCAAAATACTTCTAAATACTTAAAAAGAAGTAAATAGAGTTTTCAGTGTAAAGATATAGATGTGGAGTTTAGATGTAGACATAGAGGTATATTAAGACTTTGTTTATATTTTCAGTAAGGATGATACAACTGACCGTGAAAGCAAAGATAAGGCATAACAGAGGCAGCTATGGAGGGAAGAGGGGCCCAAGAAAACTGTTTAGTATTCAAGGATCACTTCCTCAAAGCTGGGGAGTGATGCATCCCAACAAGGAGGAAGTCAGGCAGAAGTGTCAGGAGGTCTGCATGTATGAGCAAGGAGCTCCTGTCCAAGTTCATATACAAAAATGAAGCCTACAGCAATCAATGACAGGTAACCTGGGGTGGATAGAGAGAAATTGAGCAGCCAGGGAATGAATTAAGAAAGCTGAAAGTTAAGTAGAACTTAATCTGGCCAGGAACATCGAGGACAACAAGGCAGGCTTCTACACATGTCGGGTAGAAGGAAGACTAGGGAAAATGTAGGCCATGTGCTGCAGGAAATTGGAAATCTCGTTATCCAGGACATGGAGAAGGCTGAGGCACTCAATGACATTTTCACTTCAGTCCTCACAGGGAAGTGCTCTATCTACACTATTTTACTCACAGAATCCAGATGCAGGGATAAGGTGTGATAGTGGGAGAAATCTTTGTGAACCTGGAGGATTTTTCCATTCTATTAGACGCAGACTTCCTATAATACATTCAGGTAACAGTTATTAATGATTTTATAATTAGTTCTCTTTCTCAAGAGCATCCTTTAGAATGGAACTGATTTCCTTATTCTGTGTAACTGAGCTTCTCGAGAAATTACACATGATTTTCTAGGTTTTTCTTTACTTTGTGAATTGCCTTTTTACAATGCGTGTTCTTTTTCTAGAATACACTCATGTACTGCTGTGAATAACTTAAAAAATCACCTTTCTGATGAACGTTATGTGGTATATTATAAAATATTAACGTGCTTGAATTGTTGCAATGCTGGCGGAAATAAAGGAAGGTGATAATGTAGAGGGTGTGTGATGAAATGAGTAAATAAGGAGCAATAGAAAAATCTGTGAAAAAGTTGAAATCTGATCTTTTGTAAAGAAGCACCTAGGTCTTTTTAGTGCATATGTGAACCATGATTCTGAGTATTCTCATATTTGTTCTCTGTAGGTATTGTAATTTAGAGATAAAAGCACGCAGGTTTTATATAAGACCTTCAATAATAAGATTAAACACGTAGTAAATTGCTTGTAACTTTGGCTTAAGTGAGAGTTTGTCTTTCAGTTTTCAGTGGAATTTGGTTTTGGGACTGTGATTATCATATTTCAAACTGTACATAGGAGATTAATTTAAACCAGTTTAGTTAGGTATCCGTAATGTTTCAAGTCTATATGTCAAGTTTGTCACTATTGCATCTTTTTTAAAAGATTGAGTTCTATTAAGACTCATTCTATGTTCACCAATTCAAGAATATCTTATGCAACTTACCATCCATGAGCGAGTATCTGCAACCAAGTTACAGACTGTGAGCTGTAGGATCTCAGTGAAATACCAGCAGTTTAACTAGGTTGTGCCAGGAGGTAGTAAGAATTTGATCTGGATTTCTAAGTGCTGAGCTATGACATTCATACAGTAAATGTACAGTGTATCAGTTAATACACCTCTAAAAGACTAGTATATTTATATATAAACTTTAATTAGATAATCAAAAGAAGATTTTTCTTTTTAGTCTTTGTTTAGAATAATTTGCTATTAGATTTACGTAATTCAAACTATTTGTTCTTGAATGTTTTTCCATTCCTAAGGGACAAATGTTGCAGTCTTGAGGGAAGATACTCATTTACTTCACTGAGCGTTTTGTTTGGATAAATGCCATGGGATTTGCCCCTAAAAGCCACTGAATCTACACATACATGAAGCTTTAACCAATATTTCTGTGTGTTCCATTAAAGAAGGGCTGCAGCTCTACAGTCTGAATTAAGCTCTGTCCAGAATATAGTGATTGTCTATCAAAATATTTTTTCATTATGAACATTCCTGTATAAGTTTTATTTGCTTTAACATAATTCAATTGCTGTGAGATTCTTTTCTGCCTTCGTATTCAGATTTGCTTTTTTTTTTTGATGTTTCAGTGAACAACAGAAGTCAATCAGAGTAAGTCCTTTGGATAATATGATATGTAGTAAGCCAGCTCATTTGAATTTGTGGGAAATTCTTATATTGTATGTTAGTTTTTTTTTAATGTTACACTTAAAATAGTTCTCTATCAGATTAGAAAAGAAAAGATCTCTGATCTAAAACCAGAGGTAGAAAAATTTCTGTTGCAAAGAAATTTTTTTCCACAGTTGTGAGTTTATGCTCCTGTTCAGTGAAATGCTTGTCCTTATAGAACATGAATTCTGAAAAGCTTCAGTGCACAATGCAACTGTTCTGACTCATGCTAGCAAAGTAAACACAAAGGTTACCAGGTGCAAAACTGTTCCTCTTTCTATTGTCCTGCCTGCTGGATCTTTCTAGAGAGTATCTAAGTGATTATAATGCACTTACTTCCTGGACTCCAGCTTCAGTCTGAGTGCAAGTGTGCATGTATGGTAATACCACTGTGCGTGTCCTGGAAGCACACAGTATCATAAAGGCTCCAATCACTTTGTATTCAAAACTCCTTGAAATCAGTAGGTAGAGGTGTGAACAATGAAATTGAGTCATTTGTAATCTCAGACATGAACTATTTTAACTGTGCATTTCCTTGATTACCCATTAGGATAAATAGATTCTGGATATCCAGAGTAATACTTTTCTCTTAGTCAGCTAATTTATTGGCTATACAACAAGTGGTATCTCAGTAAGTCCTGGGGCATCTAGCACTTCTACTGAGAAGCTAATTGGGTTTTAAATTACATTGTTTGTAAAAATTGTACTACAGTGTTGATTGCACAGGCTTTCTAAGCTTTTTTTAAAGAAAAAACAATATTTAATGTAGCTTATGAAGGCATACTGGTTTTGATTCTCTTTCAGAAGAAACTAATAGAATCATAGAACATCCCAAAACTGATGTTTCTGAGAGTTGACAGTATTCAGTACCTGATGGTGTTTAGCTCGGTATCTTGTCTTGAATTGTATAGAGCTGCTCAACCAGTAGATCTGAAGCCTTCATCGCCCTAAGAGTCTGAGCTAATCCAGAGCTACTCTGAGTAAAATTCTTTGTTTTAAATCAATGTTAAATGAACATGAGAAGATTAAGTAATTTGTTTAATACTGTTGTTACTCAGAGGAAGTTTTGAAGAGATATGTTTCTTGATAGTCTGTAGAGAAGTTGTTTTGCTAATTTCTACCTTAATTTTACCATAGAAATAAGATCAATAAAATATGGGGAGGGGGGAAGCTAGGTCAAGCAATAAGAAGCTTTACTTTTCATTCCCCTTTCAAGCATCAAAATGACACCGGGTTGGTAGAAAATATATATGTATATATACTTAATATCTTTTAAAATCTGAGTGTTATTGCTGTGTATTTACTCACTATTAGAGGAAAAGAATTATGTCAGGCCGTGATTTCAAGCATGTTTTGGTTGCTGCTCAATTAATGTTTTTCTAATCCAGTTGAAAATGATCAAAGGAAATTGTGGGAATCTTAAATTTAAGCTGAAGAGTTTAGCTTTCAGGCTAAACTCATAGACAAATCTACTCCTTATGGGTACGTGTAAAGGGGAAATGTTTTACAAACTGGTTACACAGTTATTTCAAATTAAAAAAAATAAGCATGAAGATCAGGTTCTAGATATGATATATTTCTAAGTTGTGATAGACTCTGCAGTAGAGCACAGGCTTTGGATTGAAAAGACCTGAGTCTAAGCTTTCTGTACTGTTTCTGTCTCCCTTTCATCAGGGCTTCTATCAGGCATTTCATTTATTTTGTCTAATGCAACAGTTTGAATTATGTTTTCAGTCTGGATAATATTACCTTTATCTGTGTTCAAAATAACAGAAAAGACCTGACAAAAAGAAAACAATCCTTGAGGCTTAACAGAAGTCCTGTTATGTGTAAAAATAATAATAATAATAAAATCTCGCCAGATTCAGCTTCCATCATACCGCCTTTTAATAGGTGTACTAATAATGCATAGTCATATATGTTGTTGTATCCTCATTCAGGTTATATGAGCAATATATCTGTCTTTACCGTGAAGTTTTAGAGACTGTGTAAATGCGCTGTGAAAATGTAAATTATTTTGGATGAGTAACTTGAACACGTTTAATTCAGAAACCCTTAGGGATATATTCTTCTTCCAGTGAGAGGTAGTTTATCCTTAATGAGAAGCTTATGCATAGCTGTCTGTGCAATGAGATGAGAATGTACTCAAAACTTCTTAAATATGAGAACTACAACTAATCTATTTAGAGATTCTGTAGTCAAAGGAGCTAAACTTTTAGAAGTAACTAGTTAGCCCTTATTAGCATAAGAAAATTAGCTGAAAAGCAAGTCTTGGAGGAAACTTCAAAGGGCTTTGTCACCTCTATTACATGCTATCTGATCAAACTGTATGTGAAGGCAAGCATCCTGATCCTTTTTTTTTTCCTATTTAAATCTTGCAAAGCACATTTTATAAGAATGATTTTTCAAGTATCCTGTCAGTAAAAAATATTGTTGAAAATTGTTCCAAGTGGCCTTTTTTTTTGTGAATGGAATTAATCATGATTACAAAACACTGTGAACAGATATTTACCAACTATTAACCATTATCTTTTTAAGTGGAAATTGCTAGCTGTACAAGGGCTACTCTGAAAGTAATGCCTCCTATTTCATGATGCTGGCCCACAATGCCGGAGGCAGATGTTGGTGGTATGGCAGTAGAGGTTGAACCTTCCCACCAATACCCTTTTGTGTTGTTGCCGTGTGACAGGTGGCAGCAGAGAGGCAGTCTGACAGAATGGTATTTGACACAGAAGTGCATATGAAGCAAAGGTGTGTCACTGAATTTCTCCATGTGGAATAAAATGTCACCCATTGAAATCCATTGAGACTAGAAAGTGGGTGTGAGCACAGTGAGGCAGTGGATGGTGCATTTCAAGAGTTGTTGTGGTGGTGACAGAGGATCACCTCCACTGATGCGGGTTTTTATGCTAACAGCATGCAGACTCTTGTTCAATGCTGGTGAAAAAAATGGACAGCTAATGGTGGTGATTGTGTTTTAAAAAAAGTGTTTTGTAGCTGAAAATTTGCTCTATCAAATAGTTTTATTGTGCTCTTTTTGTCTGTTGTAGTTTCCATGGAAATAAATAGGACACAATACATTCAGAGGACTCTTTTTTTTCCTAATGAGTCTACTTCTTTTCAAATAGTATAAGTTGTATCTCAGTTTTATATATAAAATCTGTCATAGGTGTCTTACTTGCATTTTATTAAAGTACATTTGGAAGTTATTTACTGGATGTGAAAATGTCAGATTTGTGAGAGCATTATCCTTTTGAGAGGCCCATGTTCTTGAGAGGAAGTTGTGTCTCCCTTTGTTCTGGAGGTTGGTGTAGCTCTCACACAAACAAGGCAGGAGTTAGCTGTGGCTGGACAGTTGTGGAGTATGTGCTTTTTGCTAAATGATCTGGCATTTTTTTGATGCTTTCTGGTGCTTGATTCTCAGCTTGGCCAAAATACAAATACATGGCTAGTTCTCACATTCTCACAGATTCAGGTATGAATGTACTAGGATAATGTTGAATTTACTGAGCTTTGGAGTAGACTGCTAATGCCCTTTTCACTTCAGAATGCATTAAAAACAAAAAATAATCAACTAAGAAGTGTGTGCCTATGTGTGTGACATATACATGCCACACTGTTAGTGTGTTTTGTACTATGGCTTAGCCAAATTCTTATCTCCCATACAAGGCAAATCCAAAAGAGCTTCACACTAAATAACCCTGGATTGTATAGCTGCAGCTACACTCGTAGTCAGTGGTTTTGATTCTCAGAAAGATGCAAGAGTTTGGTGCTGTCTCTCTTCAAACTATGTTTTTAGAGGTTAAAAAAAAACAAAAACCAACAAGACAACCACTGGGTCAAGATAACAACAGAGATAGCAGAGGAGAACAGGTTTACAATATAAGTGTATGTGCCAAAAATAACTACTAACAATGCAGGAGAAAATGTGTTTTGAAACGTCCTGCAGGAGCGCCAGTATGTTAACAGCTAGTTATTGCTTGTGCCCACATGCTGTGTTTAAAATAACTTCACTGCATGCACTGAGATTTTTTTCACGCATTGAGAAAATGGTTTGATGGTTTTGCCTGTTTACAGTTTAGACTATATAGCCAAGGTATGTAAACCTACACAAAATTATTGCATGAATTCTCAGGTATTTAATACTGTACACTTTGTGTTCCATGAGATATACAGTATTGAGGACATAGAATTTATAGTTTTCTGAGTTTTTTACAGTTTCCTGATCAGTATGAGCTAATTGACTGTAAATATGCTTGTATCTATAATAGACAAGAGGAATCTATTTTTTTTCTATCTTAAGATCATAGGCAAATAAAGTATTTCTCATCAGTTCAGGTAGAATCAATGTTGTTGATTTCAGAATTAGAAGAACTAGGAAGGATGTTCAGCACTGCGGAAAATCCTCCAGACTCTATCAAGGGAAAATACAGGTGATTTCAGATAATCTTCAGTTATTCTAAAAGGTGGTTGTTGAGAATAATAGCATTAATAGCAATGTTCTATTTTTAATTAGATTTAGGATAATTTATATTTAGGCAACAGACACATTATTAAGTATGTGCTTAAATGCAGACATGAAGTTTAAAATATCATATTCCTTCAATGGGAGTTTACTTAATTAGGGTTGTTTTTTTGTTGTTTGTTCTGTTGTGTGGTGTTTTTTGTTGTTGCTACTTTTTGGTTTGGTGTTTGTTTTATTTTGTATGGGTTTTTGTTGTTGCTTGTTGAGTTTGTTGTTTTTCCTTTTGAGAGAGAGGGAGGTGTTAATATAGAAATAACAACAAAGGCTTGAGAAGCAAAGTGATTCTGCTGTAAAGCAGGTTCAAAGATTTTGGGTGCACGTTGAAAGGTGTGAACAGTGGTCCATGGAGAGCGAAATCCTCCATGCTGAGATTGCCTCTGAGCTGCTGGTGATGCTTCTGACAGATTAATGCATGCAAGTTGTCGCTAGTTCTTGAGCTACAAAGCAGTAAGGCTTGTGGCTTTAGGGAGAAGAGCTTTAAAGAACTTCATCCCTATGTCTTAATATTCTGCATCAGTATTGTAGAAAAGATTGGATGTAGTTCGTTGTAAATGTTGAAGTATACTGGAGCCCAGATGGAAGCCAGAGCGTGTCAAGAATCCTACTTCAGTTTTGATTTGAGGGAAAGGACTTGCAATTTCACATAAGAGACCTGAGATGCCATATGTGAAATGCTTCCTGTGCTTTAATGATTCTGTTATGTCAGTCAAAGGATAGATTTCCTTGCAACTTGAGAAAATTCTCTCTCCTTCTCTCATTGTTATGATTTGTACCCAGATAATTCAGACACAAAGGGAGTCCTTTTGTGAGTGCTCTCAAACTAAAAAGAGTTACTGAACCTGAACGATTCGGGCTGATGCTGAATGATTGAAGCAGACTGTAAAGCCCTCTGAAAATAATTTGTAGTTTGTGGATTGACATGCATAAAACCTGATACCTGTGACACAATTCACAGATGAGTGGCTATTTCTGACTTGTTTTTGAACAATTACAAAGCTTACTTAGAAATCTCTTTTCTCTCTTGTAGGATTTTATCCTTGTTGGTAACTGAAGTTTATGGAAAAGCTAAGCTTCCAACTTTGCTTTTACTATGTGACTCTCTAGGTTTTCTTGATTAGGGCACACTGAAGTTAATCTTAGCCTGCTGTCTTTCTATCTTAAGGTAGATGCATTTTTTTTTGTTTGGTGTTTTTTTTGTTAACTCTGTCTGCCACAATCTGTTATTACTTTCTTTTGATGCACTCTGTTCCTGCCTGATGGAACAAACAGAACCACACTCAGGGGACAGACATCATTTCAAGTTGTTTTGTGTTTTTTTTTTTAAACCCAATATTGACATGATGATGGGATAAATCAGGGAACTGAAGAGTAGCAACAGCAACTAGTGAACCAATTAGAAGTCATGCAATGTGTGTATGATCAAACTAATTATGAGGAGTTCATAATATTGGAAATAAAATAACAGAAGGCATATACATAGGCAATGGGCGGTGTGTGTATGTGTAGTATATGTATACATATATACACACATATACATGAAAAGGAAGAACTTCTTTGGGTGTAAGAATTTTCAAGCAAATCACTTTATTTAAATAGTCTGCTGGGGCACCTGTGTATCCACAGTAAATGCATGTTTTTGTTCATTGAGAAAGGTCTATTTGGAGATTATAAATCCATATTGTAAGTTTGTGCAATATGCATTTACTTAGTAATAAATGATGTCGTCTTCAAAAACCTGCAAGAAAGCTTGCAGTTTCTTGAATAGGCAGGAAATTCAAGTTTGCTGTGAAAATGCTACCCTTTTGCCCTTTATGCTTATGGAGCCTCCTGAGGCTGTGCTACTCTCATGCAGAATCATGCCAAAATGGCATCAGCAGGGTACTATTGTTTGCAGTGGATTTGACTCAAAACAATGTAGTCAGAGCTAGGGATGCAATGACTTGCCTTTTTTTTTTGCCCAAAGATGCATGCATGCTGCATTGTACATACTTGGAGTACTTTGGAGATGCTCACTGTAGAAATGCATTTGCCTTTCTACTCACTTCAGTAGAGTGTTTAAAATCTAGAAGACTAATGGCAACTTACAGGATGAAGGACTTAGCTAAATGTAGAGCAAATGCCTGTATCAAAGCGATACAAATATAGTAAGAAACAGATGATTTTAACCAGCAAAGCTGACTCCCTGGAGGCACTTGGACTGCATCAGCTTTGTCCAGATTCAGAAACAGGTCACACCTGCTCCTACCATTCTGCTCTCAGGTGGGTCAGTGGTCCTAAAGTTATGCATACTAATTGATCACCTGTTAGGGTAGAAGAGGGGTTTATTTTTTTTCCTTAGAAAGAGCAGACTGTCAGAGCCTAAAAAAGTTTTTTATAATTTCTCTATTGTATCAGTATCTGGGGTCAGTAACCCTAAATGTTTATTTTCCTACTGTCTTGCAATTTGTAGTCTATGCAGGCTTCAGAGTGGATGAATGGTCAGTGTCCAGTATCTGGAAACAATGGGTTGCCCTGCAGATTGCATTTGGACATCAGAAAATAGTGGGATTGCAGCTGAGAACTTAGAGCATTTGGGGAAAGACCGCTGGATTCAAGTGGACCAGATTCTATTTCTCCTTATCCAACAAAGTGTATCCATGGCAGAGAAAGAGTAGGAATAATTTATTTGGTGCCAGACTGGTAGTTGAACCAAAGCACCATTGCCCCAAGAGACAGCCTCCTGGGATCTTGCTGCATGCCGGGGAGCTCCAAAGTTACTGACTTTTGTGTTTAATACAGTGCATCAGAGAGGAGCCTGCTTGGGGCTATTAGCCTGCAAAAAAGGAACATGTTTGACTTAATGTGACACCTAATGATTCTGTAGCTATTTTGCAGCAGGATTTTTCCTTTTTCTAGTGCATCTCCAGTGCATTTTTTCTGGAGGTGTATTTTCAGGATCTGTTACACTTGCTCAGTGTTTGAGATTAGTTTTCAGTCAGTGGTTTTGAAGTTGGTCTCTTATAATTTAGGTCAGTGAAGGGAATGTATGTACATCGAACTAACAGCTTTCTCAGCTTCAGCTGAGGCTGCAAACAGGACTTGCTAATGTTTGTTTAAATATTTTGAAGGAAGGGAGTAGAAGAAAGGCAGTAAAATATTCAGTGTATGTTTTATCTTAAGTGAAAGAATATAGTGTGTGAGTCATTTGATCTTATCTTTTGCATCTAAAATGGATGTTTAGTATTTGAATGTTTGGAAGTATTTACTACTTAAACTTTCAGTTGAAAGAAGCTCTTAGAAGGAGTATTGACAATAGGCTGCTAGTGACACAAAATTACAATGAAATACATAAATGTTTAGTCTTATAGTTTCATCATTTTAATATGGTGAGATTGATGTTGAAAAGTAAAAATGTATCCTTTTTCTTTTCTGTATGACTGTTGCCTTTCTTCAAATAAAAGCTTCAAAATGTTGAAGAGTAATGGCCTTATGACTTAAATTTACAGCGCAGAGACCAATGCAAAGAAAAATGTTTTGCCTAGATGCAAAGTAATATCATCAGACTAAATGCAGAACTTTCATGCAAATTGCTTTTGCTTTGTTCATTTAAATAGTCCAGCTGGGGCACCTGTGTATCCACAGTAAACGCATGTTCTAACTCATTGAAAAAGCTCTGTTTGGAAATTATAAATCCACATTATAAATATATGTAATATACATTTACTTAGCAGTAAATGTCTTCTTCAAAAACCTGCAAGAAGGCTTCTACTTTTTTGAAGAGGCAGGAAATTCATCCTCTATCAGAATGAGGAAAGAATCATTTACTTTATTGAAGTAGATTTTGGTTGAAGATGCTTACTAGTAACTGCATCCTACCCCCCCAGCCAAGGCATTGGATTCTTGACTGCTTGGATCTTAGTGATGGAGACAAATAGGAAGAAGAGAAATAAGATAAAGGGAGATATTGGAACAAGGAGTTAGAAAAGATGACATATCTAATAGAAAAGGGTCATAAAAGAGCAAAGGCATGCCAGGGCCTCTGGTTAAGATTAATGAAATAGTGTTGTGTATCATAGCAAATTTGTCTGTACAACTGTTTTTTCCCACAATTTGTACTTGAGAAGTCCACTGCAGTTTAGCTAAAATGAGTAGAGCTAGTTAAAAAAAACTTCAGGCAAAATTTTGAGAGAAAAACTGAGCAGAGAGAGAAGAAACAGACTTTTACCTATATCTTGCAACCGTTATCAAGCACAGATGTCAGACCAAAAGATTTTGCTTCTAAAATATTGCATACTTCTCTACTAACTGATTTTTTTCAAATACTTCTAAGTTCACAGTGGATTGTAGTAATCCAAGTGGGAGATAAGAAATGGCCAACCTCTGTAATATCTGTTTCTAGAAAAAAGCTGGCAACTTACCTGCTGAATGTGGATGGAAATAAATATTACTGATTGTTTACTGATAGTTGCTCCACAAGAAGCAATTGAATAGCTCCAGTTCAGATCTAGCCTTGGTGGTAGAACTGAAATAACGTTTTGGTGGGTTTTTTTGGTTTGTTGTTTGGTGGTTTTTTTTTTTGCTTCTTATCTCAGTCTTATGAAAACTCATATTGCACCCAGATAGTCATTGTACAATTTCATCCCTCTTAGAATGATAAAAATACTGTAATCTATATGTATATGTGTTATATTGATGCTCCTTTCATCTGTGACCTAATTTGGAAAATCTCTCTAGGTCTGTACTGCAAATAGGTACATATGGTTCTCCTCCCTCATGTCTTAGTCATGTGCACATGTGCTGATGATGATAATATCAAATGATGAATATCTTTCAGTTTTTTGTTTGACTGATGGTTGTGTTTTCTTTTCTTTGGCATGCACAAATTAACCTGTTCTGTTATATTAAGGGGAATGCCAAAGTCCTTCCAGTACTTGAAGGGCAATGTATAAGCAGGAGGGGGACTGACTTTTTATATAGTCTGTGATAACGACAGGACCAGAGGGGAGTGGCTTTAAACTAAAAGAAGAGAGGTTTAGTTTAAATATAAGGAGGAAAAAAATTATTCAGAGGACAGTGAGGCACTGGCACAGGCTGCCAGAGAAACTGTGGATGCCTCACCCCAGGAGGTGCTCAAGGCCAGGTTGATGGGGTCCTGGGCAGCTGAGCTGGTGGGTGGCAGCTCTGTAATGATTCTACGAAGGGCCCAGACAAAGCCCAGCAAGGCACTAGGATTTTCAAGCTGATAGAAGTGAAGCTGCTGTGGTGGGGAGGCTACAGATGGCTGGGGAACTTGACAGGATTTGTGTGAAGGGTTTGCTTGCTGTAGGGAAAATAGAAGTGGTGATACTCCAGTTAAGATTTCTGGCAGAGAAGCTACACACAGAATGAGAACACGTATGGAATGAGGCAAGATGCTTGAGGAAGAAAAAGGACTAATGTATGACTAGAATGACAAAATGGATTTTCAGAACCGTGTCTTATCTCTGACTTTGTGAAGGGGATCATATGTCATAACTGTTAATTGAGCTTTTTAGTTGTTGGTTGCTTGTTGAGAGAAAGTTTAAATTTACAGAGGCACTAAGTACTCTCAACTGCTTTGGAACATAAGGGTGAACACAACAGCAATTAATTTCAGCATTTCCAAACATTTGCATGAGTAACTTTTCCACCTTCATGTTTTAACATAGGGATGGTCAAGTGTATAGTACTTATTAAAAATAACCAGTATCCTAACAGTCTTTTGCAACTAGTGGATTCAACACAAGCAAGCTGCATCATCTTGTATATTCTGTTGCTATGAAAATCTGTGAGCACTCGCACAAACTAAATTGCCAAGCAATAATGCAGGATCCCAGATTGAGGTATTGGACTGACTAAGAAAAAGATCTTTGTAGATCTAGTGCATACAGAAGGCTGAAATGCAATTAGTATCAACCCACAAACACAACTTTCAAGCCTGTAGGGCAGCCAAGCAAACATTTCCACTTGAAAAAATACACAAAATGTTTCTATGGGATTGAAGAAATGTTTAGCTTACATTTGCTACCAGAAATATGAGGAATAGGTTGCCCCCCAAAAGGGGGGGACATATTTTTGGGAAGAATTTCACAGATAATTGTGAACAGAAGGAGCAGACTGGCTGATTAGAAGACAATAAAGTACATACAGCCCCTTCACCCGGAGAGAGCAAGCATGTCTACAAGTTCCAGACAGGTGTTCCTCAGGATGAGGCTGTGAGTGGTTTTCAATTCTTTTTAAAAATTTTTTATTTTTTTTGTAGTAGTAATATTAGAGGTGGTAAAGACAGGTTATCTTACAAGATAAAAAGCTTAATGTCTCTATATCATAGTCATCCACAGGCAAATTTATTTAGTTAGAATCTTCACTTAACTACTCTTAAGCCTTAAATTTAATGACCCAAAAAACTCTTTTGCATAATAACTTTGTGAAACTTTTGCATTTTGAAATGTTCTTTATTTCTTCTACAGCTCTTACCCCCTCATCTTGAATGAACTATTTTTAATTTAGAACAGTTTTTCAAAAAAAAAAAGAAAAGAAAAGAAAAAGAAAAAAAGGATGAGAATGCCTAACAAGTCAAGTCAAGCACACTGAAGGACTGGAGAATAGAATCTGACCCCCAACATTTTGTGAATATGTTAAAAATGAGGATATGTAATAGCCTGAGATGAAAAAGCAAAAGAATGAATTGACAGTCACAAACCTGGCTGTATGCACACTTCTTTGGTAGCTCTACTGTGAACCGTGTGTTCCCCTAGCCCTGCCCAAGAACAATACATGGCCTGAGAAAGCTGTCACTATTTGGAGTATATAAAGAATTGTAAGCATGAACACTAAGTATCCATGTTTCAGGTATGAATGTAATTTTTATCTTGTCAGTTCTGAAAAGGGGGGGAAAAAGTCTTCTGAATCAAGATTAGCACCAGGGATAGTGAGGAACAGTGGAAACATTCAGGACCAGATTGTAAAATGGATCTGTTAATTACGTGAAGCTGTTGCTGTGCCTAAAGCTGTGCTACCCTCCTCCCTGTATTTTCAGAAACGTCAGGCTCTCTAGTCATGTCTGACATTCTTAGGCAAACCAGAGTCTGTGTTGCTATGGCAAAATATGCCATGGAACATTTTTGGTGCCTGAGCTATGATGTGGAGCAGGAGATGTGCGTGAGAAACAAGTTCTGCTTTTGCTTTCTTCCTTTGTTATGTATTAATGCCCATCACAACTCAAAATACGGAGTATCTCTTGTTGTTTTGGGGTCTTTTTGTTTGTTTGCTTTGGAAGGGCAAAAGATTTCTTCTGGAGGAGAGACTTAAATCATCTTAAGAAGCCAAAAATCACGTGTCCGATTTTCTTCAAATGAAGACATTCGACTAAGTATTACAGGGGACAATTCTGCATTTTGTTCACAGTATTTCTTCCAAGTCAGGAGGAGGAGTGAATGGCATCCTTTCATCATGTTTCTGTGCAGCCACAAGTCCTTTTCATATTCCTGAAGTCTGAGGTTTTAAGGGCCAAAGTTTAAGGAAAGAGGAAAGCACTATTAGAGAAATAGCAGTCCTTACTCGTATTGTCATTCTCTCATTATTCTGTACATTCTGAAACATTATTCATATTCCTCCAAAATGACCACACGTGGAGGCTGCTTCTTGGCTTTCATTTGTCCTCTCTTGGGATGATCAATGGAACAGCTGCTTCTGAGTTTCATCTTTTATTTTGGGAAAACTGGTATGGAATCCCATAACACTGGATGGTTCTCCTTCCTCCCCCCCCCCACCCCAGTTTAGAAATATCTAAGGAAACCATTCCTGAGTTTAGACACGCCACAGAAGAGGCTCTCTGATTTGCATCTGAACCTGTTACCGTACCCTCTGTACACAGCAGGACTAATCAAGTTGTGTGCATAGTTTGAATTCAGGTGTACAAAAAAAAAAAGAGAAAATGCAGAACAGGTAGCTGTTTTATAAAATGTTTTCCAAGGAGTCTGATTTCTGTATTCTTTGTTCAAAAATCAGTCACCACATTGGCAGGAACTGAGTAGGATGTGACTACGAAATACTTTGTCTTCATTTTGGGTTTTAAGATATACAGTGGGGCAGCAGGAGGCCACACAGGCAGAACTAGATGCCTGATGCCAGCATCATTCAAACCTGTGACTGAAATTTGAAAGATGAGTGGGGCTGACAGTATCCCAATAGTGGATCACCTCCACTGATTCAGATTTTTATGAGCGTGACTTGCAGCTCTTATTCATTGCTGGTGAAAATGCTTAGCTAATGGTGGTGACTGTGTTGAAAAATACTGTTTTGTAGCTGAGTATCTGCTCTATCAAACAATGTTATTGTGCTCTTTGTATCTGTTGTAGTTTCCATGGAAATAAATGGGACACATTACTTTCAGAGCAACCTGCTACATAAATATGTAAGCAGGGCCCAAAAGGCACAGTGAATTATCACAGTCCTTGCATCCAGACCTGATGCTTTATTGCAAATGAGCCAAGGTTTAGAATTAGTGTGTTTGCTTAATGGAATATTTTGGAGTTATGAAGTATCTGCTTCTGAATGGACAGCTGAAAACTGGAATGCGCTGCTCTCGGGAAGCTCTTTTGTATTATAGAATCACAGAATGGGTAGGATTGAAAGTCACCTGTGGAATTCTTCTGATCTATTCCCTGTTCAAGCAGATTGTGTAGGACCATCTCCAGATGGATTTGAAAGATCTCCAAGGAAGGAGACTTCACAGTCTGGATTTGAGGCAAGAAGCAAGACAGTAATGGATGTGAACTGGCTTGTGCCTGTAGTACTCAGAGGGTACACGTCTTGGAGCGTGTGATCTTTTCTTTTGTGTTCAGGTTTCCTTGCCAAGGGAACTGCTTGTATTGCTCTAAGTTGGAGTCTGTATGCAAACTGGTATGTATGAGTATGAACACTGAGAGGCCAAGGGCTGAAAGTGAAATGATTTGACAGTGTAGATTGGAATTGTCACATTTGCTGAAGACTGTCCCAGGTAGAGTACTCTTTAGCAGCCCAGGGAACCCTGGAAGGACAATGCTTTCCATGGTAGATTGTCTTGGATTCTCCAGATTTTGGACAGTTTGCATACCAAAGGTACTGGGGGGACTTGGCTTCAAACTTTTCAGCAGGGTGAATCCAAACACCGCTTGCTCCAGGCAGAATACTGTGGCTTACGTTTGTTTTTCTTTTTCCTTTAGTTTGGGGGTTCGTGAAGAGAGGGAGGAGGAATTAATGAATACTGACAGTTATTTCATACTAAAAATTTTCCTAAAATCAGGTGCTGCCAATAAAGAGCAGTTCCAGCAGAAATGTCTCACCCAGTTACAATATAAAAGAAAAGATTACAAGTCAGTATAATCTTATTTGAGGCTGGATGATATAGAAATTAATCTCCTCTAAAAATTAGCTGAAAGATGGTATTGATGACAGTGGTTCTGTCCAGAGAAATTAAAATGGGTATTTGGTCTAAACTCATAGTTTCTTGTTGTTTTTTTTTTTTCCTATGATGTCATAAAATAACCCCACTGACTCAATAATAGATCTTTGGAAGGAACAGATGAGATTTTGAAGCTGTATGTATAATGATTTATATAAATTATAGCAAATTACAGAAACCTCCTTCAAATCTGTCGAACTAAATTTTCTGCTCTATGGAGCAGAGTGATTGAGACAGTGAAGCTGAATGACGTTTTACACTGTGCATACTGCCAGCTGCCAAAATGCTATGGCATTAGCTGAATCCACAGCAAATCCACTGACAACTGGTCTAGAGGACGGGTTACATATTTCCCTCTTCCTAGTTCTTCCTTTGGAGCTTTCAGAACAGTTTTGCAGAGACATTCTTGCAAAGCAGTTGCATCCTTGATGGGCATTTGACAGAGCTGTAATTAGCTATTTTAAAGGTTGACTTGATACCTGAACCAAATTTTCAGCATCCATGTCTTCTTTACACTTCTTTAATACCAGAAGCATATTTAGGATCAGTGTCATATTTGGCTCTATTCCAACTATATCCAGAAGGGAGTATATACCATACTTTATTTTAAACTACATGGCAAGTGTTCAAAGTCTCTGGGTTATTCAACTGGGAAGGGAAAGTGATGAATGAATCGAGTATAATCTTTGGATTTTATTTGTTTGCAAAAAAAAAAAAAAAACTTCATAAAATTGTATCTTCCTAATTTAAAAAAAGAGTACTAAAAGAAGCAGTCACTTTATTCTGTGTTCTCAAAATTCTCCTTAGTATCGAAACTGGGCTTGAGATGCTCTCTCTGAGCTTTCCTTTATTCTTGTATAACAAGTGCTCCTCTGATATTTCTGTGTTTCCCGTTGCCTTTTCTGGCTACATCTGCGATGCTTTGTCTTTGTGCATGTACAGTAGTGCCAGCAATTTCAAAATTACTTTAAGCCACCAGGAGAATGCCTTTCTTGCACCACATAAGAGCACTATAGCAGCATCTAACATGAGCTGAAGTGGTAATTTCTTCTGTTTTTAATGGTTCTTAACTTTATGTTACACTTGTAGAGAATTAATGATTCCCTTTATGCTGTCAAAGCCACAGATTTTATTCTCAATCCCTTTGATGTGAAACTAACCTTAATATTTGCTTTTAGTGTATGCCAGCACCTTTTGAAATTGAAGACAAACATACCATTGACACAAATGGTATATGACTAGATACCGGATTAGTGTTTCCAGGACAATTTGTAACATTTATATTCCAATGGTTGCACTCTTTTCTGCCTTCCCCACCCCCTCCAAAACCTCAATTTATACATAAGATATAATTTATACATAAGATATAAGACTGCAGGTTCTTGGGACTCTAATTTTTCACACAAATAGAAGTGAAGCCATTTAAGCATTCTCAAATTTCATTAGTGTTACATGTTATTTTTATTTTTTAGGCTTTAAGTTTTGCTGTACTTATGCAGAGGCTGCAGAAGGGAGCTAAGTTTTGTAATAGGTCATCTCATGTCTTTCCTGGAGTGGCAGAACATAATATTTTTGGAATTCGTTTTCTAATTAAAATGGCATTGGCGTCCTGTTTTTGTGTTCCTGTTACTAAAATGTAAGAGTATTACTACTGCGTAATTTTGCTACTTTGTCATTTACTTCCTTTTGCCAGAGTGGTGTGACCATGGAGTTTTGTCTGAAGATGTTTGAGAGCCTTTGAATGTAAAGTACTCAACAATGTGCACTTTTTTATATGACATCAGATTGTCATGATCTGTGGCCATTGGAAAGCTGCTTTTCCATGAAGTTTGAAAACAATTTCAACTGCAGTCTTTACTTAATCTGAAGATAATTTTTCCTTTTCCCTTTTGATTCTTCATTTCCTTTGATATGGATATATATATTATTATTGTTACTTTCCATTCACATACATCTCTGCTGTAATCTTCAGATAAGGATAGTAAGGATTTTTCTTTTTGAATGTAGCAATTAAAACCTCCAGTGCTTAGAGTTGGAAATGTTCAGATCTGCAGTACACTCTTTTCTTTAATTAAAATTATCACAAAACCCTTGTATCTGCTGTGATTAAGTATGGTAGGACAACATGTTTAGCGCACATACATGTGAAGTTTTTGAACAATCTGGAAATCTTTGGTATGTGTACGGCAAAGTTTTACCTATGCACATTTCTACTGAAAAGTAGTTGCACATGTTATATTTCATATCTCATTGCATTTATTAATCATTATAGAACAAACGGGTAATATTTCATCTTTTTATTGCAATTAGAAAGCATTTCTTGCTGCAAAACTAGGAGCCAAAGGACTAAGTTATGTGTAGCTAATCCATTTTTTTGTGACAGAGCTACAAAAGAAATATATGAATAAAATATAATTATAAATATACTAGCATCATGGCTACCTTCACATCATATAGAGTTTTTTAATGTTACAGTCAACTGCATAAAGGTAACCTTAAATTCTTTTTCTAAAAGCTTAACTTTATTCAAAAGACTGTTTTTTCCTATTGTATTTTCAGACTCTCAAATTTCATGTCACCAAGAAAAAAAACTTGGGTTATGATTCAGAGGAAAATTTGTTTGTTTTTAGTTGCACAATATCCATCCACAACTATGTATTTGTTACTGCTTTACTTTGAAAGAGAATTATAGTGACCTCTTTGGCTAAGCAAAGAGACTGGGTCCAGAAATTAGTTGGGCTGATGTATTGGTCAATATCCCTAGCATTAGGTGGAAGTGAGCTTTTCTGCTGTAGTCTGGAATAAATCATAATATAGGGTATGTGGGAGTTGGGATCTTGTAATCTCTTTTTAATTCTTCCACAGCCTGGGTATAGCTTTGGACTTGTTGCATAATCTCTTTATGCCTTGTTTTTTCACTTTCACTTGTGTGCCTTTGTCTAAATTAGATTGTAGTCTAGGATTTTTGGTATAGGAGCCTTCACAGGGCAGCTAATATATCTTAAAGGAGTCATTTTACTAGGTGATTGTGCATAAACTATTTTGCAAGGTACTATCAACTGTACTAAGTGGAAACCAGGATATATTCTAATGTCCATACCGAGATGATGGTCATCTGCAGATTTTTCTTCCTATTGTCATATACATTTAATTAAACTAAATGTGTATCTGTGTATTTACATATGAAATATTTACATATACATCAATTCTATATAAATAAACATAAATTTATATATAAAATATGTACATAATCTCCATAGTATATATTTTACATAGAAAAACACAGACAAATATATGCTCATTTCCTTTATTTTTATCCAGATAATTTATTTGCGGAACAGTTCTGGATACAACTCCTTTCCGCGATGTTCCTTACTCTTATTTTTACTTTTCTATCTAGTCCCTAGGTATCTTTTTCCATGGTTGGAAAATTACGAATTTTGGAGTAGGAGATGAGAGGTACACAGAGGAAGATCTATAACTGAGTTTAGTCAATGCAATTTGTTAATTAGTGATTTTACTTATGAAATAGGGGAGTGAGGAAATCTGCACAGCTGTTTCCCATACTGTTGTACCTGTTCTCTGAGTGAGCTGAAAAAACGTACGTAATTACTTAGTGTTCTCAGGATAGCACTACAAAGAGCAAAATACAGCATGAATGCATACACGAATACACAGAATCAGTGTTATATGGCTTTGAAACAGAGTTGAACAGGTTCATGTGCAGCTAAGTTCTTCATGGTGGACCGAATGTTATCTAAGGCAGACAGTCTTTTATTTGAGGGCTGGAGTCTCATATGCATTAATGTGCAGTAACATTCCTGTCTGATAGTGGAGAAATCCAGTAAACGTGTATGTTGATGCTGGCCACATGCAAAGAAAGTCAAATGTCAACAAGGAGTCTTGGAGGCTTGATTTTTGTGAAATGTTTGTCTTGCAGGTGTGATTGCCTGTGTCCCTTAGGATGGTGAATCTTAGTGTGCTGTTTTTAATAGATGATCTGTGACAGGGTAGAATTAAGACTCCATATTGCTGTGATGATTAAGCAGGTACTTGTTGGTTTTTTTTTTTTCCTGGCATTCAGCTCTGTGACCTATTTTCTTTCTGAGTGTTTTTTTTTTTGTGACTTGCTGTCACATAGCCTTTATTATTTATAAACTGCCTCTTGCATGAAACCTGACTCATGGAAAGAAAATTGTCTGAAATGTTACCAAATTTTCATGTTTCTAACTAAAATAATACTAACCTTATTTTAATTAAAAGGAATAATTTTCAGGCTGAGAAGTGATGTCAGTGTAAATGGTAATAGGTGAGTTATGAGTTGCATATAAATATCTTTAATGGTTATACTCTCAATCAATGAAACCTCAGCCAAAGTATTATTTTATTAGATTGTGTAAAATATCAATAAATTGCAGTGTAATTCTCTCCTTACCCATTCTGTCACTTCTGTGGCAGAGGTGCATCTGAACAGATGCTTTTATTAATAGCATACTAGTCCAGCTTTGTTTATTGTTTCCACAATTCAGTACTTGAAACACCTTAATCACTTTCATATATTTAATGATGAGGTCTAAATGTGCTATTTCAGGGCTTTATCTCTTGCCAGCTCTTAGGATCGTGCTTTGGATTTGGAAGAGGAACATTGGTAGAGCATCTGAACTAAGGTGAAATGATGTGTATATAGTACACATACCATCTACGGGCTTGGAGAGCTTCTCTCTTTCATTATATGGACAAGCTACGAATTATCTCATAAATTTGTCTTCCTTTCTGATTAATAATCCTGTGGCACTGCTACCAGTTCTTCATGTGTAGATATCTTTATCATTTCCTCCAATCAGTATGCACTCAGAAAACAAGAGAAGGAATTTTAATGTTGCTTCACCACAGCTGTGAATGGAATCTAATTTTCTTTTGAAAATCTGTAGTCGAAAGAATCAACAATAGCAAAAGGAATTCCGTGTTGTATTGATAGAGTTCTTTGTTCCTGCATTAAAAAGGACAACAAATAATTCCAAATCATATAGAAAGGTTTTAATCCCAGCTATAACAGCTTATCACAAGTTCTTCTGTAAAAGTATTACTTGTTTTTAATCACCTGAATGAATACTTTGCTTCTGGATAAAAATTGGCACATATGCTCTCAGCCTTAGTGCAGGTGTTTGTTTTTCTACAGATGCCTTAGATGGTCTATTAAGTAAATAGAAAATGTTTTCCTTTTTTGGCATTTGAATGTGAAGAAATATTCCATGAGAATGTCTAAAAGCCATGAACCCTCTCTTCCACTCTTCTGAAATGGAGAACAGCTACTGTTACGAAAAAGCAAAGGGAGCGGGAGTGATAATGAATTAGGAATGCATTGTGTTGCTTGGCGTGGGAATTTTGTTTAATTTCTGTGTTGCTTTGCTTCCTTTTTCTTTTTCTTTTTTTTAAAATTTAACTGTATTGCTGATATTAGCACTATGTAAAGGCAGAGATACTTGTAGAGTTTTGAGTAAGATTTGCAGTGCCACCTAGACAGTAGCTTTAACATGCTCCTTGCATGAATTTGTTGGTAGCAGAATACCACTTATTTCCATTGTGGGAAAAAGACAGCTTTTCACTGGAGTGTGCTAGAGAGTTTGGGCAGGGTCGCAAGTTATAATGATGCCAAGCCAGACATGACGTTCATTTTCCTCTTCAGAGGAATATCTGGTACTCTGCAAGGATTATTCAAATACTGATTTTCATCAAAACTCACTGAAACTTCTGAGTTTCTGTTCCAAATTTTTGAATATATTGATTTCAGAATTTAAGGAATTAATTTGCTAGTGTTTTAAGATTGCTCATCTAGAATATTTTTTGAATAATTAAGTTCTAAGATAGTAACAATATACGTACAGTTTCTGAAGACAAATTAATGAATAACTTTATGGCTCTTCTGAATGAAAGACATGTAACAACACTCAAGTGATACAGGGTACTAACTAATACCTCCTATCAACTTGTTGCCCCACACTGAATATCTGAATATGAGAAGTAAAATCAATTATTCAATAATAATGCAAGTTTAATATTATCCGAAGTTGGGCTTCCAAGTAAAAGTTAAAAAAAAAAAAAAATCAAATATTCTGTAAATAAGAGTTTATTTATCTTTTGGGATTTCAAAGAATATAGACAACATTTATACATAATGCAAGAAGGCCAATTATCCATTTGTTAGTACTTACATAGGGGAACTACGCAGCTGAAATATAATTGCCATTGGAATTACGTTTATGTTCATTATGATCATGGATAGTATGGTTCTATCTATATATGGTTATGAGAATTTTTTTCAATTCATTGGAATAAATGCAGAAGTTGTGACTTACTCATTATGACCAAATTAAATTGTCAGTTTTGATTTTGCATCTTGCTGCAGCTTGATTGCAGCTGAAATGTCAGTAGAAGATTCTGAGACTAGGAAGATGGCATTTGATTTGCCTGGACTTTGAGCAGTACCTTCTTGCTGGCGTTTGCTTCATTATGAGTAAAGTTATGACTGTCACAGCTGCTGTAGATTAGTTCTCGTTTTATTATTCATGCATTCTTCACTGAGTTTTTTCTGGTGGGTTGATGGATGTGAGGTGGTGATAAATACCTAAGCGAATGTGCATCTCTGAAGAAAAGGCCTCTAATGTTGCCATATTTTAACTGTGGCCTTGTAGGAAGCTGTCAGTGATGGGTTGGTAGTTGATGTCTGTGATGTGGCAAACCAGAATGTTTTTCTTTCAAGGCTTTGAAAGGTGACTTTCAACTGTGGTGTTGATTTCCATGCTCCTGTGCAGCCTCTTTATAGTTGTTGGGTTTGTTTTGTTTTTAACTAAGGACTGGAGAAAGAAGCTTCTTTGAAATAAGTCCGTGTATTCTTTTGTTTTCAGGTAGATAGAATCAGCAGACTAGGATAGTAGTTTTAAATTAATTTAGTTACTCTTGGCATTATCCAGAAAGTTTTATTGAAAACTTTCCATAATCTCTCTGGCTATTAACATGTATTGCTAAACATATGATTATAGATCGTGATTTTGAAGAATTATGTCCTAGGTTTTTTAATGGGCCCCAATAGTTTACTTTGCTCTACATATGGATGAAAACTCAGATAGAAGTCTGTGGATGTTATTAAAGAAAAAGTCAACTTAAGAATGTGGAACTCTGATTCTGTTTGTGCTTTTGATCCTTGCCACCTTCTTTCTTTTCATTTTTTTTATTATTTTGTTTTCCCATGTTTTATAGTCATATTAGGGGGGAAGAATGGAATTAGCTACAGTGAACAAGTACTTGCATTTAAAGCCTTGGATACTTTACCAGGTCAGTTCCTTCTTAGAGTTCAGTTCCAGAGCTGAGGAGCCTGCAATTGCTCCTTAAAATTAACATTATGGTCAGCAGTGGAAAAAGCATTTTTGATGGATAAGTCATGTATTTTCAGCTAGCATTCAGTAACCACACACCAGAACTGGATGATCACCCAAGCACTGTGTTCAATCCTTGCTTTCCACCCTATTTCTTTTAGTGGAAATGCATTCACTTAAAAATCATCTTCTAAAGCTTATTGGCTTTAGATGATTCTGGTAGACTGGAATCAAAGATAAACTTACTGTGACAGTCTGAAGTATAACAACTATGAGAACAGAAAAATTAAATTCTCTATAAGGTTAGATTACTTTAGAGTTACTGCTACCCAAGTCTAATATTGCTGGGGAAGTGGGGGAGGAGGGGGGGTGGAAGACACAATGACACAATTGAATGCATTTTTGCAATTGGTTCAATTGCTGACTCTGATTTATTTATCCTTGTGACCTTACAAAATATATATTTTTTATGAAGGCTAGCCTACTTTATCTTAATGGAAAAAAATGTCAGTAAAACTGGAACTAATTTGATTATTATTGTTATGTATCTGTCATATTTATCAGCAACTTATGATTCCTCCTTTGGTTTTGAGCAATAGTGGGAATTAGGTCTTCTCTATTTTTCTGTTGCCTTGGATATGAATGATTCTGGGTATTCACCCAGCTATCCACTGTGAAGTCAGATTAAAAAAAAGCAGCATTTAGTGTAAATGTTCTTGACTTAGCTTAGTGGTAATGTTAAGTCAAAATAACAATCAGTGAATGATGTTTTGATATTTTTGAAGTGAATTCTTTTGATCATACAACGAATTGTCTAATTTCCCACATTCAACAAAATCAATTTGTTGTTGAGTATATATTTTTCCTCCAAAAAAGGATGACAAAAAAGGCTTGGAAGAATGTTGAGCATCACTGTATATTCCTGTTTATATATAATCTTAGCAAAGCTAGCTTCATTTCTTTTCCTATTGAATGATCGTATGCTTAAACAGTCATATAATAATAAGCAAAGGGAAATCTAAATAGTCATAAATTTCAAGCATGTACATGCAGGTATGTAAGTTTGGTTTGCTAAGATAGTGTTGACTTCAGGAAAGAATCAGAGTATGTGTTTTGCACTTCAACTTTTTTCAAAAGCCTTTAGTCTCTTTCTGACCCCTCCAGACGTGACTTCCTGAGCAAATTTTTAGGTCTGGTATCTTAAAGAAAAAGAGGAAGAGAAGAGAGAGGGGCTTCTCATCTGTACTTTACAGGGGAAGTACCGTTTCTTTAGTTGTTTATAACTCAGTTACAAGGCATATGCACTCAAAGATGGAGCTGTTTCTAATCCTTAAGGCAGAAGATGCACCTACACAGAAGCCTAGGCCTTCATTTGCTTTTGAGCATTCTCCACCTATTTTGAGAGCATTCTACAGGCTCTGTTCTGAGAAACTTGTTGTATTCAATGTTGAGAGCTGTTCACTCATACAAATAAGTTCAAATTCTTGGAGGAAGGACTCTTTTTCAGATTTTATTCTGTAGGCAAGGAAGAGCTTGCAAGCAAATCACAGTCTATAAAATGTAAACCCAAATCATGGACTGCATTGAAAAAAGTAGCTTTTTTGTATATAGATGAAGAATTTTATGGTTCTTAAATTACAATTTTTGGAAATACAGCAGATTTTTCTCTGTTAAAGATTCTCAGTAGGTGTTGAAAAGGCAAGACTAAATTATACATTGTTTTCTGACATTCATGATATTTTTAAATGTGCCAGAAGTTCATCAAAAAATTAATATATATCTCCTGTTATTAACTAACATTTGATTTTTGAGGAATCCTTTTAAAGGATTTGAATAGTACAAAGTGGAAATGAAGAATCTGCAGGCAGATTTACTAAGTTTCAATGCAAACAAAGAAATGAGGGAGTCTTTTTGGTTTTATTTTTGCTTGTTTTTCTTCACAGCTGTGACACGAGGCCACAAAGTTGATAAAGGGACTGAAGCATCTTCCATATGAGGAAAGGCTGGATCTGTTCAGCCTGGGAAAAGCAAGACTGAGGGGGTAGATCTGATTAATGTTTATAAACATCTGAAGGGAAGTGGGAGGCAAATGGATGAGGCCGGGCTCTTCTCAGTGATGCATAGCGATAGGACAAGAAGCAGTGGCCTAAAACTTGAACGTAGGAAGTTCCATACTAGTATGAGGAAGAACTTCTTTTATGGTAAGGGTGACAGAGCACTAGAACAGGTGCCCAGAGAGGCTGTGGAGTCTCCTTCTGTGGAGATATTCAAGACCTGTCTGGATACCTACCTGTGCAACCTATTGTAGAGTGTCTGTTTTAGCAAGGGGGTTGGACTCTATGATCTCTAAAGGTCTCTTCCAACCCATTTGATTCTGTGATTCTTTCCTTTAATGAGTAGTTCAACATTTAATTTGGAAGGGAAAAAAAAAAGGTGGAGGGATGCATACAGATCTCTTTTGATGAAAATTTACCAAAGTTGTTTCAACTATAACTAGGCTGTTTGTGATTTTGTAGATAAATATCTATTTGGGGGCTATATTTTCTCCATTTTCATGGATATAGATCATATTTACTGTTTTCCCTAAGTAGTTCAAACAAGCTGTGTAGAGTAGATGCCATAGAGCTGGGTTCAAAAGGGGAAGCAGCACAAAAAGTCTGTGTACTTTATTTTTTTGTGTGGGGAAAATGGATGACAGAACTTCCTAATTTCTACTGATGTTCACTCGTGTATGATAATTAACCCATAACACTACTCAAGTCTGACTGTGCAGGTGTTTATTAGTGACAAAAATGATATTATTGTTCTCAGATATATGAATTATTTTAGGGCTCCTGGAAGTATCATCCCCTTTTCCTGATTCTATAAAAATAGCTTTAAAGTCCTGGACAATTCTTTAAATAAAAACTAAAAACCTGTTATTGAAGTACAGATGGCACTGAAATCCCTGCTATCAGCCTTCAAGAATACATCAAGGACAAATACTTCTAAGCCTTTATGAAAATAAGACACAGCAATATTCCCTACCCCATTCTGCTGGGTAATAATCAGAAGATTTAGAGATGCCATCCGGGTGGTTTTAGCTGTGACATCTGGAAGGATAGCTTCTTGCTTAATCTTGCTCTCTGCTAATCAAGTGTTTCTGAACCTCTTTTAAATTGTGAATTTTGCTAGAGTAAATGTGTGCTGTCTTCTTTCTCCCTTTTATTTCTGTCCTTGTTGTCCCCTAAAAACAAGCAGTGAAACAAAACTATCTTATCCATGCAGGACAAAAAAACTTTCTTAAAACCTGTTTTGTTCGTTATGGTGTTTTACCTTGTGTTTCAAGATAGCCATGTAAGCTTCACTAGCTTTTCCTCTACGTAGCATGAGAATGATTTACCATCAAAAGAGCAGTAAGAACATCTGACTGTATTTGCTGTTTAAATTCAAACCAGAAATCCCCAGTACTGCTGCTTGCCAAAGCAAATGATACTCTTCATGCAGAATTCTCCCTTTGGAGAAGAATCAGAAAAAAATGAATATTATGAGGCAGATATTAGTCATGACACTTAGTATACAACTAGGAAGTGCCAAGAAACTATGATGTGATGGCAGTATGGAAGTGTTCATTCAGCCAAATGGTTAAAGTCAGTTTGTGTGAGCTGAATGTGGTCATTCCCTAAGAAATACTATAATAGGTAATACGACTACACTATAAAACTCCAAACTGGAAAACCTTGCAAATGAATTCCAGTCTGGTTCTGCACCACAGCATCACAAAAGTTCATGTATTGAGTTTGAGTCTGTATATTTGCATTACATTGCAGATTAGTGCCTCTTTAATTTGTCTGTGAAACTTTGAGGAAACTGCTAAGAAAATGTTCCTTTGTCATAGACACCTACCAGTTTTTTTAGACTGTTTACCAAGATCCATTTTCAGGCCATGCCTTATTTAACGTGATATACTGGTAAGCTGTGTCTCCCCTGCTGTGTGTCTAGCATCAGATGTCCAAGAGGAGAGACCTTTTGCTTAACTGCACATTTTTTCATCCCTGGAGTGCTCATTCTGCGCATTTGAGATACAATGCTTATGAACAAATCAATCCAATGTTCCATGTTTACTATGGACACCACATGCTTGATTACTGCACAGCATCATCAAAGTGGTGTAATATTATGTTGATTGCATACAAAGTAATGCCTCCTATTTATTTCCACAGAAACTATGACAGATACAAAGAGCACAATAATATTACTTGATAGAGTAAATTCTCAGCTATAAAACACGTTATTTTCGACGTAGTCAACACCATTAGCTATGCATTTTTTCCACTGATGAACAGCAGCTTGCATGCTGTGCTCATAAAAATCTGCACCAGTGGAGGTGACCCACTGTTTCACAGCTGCTGTGATGATGTCATTGCTAGGAAAATGCTGCCCATGCAGTCCATCTTTAACTGGTTTGAACAGAGGGAAATCAGAAGGGCACTAAATCTGGCCTATATGGTGAGTGTGGTAGGACAGTCTGGCTAAGACTGGCGATGTGTTCTTTGGTCTTCTAGCTGGTATGAGGCTTGGCATTATTGTCTTGTAAGAGAAAAGCTGTTTCCTTCTCCGGCCTGACTCTGAAAGTTTGAACCTTCAGCTTAGTCAGTTTCACAGTGTACAAGTCAGACTTGATAGTTTGTCTGGTTTCCAAGAAATCCGGAAGAATCATCCATTTCCTATCCCAAAAGGCAGTGCACATCACTTTGTGATGAGAGTTATGTCTTGAGCTTTTTCTTCCGTAGGCAATTCACATGTTGCCACTCCATGGACTGCTGTTTTGACTCCAGCTCGTAGTGATGACACCACATCTCATCAGTGGTAATGATGTTGTCCAGGAAACTGTCACCTTCAGCCTCATATTGGTTCATCAAGTCCTGACAAACTTTCATATGGTGTTCATTGTTCCTGTGTGAGCAATCATAGAATCATGAAGGATGGAAAAGACCTCCAAGATCATCCGGTCCAACTTGTCCACCTACCACCAATATTTCCCCACTAAACCATGTCTCCTAGTACAACATCTAAATGTTTCTTGATCACATTCAGTGATGGTGACTCAACCACCTCCTTGGGTAGTCCCTTTCAGCACCTGACCGCTCTTCCAGAGAAGAATTTTTTTCCAAACATCCAACCTGAATCTCCACTGGTGCAATTTGAGGCCATTCCTTCTAGTCCCATTGCTAGTTACGTGGGAGAAGAGGCTATGTCTCACCTCATTCCACTTAAGATTTGTGCTCTGAACCCTTTACCAGCTTTGTTGCTCTGCTCTGAACATGCTCCAGGGCCTCAGTGTCTTTCCTGTAGTGAGGGGCCCAAAACTGAACATGGTACTTGAGGTGTGGCCTCACCAGAGCTGAGTACAGAGGACAATCACTTCCCTGCTCCTGCTGGCTGCACTATTTCTGATACAATCCTGTATGCTGCTGGTGTTCTTGGCCACCTGGGCACACTGCTGGCTCATGTTCAGCTTGGTGTTGACCAACACACCTGGGTCCATTTCTTCCACTCAGTCTTCCAGCCGCTATCCCAAACTTGTAGCATTCATGGGTATTGATGCTGATATTCAGCTCCATACACTGTTTCATGGTCCTAATCTGTCTATTTGCATAGGTGAGATAATTGACATGCTCTTCATTTTGTGTTGTGACAGCTGTGCATGGCAATCTGGAATGTGCTTTGTCTTTCACATCATTGTCACTACTGCTAAAATGCACTATATAGCACCTCACTGTGCTCACGTCCACATTTGGTCTCCAGAAATGTACAGCAAGTGTCAATGAATGTCAACAGATGCAATTCTTTCCACGTGGAAGAATTTGATTATACCCCTTTGCTTCATATGTATTTCCATGTCAGATACCATTTTGTCAAGAATGTCCCTCTGCTGTCATCTGCCATATGACAACAAAAAGTAACAGAATATTAGCAGGAAGGCTCAGCCTCTACTGACATACCACCAACATTCACCTCTGTCATAATGGGGCAACGTAATAAAAAAGGAGGCATTGCTTTTGGAGTGGATTACCCTGACACTGCTAACAGAGTCTGTAGGATAAGTTTGAATAATCCTCAGTCAGGAGAATCTATCTAGGTGTGGATTTTCTTTTGCTGCTAAAACTGAAGTTGAGAACTTTGGAGCTCTTTGGAGTGGCCTGATGGACTGCTGTTTATCCTTTGCACAGTGACACTTCTCAGGAGTGGTGCTTTTGACCTTGATGTTTGTACCACTCACTTCTAGCCATTCCCTGCTACAGAGGCTTTTGCTGACTGCTTCCACTGGCTGGCTCCTCTGCCAATTGCCAGTTGTTCTTGCTATCTCTATCTGCTGCTTTACTCTGTCAGCCTGTCTGCTGTATCACATTTATCTCCCATCTGTTCATTTCTGCTCTTGCTGTGCTCTCCTCCTTGCACAGGTTTCTTTTCAGTCCCAGTACTGTTTCAGTCCTTTTAGAAAAGATACAGTAGTATCCACCTGGAACCTTCCTTTTCTCTATTCCTTTTATTTATTTTAAAGAAGAAGGGCTCAACCTCTTCTTGGTCTTTTAGTCCAAATTTTGTATCTAAAGATTTTATAGTGCAACATTCCTATAGTTTGATTTTTCCCAACCTAAAACAGCAGAGACGTTAGCTGCTAATGCTTTCCAGTTGCATTTTCCCCAGTTCTACCATTTAGCTAAGGTTAACAGGAATCTTGCCAAACACTACAAGAATTACCTAATTTACAGAAGAATCTGGCTTGATAACTACAATCTTTGGTCTTTTCCAGGCAGCTTCATTATTGTCCTAACAAGACCAGCATAGCCCTTGCCCTGTGAGAGTTTCTATTGGCATTTCCAGTGAAAGACTGCTCATCACCCTCAAAATTTTAGGTGCTTGGGCTGAAATTTGGATTTAGGAGAGTAAAGGTACTTCATGTCCCATATGCAGAAGAATGATCATACATTCCAGTAAGACTGATGGGATTTTTTTTTTGTTGTTATTTTATTTTATGATAGTTTACCTATATTCATTCTATGATGTTATGTTGTGAAATCTCTGATAGTCAAACCTTTGTTGAATTTCTGCCCTGAATTTGTGCAAGTACATCATAAGTATTTGTGTATTACTGCAGAGTGTTGTACTCATTCCTAAGAGAGCTCTGGCTTTTGGACATTTTCTTTGTTTTCTTGAGTACCTTTTGAATTTTAATCATGGTCTCCAAAATGCTTGTAATCCCTCCCAGCTTAGCATGATCTCTGAATTAAATAAAACAGACTCTTTGTTCCATCATCTAACTCACTAATAAAAATATTAAATAATACTCTACTGAACATCAGCTCTTGTAAACTTCATCCAAGTAATCCTCGCATTTGTCAGCATTTAGATGCTGTTATCAAGACCTATAAGCTTATTTTACTGTGCTTTGCACTGGACCATGTTTCCTTAGTTTGGCTATGAGTGTATCATGTATTAACCACGGCTTGTTTATGCACACTATACTTTAGCCTGTAAAAGTCTTTTCTAAGAATATTGTTTCACTTTTTTTAATGAAGCAAGCAGCATTGTTCTTTTTGGACTCTGACAATTTAGCATGGTTTTTGCTTCCTTGTACTCCCAAGCTGGTATCTTAGTGGATGTACTCTCATCCTGACCTACAACTGGAGGAACAGTCTCATATGGCACAATGGAGCTCTTCCACCTGTTTGTGGTTTTGATTTGTTTTTAAAATGTAAATTGTTCCTATGTTTAGGAGAGCTATTCAGCATATATTAGCAATTTAGGTTGACACCAGTGTATAGAAGTGCCAGAGCAGTTCTTGTTAATATACTGTAAATGATCTGAGAGTCATAGATAATGGATGGTTATGGTGCACTTGTCAGTGGCGTCCTTCTCATTTTGAGTTGAAGTGAAAATGAGAAGTAGGGAGGAAATGTTTGATGAATACATTTTTGTTTCCTGTTGAGTGGCAGCTTTATTTTTAATGACATAGCTGAGTGTGGTTTATGGTTTTTTTTAATTCATATTTTCAATGGAAACTATTTGCAAATTCTTCCATTAGCTCCATGTTTAGCGATGCTTGGTGTCCAAACATGTGATGCCTATACACCTGTGCGGTGGGTTTTGTGAATGTTCTTGCTACTGGAGAAATGATTGAAAGAAATTTTGCTTGGAAGACAGGGTGCTGTCATTGTACAGATCTTGCTCTAACTCCTAAAGGGCCTTATTATCCTCTTTCATGTTTAGTCAGCTTCAATTGCTAAAGGTAGTTATGGAACCAGTACTGCTTTTGCTCAGTTAGACTTGTTTACTTTGACATAGTAAAAGAAATATTTCTGCAGCCCATCAAGCACAGAGACTACCATGCTCCATTGCTGTATGTGGGAAACTGGACAATGATACAGTTACAGTTGGGAAGTAATTGGTCTACCCAACTAAGCAAGCATCACTCAGGTCTCAGATATACTGTTGTGTCTAGTTGTGAATGCTGCACTTGAATCAGTGGTTAAAGAAAATCTCTTGGATCACAGCATTTGTTAGAGATTTGGAAATTTATCTGTGAAGAAAGGAAAAATGAATTTATTTAAAATTTAATTTAAAAAGTACTAAATTTTTCAGTCCATTCAGCATATTTCCTTATGTAAAATATTGCTAAAAGGAAGGAGGCTATCTTTGCAATCTTCCTCACTGAAGATTATAAATGGTCTATACATGAATCCTCCAGATTTCTCAGTATCCTTTCTGTGTTTTATTTTGGCATCTTTTTGCTTAAAAATCTCTTACTGCTTTGTAAGGGGTTCCTTACAAGAAAATATTTTTGCTTTGTCTTAAAAGCCTCCTTACTACTTGAATAGCATTTTAGTGAAAAAGCTTCACGTGGTATTCTCTTATAAAGGGACTGAGCTGAAGGTTTCAGAGAAAGACACGAGAAAATGTTTAGTGCAAACTTCACCAGTCTTCTTCAGCAGAGTGAGCAAAATATTAGGTCAGATAAAAAATATGTTGCACTTCAGAGAATTTTCATGAGTTGGGGACTTCTGTGGATGATAAGGACTCTTAAGAACATACTACTAGGGATATCTTTGTCTCTGTATGAGATGCGGAGCTTTGTTTTACTGCATCTGTATTAACTATATTTGACAGTTGGAAGTAAAGTGAACAATGAAACTAAATATGGCTTCAGTCCATCAAACATCCACTCTCTTCTTTCATTTAGCTTGTACTCATTTAACATTTTTTTGTCAAGTTACTTCAAAATTGGAGAGATCTTGATGTCATTATGGAGACTGATAGAAGATTGATAGGAAAAACGCTAGCTGAAATCTCAAACAATTTTCCTGTAGAGATTTGGTACCTGATAGATATAACTCAATTAAAAACACTGCATATTTCACTATGCAAACTGTTGTATTAGAATTACTCTATATTGTGTTGTGATATACTATTTTGGTTAAAGGAGGCTGGTTATGGTAAGTTTTTCCTATAGAAAAATAAGGTAGGCAGCAGTAAATTGAATCAAAGAGGTAAAAGGAAAAATAATCACATTCCATGCTGTTTCCAGACATCTTTGATTGCTCTGTCTCTGTCTTATTCAAGGCAATATGTTCCTTTCTGCTACAAGGCAAGGAAGAAATCAAACAACAATACCAGCTATATCCAAATGATTAAGTTTGGAGTGGAAACAGAAGGTGTTCAGCACTCTGTTTTTCTTCCCAGAAATAGCAGAATACCCCCTGCATAATACATAGAACCATAGAATGGCTTAGGCTGAAAGGAATTTTAAAGATCATCTAGTTCAGCACTTTCCTGCCATGAGTATAGTTGCCACCCACTGGCAGTCTGCCTAGAGTCCCATCTAACTTGTCCTTGAACGCCTATGGGGTTGGGGCATCTACAGCTTCACTGGGTATCCTGTTCTAGTGCTCCACCACTCTCTGAGTAAATAATTTCTTCCTAACATCTAATCTTAATCTCACCTCTTTTAGTTTAAAAGCATTCCCTCTTGTCCTATCACTATCAGACCATGTATAGTCTGTTCTCCTCCTGTTTATAAGCTCTCCTCAAGTACTGGAAGGCCACATTGAGGTCTCCCTGCAGCCTTCTCTTCTCCAAAGAAAACAAGCCCAACTCCTTCAACTTCTTTCATAGGAGAAGTGCTCCAACCCTCTGAGCATCTTTCTGGCCCTCCTCTGGACTCACTCCAATAGCTCCATTTCTTTCTTGTGCTGGGGGCCTCAGGCCTGGACACAGTATTTCACATGGGGCCTCACGAGGGCAGAGTAGAGAGGGACAATCTTTTCCCTCTCCTTGTTGGCCACCAGTCTTTTGCTGCAGTCCAGGATACTCTTTCCCTTCTAAGCAGCAAGCACTCACTGCTGGCTCATGTCCCGCTTTTCATTCATGAGAACCCTTAAGTCCTTCTCTGTAGGGCTTCTCTCAATGAGTTCTTCTCCCAGTCTGTACACGTATCTGATATTGCCTCTACACAAGTGGAACACCTTGTCCTTTGCCTTGTTGAACCTCATTAGGTTCACATGGTCCACTTTTTGAGCCTGTCCAGGTCCCTTTGGATGGCATCCCCTCCTTCTATTGTGTCAACTGCACCACTCAGCCTGGTGTCATTAGCAAACTTGCTGAGGGTGCACTTGATCCCACTGTCTATGTCAATTGATAAAGATGCTGAAGAGCATTCACTCTGAGACGGAGCCCTGGAAAATACCACTCATGACTGGCTTCCACCTAGACATAGGGCTGCTGACCACATGCATTGGTTACAGCCATCCAACCAATTCTTTGTCCACTGAATAGTCCATCTTTCAAATTGACATCTCCCCATTTTAGAGATAAGGATGTGGTTTGGGACCATGCCAAAGGCCTTGCAGGAGTCCAGATTAGATGACATCAGTTACCCTTCCTTTCTCCACTAAAGCCATCACTCCATCTTAGAAGGTCACCAGATTGGTCAGATGTAGTCTGCCCTTGGTGATACCATGCTGGCTGTCTCAGATCTCCTTCATATCTTGCATGTGCCTTAGAATATCTTCCAGGGGAATCTGCTCCATGATCTTCCCAAGCACAGATGTGAGGCTTGCCAGCCTGCAGTTACCTGGGTCTTCCTTTCTTAAAAATGGAAGTGATGGTTTCCCTTGTTCCAGTCATGAGGGTCTTTGCGTGACAGCCACAACTTTTCATTTATGAAAGAGTGTAATGGCAACTACATCAGCCAGTTTCTTCAGGACCCTGGGATTTGTGTTGTCATGCTCCATAGACTTGTGCATATTCAGCCTCATGAGGTGGTCTAGGACTTGCTCCACTCTTACAATGGGAGGGATATTGATCCCCAGCCCACACCTTGAGGTTCGGGAACATGAGAGATGTGGTAAACCTGACTGGCAGTGAAGACTGAGGCAAAGAACTCATTGAGTACTTCAGCCTTCTCCATGTCTGAGGAAGCCAGTTCTCCCTTCCTATATATTAGAGGGAGTACATTCTCCTTTGCCTGTCTCTTCTGACCAGTGTAACTAAGGAAACCTTGTTTTTTTTCACATCCCTTGCCAAGCTCAGTTCCATCTATGCCTTGACTTTCTTGCTCCCATCTCTGCATCTATCACAATAGTATTGGGTTCTCTATTTGTATTTATTTTTTGTTTCATGCACTAATTAATTAATTAACTATTCTGGGGGCATTTTTCTTAAATTCTTGAAAAGTTCACAGCATATTGTTGTGTTTCAGGTATAAACAGATACCAAAATATTCGGAACTTTAGATTTCAGTCTAGAGGATCACTGTACATAACCTGGCATTTTAAATGCGTAGATGTCATTAGTTGCAAATCAGCTTAGTGTTTTGTTTGTGTTTTTTTTTTTTTCTTTTTTTTCTAAATACTTCCAGCAGAGGATCTTCAGTAGATCTGAAAGAGTAAGATTTTAATATGAGTTGTTATTGACTATTTATGACAGCTGGGTCCCAAAGTGATTTAGATGAAAAGGTATAAGAAACAGTTTGGTAGCCTTAGTTGTGGAGAGATCTTGCTCTCTGCAGCTTGTCATCTGGATACTGGCATATCAGTGTCATAGAAATACCCTGTTCTTGCTGATTCTTCAGATTATTTGAAGTGAATCATCTGGAAATTTTACATCTCTCAAAGAATGCTTCCCTTCCCATCCAGTATTTACTGCAGAAAAGGATTATGTAATTTCACTAAACCTGAACAAAGTTCATGAAGTAGCAGAAAGAGTTGAGCAGGGCTACAGGTAAGGACATGGGTGCAAAAGTTGAGGAGGTGATAGAGACGTTAAATAAAATAACATAAAAAAAAGGAGTAATCTGGTAGGAACAGGACTGCAGAGTGCCTATTCAGTGTCCCTCTCTGAATTTGGACTTGTTATTCAAGTTAGAACCTTTCCTTCCTGATAAGGAGCTGCAAGTTGCAAGCACCTGCAAGTTTGGAATACTGGTAATGTAGGTGAATCATATAGGACCAATTGAGCACCTTTATACATACACATTGTTACATCTGGTTAATCTCATAAAGTGGCTCTCTCCACTTTGCACAAAACCTTTGGTACCTCAGTGTTCTAAGTGGATTTGCTTTAGAATTGTACACAGAGAGGTCAACTCACAGTGCATAAAGTAGAGGACTGCAAGAGGACTATGGTCATGGCATGGCTAATTGTGCTTCAGCCTTGCCTCTGCACCAGAATTCTTTAATTATACTGGGCAAATAACATAGCTAAAAGTCCTCAGGCATAACTTTTTACTCCATGTTGCTTATTTTCTGAAGATTTAACACTAAAAACTTTGGATAGATTAATTTAATTTTGGAGCATTTAGCTGTAGCAGTGGCCAATTTAATTTTGGAGGACTATAGCTGTAGCAGTGGCCAATTCAATAGGAGCTGTGGTTTGAAGGTGAAAAGTGTAATATAATGTGAAGTAATCTGAAAGATCAGGCATAGTCTTCTCAAACTTGGTTGCCCAAAAGGAGCTGACGCTTTTGATCATTCTTGTCTTAATCTTTGTGCTCCTGTTCTCAATGTGTCAGATACATGAAAGCAAATGTGCTCAGTCATTTGTAAAGAATGGAAGTAGACAGAAATGTTCATTCTGGTATATATTAGTCCTTAACTTTAAAGTGTGCTTACTTGAAATATGTTTAGATCTGTGGTATCATAATTAAATTGGTCTTTGGTGACAAGAGAATAAAGTTTTTTTAATGGTGTCATAAGAAGAAAAGGAATCTTGCTTGTGGGCGGTTTTGGTTGTTTTGTGAGAGGTAGAGGGTTGTTTTGTGTGGGTTGGTTTTTTTTGTTTTGTTTTCCTGCTGGAATGCCAGAAACAACAAAGAGAAAGAATATAATGGTATTACATAGGAGAGAGATGCAAGAGAAATGCTGAACGGCACTGTGAAGGGCAGAGGTCTAAGCATTGTTGTTAGACTCCAAAGCCAGTGATGAGATGCGTAATTTTACAAAAGACTGTGGAAAGGCACATACTGGGGAAGTCTGATGTACCTCTTTACCTTGACAGTTGTCTGTTTTTTTTCCTTTAGCATTGTGCTTCCTGCTCACCAGATTGCAGAGTGCTTGTGAGGAAAGAAACCACACAATTAACAAAGCATGGCAGTTCAGTGAAAAGACTCTTTGTTTTGTTTAATAGCCTTGAACAGCTATTTTATACTAGTAGCAATGAGTGAAATAGAGCAGAGAAAGTGTGGACAAACCTTGGATTCTCCCTCCAGTTAAAATAAATGGAAATAGGTACTCCTTTCTTTACTTAATTCTCTGAAATCTCAGTGTTACAGCTTCTGGGCACTGTGTTCATTTGTCTTTGCAGAAAGCTGGGATGAGCTGCATGGCAGTATTCCCCATGTGGAGTGTTTTTTGTTGTTGACTAGTAGTAGATGTCTCAAAAGAAATAATATGCTAGAACATTTGCAATCACATATTTGATTTAGCTATATCTTGCTAATTTAAAATATGTATTAATTACATTCCAAATACTTCTTCTGACTTGCTAACTTGTTTTTAATTAAATCCTTGTTAAGTTGATTGACTTAATTGAAATAAATGCAACACTCTGATGAGAACTGGGTTATTCTGAATCTAGTTAACTTTCAAGTGAAGGGTTTTATTCTGTAGTGTAATTACAGTTGAGATTAGCTTCTTTAGCACATGAAGAGTGACCTTTTATCTTGTCCAGGGTAAAGAAATACACAAAGGTATTTAGTACATGAGCAGAACGTACACAGATTTTAATACAGGATATAACCTTATTGCTTGCTTTGTCTTTTGGGACACTCTTGTTCAGATGAACATGTTATTTTTACCTGTAAAGTTTGAAAAAACATGAGTCAGTAGAGAGGTTCTTTTGGTAGGTGCTATGCAGAAACCTCAAAAAGAATAAATTCTTCTACTAACTCAGGCTTCATTTCTGACTGCATCTTGTTTTTGTTATGCTGCCTTTCTGGATGTCCTTGTACTATGTCTTGAATAAAAATGAAGCTTCAAAATTGTAGTTTCTCTCTTTTTCTCCTACTATTAGGCTTGTCAGTTCTCTTTTTTAAAAAAGAAAGATTAAAAGCTCTAGTGATTTCTGTACATAGGCCTCAAGTGCAGAACCATTCCCATCAAGGCTTCTCTTTGTTTTTCAAGGCCCCATTCATTGGGAATACTTCTGTTAATTGTATTGTTATATCGCCTCATACTTCATTTAAATGCTGACATGGGACACAATACTACTGTGTTTTAATGAGTGTGGTAATGACTTGAGGCATAGCACATATGTAGAGGGAATAGAAATTAAAAAATAAGATTATCTTTTGATTGACAGTATCTGCATAATAAAAAGCATATATGTATCATTGCAGTCTCTCAGATATAGATAGCCTTAAAATGTACCTTTATGTCGGCACACCCTTACTTAGTGAGTCATTCCTGGACATCTTGCACAAGGGTTCTATTCGTTGTTTCCATCAGCTATGAAGTAAGAAGTAAGTATTCTTACTTACTGTTGCAAAATAACTCAATTTAAAGTTTTCATGTAAGTATCTGGGTACTGTTTATCCTGTTAATATGGCAGTGTGATGATAAATACTGACATTAGAGACCTAAGGAATCTTCTCCACTGAGTTTTGTTTGTACCACTATCATCAAAAGTGTTTGGCTTCAACATCTGAGGAAGGGACAGGCTGATGCTCTTCAGTTTGTGACTCCTTATAATCGGTTATTTTTGTTCTCCCAAGAAGTACTGAATTAGTGAACAGCACCACAATAAATTCCATGACAGGTGAAACACCTCCTTCAAAATGCAGAGAAATATCCTGGAATATGTGCATTATTCTCTCATGGTTAGTGGGACAGTTAAAAGTTAACATTCAAATGAAGCCCTCCTTTGGAGGCAGTATTTATATTATAAATGAGATAGATTATATAGCAAGCTTTCTTGCTTATTTGAAGCTCAGAATGCATTCATCTGTAATGAATAGGGATTTAGGCCATAGGCTGGGGAAGTGAAAAGTTTTAATTCACTTGATGCAGGTGCAGATTATAGGTGTGAGAAGGTTGATGCAGCTGGATTCCATATAAAACTTCTTTGCATGAGCTCTTCCTCAACTTCAAAAGCAAGAGTTGTGGGAGGTAATATTTTCCTTTTGTATTTTAATAGCATAGTAATGGTCCCACACACACACCAGAATTCATTGCTGTTGTCACTGGTCTGTTAATCAAGCTTTCAATGTGAGCTAATATTAAGTTGTTAAAATATCATTCAAAGTCAGATGAAAAATATTTTAGGTGCTGATTAGCTTATAGAATGACTAAGACCATAAGCGTTAGTTTGTCTACAAGAGGGATTTAATAATATAAAAGTCACAACTGATGATTTCACAGAATAAGTCATGCATTTTTTGCTTCTGTTGTCTCTAGAAAATATTTGTAGTTATCTAAACCCTAAGCCCTACCAGAGAATGATTAATGTCATCCTGTTTTGCTTAATCTCATTGCCTTACTGACGTTTTCCAAATAAATTGCAAACAAGCATTTAAAAGTACCAAAAAGAAGAAGAAGAATAGTATTGTATAGTAGGCATTGTAATGTTGTAGACCTAGCAGTGGTCCATGTTGCTGATTATTTGTGTCTGGTGAGATACCAGTGCACAACTCAGAATAGTAAATATGAATAAATACAAATACCTAATAACAGTGGAGAGGCCAGAGACATGAAGGACCAGCTGAGGACAATGTCCTGCCCCACCTTGAGACAAGATGCTGCCAAAAATATATAGCTGCTTATTACAGAGACTCCTTTGTTCGTTAACTTTACATCGACTCCAGGTTGTATATATTAAAGGTGTTTCATGGAAATACAATAGAATTGGGGTGCTAGAATTCAAGCATGTGTAGCCACATCTGGATCTATGAGCTCAGAATTGAACACACTTGAGTGAAGCTCCTGATCTTGAAGTTAAACTTTTAGATACAGATGCAACTAGATCTTGGAGGGTCTATACTTCTTTTATTCACGTTCATCTTTTCTGCTGGCATTTGCTTTAGGAGTAACTGTTTCTCTTCCTTTAAGCCCTTTCTGTTTGAATGGTGTGGAAGATAGAGAGCTGATATTGAAATTGATGAACTGTTGCCAGTTTGCTGCATTAAAACTAACCTGGTCATGCAGATGGCAAAACTAGGCTTACCACGTGAATTAGCTACTTATATCTAGTGTATGAAAGGTTAAAACATCCTTTTATTGTCTCAGGTTTGCTGTAGGCAAGTCTTTTCACCTCTTGAGTTTTTCAGTCTATTCTTGTTGTTTGTCTAAAGATTGTTGAACTCTTGGAAGATGGAAAAGTTTCCAGTTGTTTAGGGCATAACACTGGAGTAAAATGTCTTCTAGGAGAGTTCTGAGCACTACTGCATAGTGCTCAGTCACCAACAGCAATGGGAAATGATCATCGCTTTGCTGCAGTTGGAAAGTCTTCCTAGTTATTTAGCTGGGGACCTTCACAGCTCGCTCTGGGTAGCACCTGCCCTAGCACTTTCAGGAGAAGTCTGTGCCTCCCTTTTTAGGAGAGGTCAATGCTACGTGGTATGACAATGGAAGATTGCTTCTAGGTTAAGGATGAGATGTGCAGAGTATCTGAAGAAGCTCATAGTGCTTCAGACTGGCTAGTAATGTATTTCAATAATAAACATGTGATCTGAGTTTCTGTGCCTGTCAGTCTAATGTTGTAAATGAGCATTAAATGCACTTTCAGAATTCAGTGACAGAATTTAATAAAATCCTTTTTTTTAATACTTTTTGATATTGTGTTAAGTCATGACAAGTATTCTTTTTTTAAAGAGACCCTGCAAATCTAAAAGGTAAAGTAAAATTGAAAAGATTGAAGCTGATAAGCAATTTTGCTTCTTTTATGAAAATGCCACTCAACACTCAACTGAATGTGTGTGACTACTGTTTTCCCAATCAAGATATATTATTATTTTAATTCCTCTGATGTAGCGAATCAGTCAAAATATTATACCTGCTAATTTGCCCTTGGTCTCTCCAAAAGGCTCTTACTTAAGTTTTCTTACTCCTTGATAACTTGGTTCTACTTGGTTGAAACTTTAAAGAGATGAAATTTCTCTGGCAAATAATAAGATCAAAGTTATGCTAGCTTGAGGTGTTGATATTTTCTTAATCAGAGCAGATTTTCTTCTCCCTCTTAGAAGTCTCACATAGAAATTGAAGTATAGCTTTTTTGTGTTGTTTGTTGTTTTTTTTTCCTATCCTCTGTTGTACTTTCTCACCCAGATGATCAATTACAATCCTTATTTGTTTGCAAGGCTTTACATCTTGTGGTTTTGGAATGTGATCTCATCTTTTTCTTCTCTAAGATCTTCTGTCGAGAGAATCTAGGGAGGAAGCAGAGTCTCCTTTCTTTAGAACACTAGAAGTTGTGCTGTTGTGACTTTCCTTCAGAAAATGAAGTTTCTTCTACTTAGGTATATTTAAATGGAGAATGTTGCTGGACGATGTTATAGTGTATTTTTCTGTTCCATTTATTCTCACAAGTTACCTCATTCATGATTTATGTAGACCGCATGTTTAAGCCTAAAAATTAACCTGTGGTAGTGCTTCCTGTTCTGTTGGACTATTATCTCTAAGATTAATTTGTGATATCTGCTACTATTTTTCTTATATCCAAGGTATGATATCTGCCACAAGCAAAATGTGTATCTGTTCTAAACTCATTTCAAATTGAAAATGTTATGATTTTGGTACACTTCAGGTACTTTGATTAAAAGAGTCAGTGCACGGGGAGGTTTGCCCTCAGTTGTTTCTTTGATTTAACACAGATTTATGATTTTACCAAAGGCTACTATGGTCAGGTTGTGACCTTTAAAACAGAGGATAAGTGCTCCTAGAGATCCTTTATGGTGTTGTAGAGATTCATTAAAATTTCTCTATCTGAATTCTGCTTCTGTAAAAGGAGAACAAGAGCTCTCATTACTCCGTTGTTTGCTGAGAATGTATAATCTTAATGAGTAAGACTTTCATATAGTCTATAAAACAGTTATATATCTTAGCTGAAATATTTAGGTCAAAGGAAGTTCTAATTTACAGAATGTAAATGATAACTATTACGTTCTTGTCAAATATAAACTGCAAGAAATGCTAATGAATCCTGAAACTCAGAGACTATTTGTCTCTGTTCCAAGGTAATACGCAGTGTGTGTTTCCGATTGTGTGGATGCTTAAGTTGCTCTGGAGAACAAAAAAAATATCCCATTTTATTCACTGCAGAGTTCACTGGGTGGACCCCTGTTGTGAACTTCATTACCAATGTGTCTGTCGGTGGAAATAAGGTAGCTGTTAAAAACTTGATGCATTTTGCTGATGTAGAAGAACTTGGCTTCTTTTTCTCCAAAAATACTCACATGCTCACTTTATCTCTATTTTGGTGTAGGAGGAAGTCACTATTCAAACTGCAGTATTCTATACAGAACCTGCTTATCCCATTCAGTTTTATGCTCCTTGGGACAGAGTGCCCTTCATTGCATTGCTCAGAACATTATCTATATGTATAACACCATGTACAGAAATGAGAGGTACTGGAACAGATCTATGTGTGCAATATTAAAAACATCCATGTATTTAAGACCGAGTTTCTTTGGAGCCTGGAATATTTAAGTGGGACTCACCAGTGATGTTAGGGGCTTAAAACAGCAAAGAACACAACAAATAACTTTGACATTTTATCTAGCATCCATTAAGTGTTCTGCTAGGTCATCTTTTCAGTGTATTTCTTTTTAGCTCCAGAAGATATTCATTAAGCATTTATATATTAGGATCTCCCAGGATCAAGGTTGGTACGTAAAGCCACAGACAAAAAGGTGTTGTTAGAGCAGTTTGAATTTATAGAGGATATAAATATCCTTTCACCCCATCTTTCTTGTAGTGTCTGATTTACTTTGCCTTCCTTGTGACAGCCTTAAGGTCCTTTTTTCCCACTGACATATAAATATATGTCTCTTTAAAGCTGAAAGAAATTTCTTGTATCTCCCCTCCTTGAATAAGGAACAAATGCTCCCAGATGCTGCATTCATTAATAGTTTCAATAAGCCAAAATCTGCTTGCAGAGGTGGAGATGGAGCACAAAAAAGTTTTGTGAAAAGTTATCGTGATCATCTGCTTCTCAAAGAATACTGTTATGTAGAATTATCCTGTGAGTGTCTTGAGGAGAGAAAGGGAATTGAAACGTCACTGTTAGGTCTTGTAAAGCTGGCTAAGGTGTGATCAATTCCGTACTGGGAGGAAAGTGGATTAGATTGGTTTTGGCTCGACTTGGTGTGGAAATAGAAGAACTTTTAGAAAAACAGTTAGCAAATGCATGGATTAAAGTAATTGTACCTCAGAATAATAGGTGACAATCCCAAAAGGCCACGTTATCACTGATTTCCATTAGAACTGAAAAAAGGGGGGTCAAAAAAACTTATTGCTTATCCAGATATTATTAAAAATAATAATAATACACCAGCTTCAGTATTTATAACTACATGAATTTCTGGACTCAGTGAATCGGTGACAAATTTCTAACCAATGAAATTCAGCCCTTTTTTCATTCTCTGGCTTATATTCCTAGATTTTGAAGGTACCCAGTTGTCCACGGAGGTCACGCTTTCAAAGGAGAAACTTATTATTTGCAATTAAAAAATAAATAAAATTGGCAATATCTTTACTGACTTTGATAACTACTTACATGAGGCTTTGTTCAAGAGTTCTTGAAGAGCTTTGGTATGTTTAGAAACCAAAAGTAATAGTTAATTAACTGCACATCCTCAGTCATTGAGTTGACAATGCCAGTGTTTGATTTCACAGTTGCACTTTTTTTATAATCATAAATTATGAAAACAAAAATAAAGAGTCCCAATTGTATATTTTCCTGGCCACATTACAATGTCTAATTTAATTTGGATAGGAAGAGAACCAGGAAGGTTCTAGGTAGGCAGTTACCATTGATCCAGGCACAGGTTCACTAGGGATGTGAAGGGGTACTGGTTTTTATATTTGTTGTTTGTTGGGCTTGGGGGGGAAATTTTTTGTTTCTGTGGACAGTTCAAGTGGTTTGAGTACTGGTACTGTATAAAAATACTCTCCTCCATCTTATGTACCTGGTATTGTACAAAACAATATTCTAGCAGTGATTTCCCTAACAAAGTAATAATTAAAGGAAAAAGTGATGAACTTAGAATAACTTTTTTTGGCAGAATTTTAAAAGGTAACGCTCTTGGCAGAAAGTCTTCTTTCTTCCTTTTTTTCAGTGATGATTAATGAAGATTATGAAAATTTTCCTAATTTCTCTTCCCCATCACAAAAGATGATTCACTCTTATTTGAGTGTGTAAGCAGAATCTGGAAAAAGTGGAAGAGGCTTGACTGCATTTTAGTACAGTTGTTTCAATGCATCTGTTTTATTTGCTTTTAAGTTTCAGTAAAATTTTCTGCTACTTAGCAGTGAAGTTGTTTGGTTGTTTAGGTTTGTTTTTATTTTGTTTGTTTATTTCTGTAGCTTTTTTTCCTTTAAAATTTGGAGGTAGGGGAAACTTAGATTCAATCTCTAGTTATGTAAGCAAATGATGTGCAACCTTGTATTAAGTTTCCTGACTGCAAAATAATTTTGTATTTGGGAATCACCCAGTATTGTAAAACAGATTTCTTAAGTTATATATATATATACATATACATATATATGAATACCCTATGTATAAATATATTTTATAACATGATAGCATTCTTTATTTGCACTGGGATTTTGCAGTGGTCATACTTTCTCAGCCTATTTTGCATTTTCTCTCATTACTTCAGATTTTTTTTTAATTATAATTTGTTTTTGCAGTCAAACATTTCTTGGGTGAATTACCATTGTGCATTGAATTACACAGAATATAGATTACAATTCTAAATACATTAAGTCAGAATTACTTAATGTCATTTATCTTCCTTTCTGCTGATAACAGAAAAAAAAAAAAAAAAACCACTGGAAATAGAATTCCTGGGAAATGAGGTTGATGAAACTGGTGCTTTCTGAATTATACAGCTCAAAATAAATACAAAACAAAACAAAAAATCCAGCTAGCTGTAAGACAAGTGTGACATTTAAGTTAGGACTATTTTATTTTTTTTAATGTGTTTTAATAGTGGAAAATGAGAAGCTGTGGGAAGGTTCAGTATTCCTTTCGATTATGTGTTAGAAATTTATTGTAGCCCACTGCACTTGAGATTATGTGGTTTTTTTTAGAGAAATACTAGGAGTTTACCAGGAATAGAATGAGCCTGAGATTGTCACTCCCTTAATTCTGGGACCGTCATTGCACAGCTGGAACAGTGTCAGAAGGTCAAGACTAAGGAGTGACAGCTATGAGGACACATTTATCTAGGACACTTGCCATCATTCTTTCTGTTTACAGCTATGCATTAGGGAAGTTATAATCATAGAAATAATGCTCTTTGGAGCACTACTTCAGTTAGGTTATGTTTTTTTCAAGCAGCTGATTACATCACTAAAATCGTATTTAGAAGACTTGAAGTACACAAGAAAGCAGAGAGCACTGTAATGGATGTATTTATTATATATAAGTAATAATAAATAATAAAAAATTGCCTAAATTTGAACACTTTTTCATGCCAATAGTTGAATAATTAAATTATACCAAAATAAACGTGTTACAAAAAAAAAATCAACTCTTGCCATATTTTTTCCTGGAAATGAAGGTAAATTTTGAAAGCTGTGCAAACGAGATGTTACTTTCTTGTGCAGGTGGTACCACTTTTTTAGGACCACCACACCATCTTTACATATCAATTTTCTGATAACTATTAGAATACAACGAAGAAATGGCTTAGGATTTCATGCTCAATAAGTAGCAATGATACAGCATTAAATGTCAAAGACAATTAATGCTTCTTTCTGCCATCATACTGCTGTGAAGTAACAGTTTGCCACATTGTATTTTTGTTTCTCAGAACCAAACAAAGGTCTTCTGCCTCAGATTGTAATGCTTTTCCCAGCAGTCCCTTACTCTCACACAAGATGCCTGAAATTAAGCTAGCCTCAAACTTCATTGTAATGAAGTTTCGAAATTCAAAACTTGCTTCTCATTTTAATCTCCTAATTCAATGCCTAGACTGTTCCCACAAAAGAAACAAATACTCCAGCAAATGCTAAGAGGATCGAGAGCCAAGTAGTTTGGGTGTTTGTACAGGAATATGGCTAATTATTTGCTGTTCCACTGTTATTGATAATTTCACTTTGTTCTAAATTTGCTTTTAGCTGATTAAACCTTTCAGATGGCGTTGCTGGCAAGTGCCACCCCATGAGGAATGAGGGCTGCTCTGAAAATAACGCCTCCTATTTTACCATTTTGGCCCATGACATCAGAGGTAGATGCTGGTGGTATGGCAGTAGAGATTGGGCCTTCCCACCAATATTCCATTACATGTTGTTGCCACGTGACAGATGTCAGCAGAGGGGCTGTCTAGCAAAAGATGAAATCTGATGCAGAAGTGCATGTGAAGCAAAGGGGTATAACTAAGTTCCACCGTGCAGAAAAAAAGTCATCCATTGACCTTCATTGGCACTTGCTGAACGTTTCTGGAGACCAAGCAGTGGATGTAAGCATAGTGAGGCAGTAGGTGGTGCATTTCATCAGGAGTGATGACAATAGCGAATCACCTCTCCTGGTGTAGATTTATACAAGAGCAGCATGTAGGTTCTTGTTCATCACTGGCAAAAATGGATAGTTAGTGGTGGTGACTATACTGAAAAAAAAAACTGTTTTGTAGCTGAGAATTTGCTCTATCAAATAGTATTACTGTGTTCTTTGTATCTGTTGCAGTTTATACGGAAATAAATGGGAGGCATTACTTTTGGTACAACCTACGTAGATTTTTGTAGAAGAAATAAGCACAGGGAGTATGAGAATTTGACCTCCATTTGATCAACATTTAGCAAAGATCTTTACTCTTGAAAAACCTAGAAGTATAAACTGAACAAAGCATAACTGGCGTTGATTGATGCCTACTTCAAGAAGAATTTAATCTTTCAGAAATGCAGGTAATGCTAGCTGAGAAGCTTGTACACAATAGATACCATCCTGTCCCATGAACATAGCAGCTAAACATAACAGTTTCTGTACAGAGTTGGATGAAAAGTCCAGCTCATCTTTCTCTTGCTGTGACCAGCAGTGAAATTTTACAGGAAATGTGAAAGAAACAGGGCATACCTGGAATGTCCATCAGGGATCAAGGAGCTCCCTTCTGTACTTTATGAAGGGCAGTGGACTTACTATCTACAAACTTTTTAAATTCTTTATACTCTTGTCTTCCTTGAAATGCTATGGGTTCCTTCATTTACATGCAAAATCTGAGGAAAAAAAAGTGGTTTCATTCATCTCTTCAGAAACTTCCGGCCTGTAATTTCATAAAATTTCAACAAATTTTTGAGTTATAAAAGGAGATATTGGCTCCCTAGACATCTTCTATGAGTTTTTCAGTGTTGTGTGAAGCTTTTAGTCATATACAAAAACAGTTTGTCTTCTGAAAATTACAGATTTGCAGATTTGTTTCATGTCTGCGTATATACAAAAAAATAAATCCAAGTATATTCCAGAAGATATTTCCATAGAAAATCTTTAAAATCTCAGATGTATTCTGAACTTTCTCAACTTTGCTGGTGATTTGATGCTTGTTCTTAGCCAAACTATTATATTTTTCTGGATCAGTGCTTCTTAATTGATTCATTGTATGCTTTGCCTTTGTTGACTTTCAGAAACAGAACTAGTGTTGACACTATAACGTTATCAAAATGATCATTTATTTCATTCTTAGTATCTGCCAACACTATTATAAAGATGATTTCCAAGAAAACAATATGTGAAATAATTAAACCACTCTTTCTTTCTGCCAAGCAAAGAAGTTGGGAAGGTTCTACAAGAGTATATGACACTGTGTGAAATCTTTCTCTTCGGTCAGAAGAGAGATACATAGCTTAGAAATCTATCTTAATTAGGCCAGATGATTGTAATTCACTGATAATATCTGTAATTCATGTCTGTTTGTATCTTTCAAGAAAATTTCACCTTGCTGACATTATTTAAATCATGCAAGTTCTTTCATCTTCCTGTTGTTTTTTTCAGCTCACTCTTCTCTTTCATTCCTTGTTTCATATGTTGAAACAGCTTTAACTGATCATTTTTCAGCCCTGTGGTCCATAGACATCAGAGATTTGTCTCTTAAGGGCCTTTGGAAGTTGACAATAAACAAGTTCATGTATATTATAAAGATCTGTCTACACATGAAATTTTATAAGATGTTCCAACATTCTCAAAAAAATTTTGAAGATTTTGAAAATTTTGAAGCCTTCCCTTTAAGACGTTGCATTTTGAGATTATAAAACTTTCTATAGAACAGTGTCTCACCTACGCTTCTGTAGATTGAGGAGAGTCATTCTTCTTCCTTAACACAGCAGTGATCAACACAAGATACTCACTGTAGAAAAGAGAATGATGTTTATTTACTTGCTATCTGCTGTGAGCAACTACGGGAGAAAGGGTAAAAACATATTGGCTATATCCCTCTCTCTGATAGAAGAACTGGGAGCACAGGATGAATTTTGTGCAACAGTAAAAAAAAAAAAGGAAACACAGCCTACTCATCCCAGTTAGCTACAGCTGGCTTGTGAGGAAGATGTAGAGTTCTAGATCCTTGCCTGTTGAAGGGAAGCAGTGAGTTGCTTCTTACCTGAAGCAGGTTGTAAATTGTTCATATTCACATTTACACAGTAGCTTGTATAATTCTAGTGACTAGTGAGAATTTCAAGTACATTGAGATGAAAAATGTGAATATATGATGTTTTTTATATTTTGTCATATTTGTGAATATGCAGCATCAAAAAGAGATCTAGAACCAATTCATACTAGTTTTTGAACATAGTAGACACAGTTTACTGTATACATCAGTACAAATTAGGGGATGACCTGCTGGAGAGGAGCTTTGCAGTGGAGGACCTGAGTGTTCTGGTGGATAACAGGTTGGGTGTGAACGAGCAGTGTGCCCTTGTGTTCAAAAAGGCAAATGAAATCCTGGGGTGCATTAAAAAGACCATGGCCAGAAGGTCAATGGAGGTGATCCTCCCCCTCTATTCTGCCCCAGTGAGGCCACATCTGGAGTGCTGTGTCCACTTCTTGGCTTTCCAGTTCAAAAAAGACAGAGATCTGGAAATAGTCCAGTAGAGGGCAACAGATGTGATTAGGGGCCTGAAACACCTCCTGTATGAGGAAATGCTGATTTTGTAATTCATACTAAGCTAATATTGCAGCACTTGTGGACTTGTTACTGACTTCAAAATAGATCTTTCATATCTGCATGGTGAAAAGGGGACCATACGACAAGACAGAATGAAACTTGTATCCATCCTGAAACTTGGATCACTATGAATGTTAGGCTTACATCTCAGTTTGTTGTTAGGTTTGTGAGTTTTGGTTTCGTTGGTATTTTTCTCAGATATGGTTCAGTGTATCAGTATGATTTAAATATATTGTGGGACCTAATAAGATAGTAACATCCATTTTCTCCGTGTGGGAGTGTGAATTAATGGTTAAAGACAATGAGCCACAATTCCCTAGTTCTATTCTGGGCTCTGTGCTGACTCACTGCATAATTCTACTCAAGTCATTTAAATTCAGGTGCAATGTCCCCTGTGAAGCTGATGAGATAATATCTGTTTCAGTCTTTCATACTCAGTGGATTTTTCTATATAGCTCTGCCCTTCAGTCATCAATGTAAGTTTATTAATATGTTAATATGTTGCTGCATAGGATCCTTGTAAAGTTTAATTAAATTGCTTTTTTAATGTTTGTATTATTTATTCAAAGGTGGTTTTGTTTTGGTTTTAGTTCATTTTATTTTTCCCTAACAGAAGTAGACAGGAAAAAAGTTTTTATTTTATGGAAACTTTTTTTCTAAAATTTTACTCTTCTACATCCAGATAAAATGACCTTTCAAAAGCCAAAAAAAAGGCAATAATAGTTAATTACCCTTTAGTAGAGTTGATACCTGGAGGTATCACTAACCCTTGCACAGGTCTCTACTGAAAACTAAGCGATCCTTAGTGATACCTGAGTCTCAAATAATGTCTCTGAACATTTTGCCCTTTACTGTAAGGAGTGGCTCCGACATTTTTGTGTGAAAAATCAAGAGGTCTTTATTTCCTTTTTCATTTGTAGATGGAGTGAAAATCAAAACACTGATAAGGTCTGCCAAGTGAATTTGTCTTTCAGCAAGCTATAGAATCACAGAATCATCTGAGTTGGAAGGGATGCTTATAGGCCATCTAGTCCAACTCCCCAGCAATGAACAGGGACACATACAGCTAGATCAGGTTGCCCAGAGCTCAATCTAGGCTGACCTTGAATGTCTTCAAGGACAGGGCATCCAACACCTCTTTGGATAACCTGTTCCAGTGCCTCACCACCCTTCATAGGGAAGCTTAAGACAGCACAAAGCATTATTTTCCTTCCATTTCCTTATGGGAATTGTACCCTGTATTTCTGTATTCTGCTTTTTTGCTTGTTATCTGTGGGGTTTTTTTTCAGCAAATATTAGTCTTGCTCAAGTTAGCATTCCAAATTCAGAGTTTGAGTTTTTCACAGTTCATCTATCTCCAATATCTCAGAAGTTACTCTAGTCTTTTTGACAGAAAAGTTGGATGGCCTACAAGTTCTTGACATCCATATAGTTCTTCCACTGTTACAATCCACAGCTGACTGAGGAGGATAAGAAATTATGGCTCAGAGTGACTTCACATGACTACACATCCCAGTAGAGTGAATGGCAGTACCAAGTGGTGGTGATTCATTCCCTCAGCTCCAAAATTACCAGCATTCAGAGGAAAAGGATTACTTTTAAACAAAGAAATGCTTTATCCAACAGAGAGTACAGACGTTATGGAGTAATTAATCAGGAAAGTCATTCTGAAAGTAGATTTAACTGCAGGATTTCTTGTAGAGGGAAACTAGAATTACAGTAGGAAACTATTGAGGACTGAAAGTTGTAGATAGAATTGCATATTTTAAGGGCTCCTCAAATTACACCTGAGGAAAGGTTCACTCTGGGGATGCTAATGAAATGGTTCCTGTTTGTGTGATTCAATGTTTTCTTTGGATAATATCTCTCCAGTAAGGTAATTGCAGTTGGCTGTGAAGCAGGAAGGCAACTAGTTTAATTTGCTCTGTTTTCCACTTCAGTACCACCTCAGGCTGTTTCTTGGCTTCCCTTATGAGATTTAGCAAAGTCAGCCTCATTATTAGTGATAAGGGAGACCTCAAAGGAAAACACAGATGTGGCAGGTAATAATGGTGACTTTCTGCTGTTAGTAGCCCTTTGGAATCATTGCTGAATTGTTGCTAAGCTGGGCATTAAAGACTTTATAGTACTAGAACAGGTATTGTCTTTTTGAAACCTAAAAGCTGAGCTGTTATTCTCTTATGGCTATTGCAAAGCAACTCCGGTGATTTGGAACTCCCTGGCTCAGCTTCACTTTTTGTTTTTAGTGTATGAAGCAGATAAAATTTATACCTTTTCTCCTGTTGTTTACATTGTCTTCAGCTGAGCCACAGTGGTTTTCCATATATTCAAATGATAGGTTGAAAGGGATCTCTGGATCACATGGCCAACTTCAAACTAGATCAGGTAACTCACAGCTGTGTCCCATCAGGTTTTGAATTGTTCCAAAAGAAGAGCTCTGTAGCTCATTCCAGCCACTATTGCAATGAAGGAAATATGTATTTTCAGTTGCTCTGTCCACGTAGAACAAAGTCACTTTCCCTTACCCCAGATAAGTTATATTTTGATACTACCTCCAGGCAAATGTGGTAATGTGTAGGCACTATAACTCTGGTGCCCTACAAAACGGTAACTCCCCTGAAGTTTTAGGGAGTCCGGGTAGTCACCATTTATCTCCGCAGAGATTTTCAGAGGTCCAGAACATTAGTGGAACCAGCTAAGAATTGTGTTTAGTGGAACCCTGTTATCGGTGGGTCTTCACTTCAAGTCTTCCCTTCCCAGTGTGGAAGAGGCGATGATGTTTTTACTAGAAAACAGTTCTTTATTCTGATAAGAATTGCAATGGAATAGGGACACGCAGAAATAACAGAAATTCTGAAACTAATTCTTGGAAGCACAGATGCCTTGGAAGTGCAGCTAAAAAGTTTAGCAATGAATGCTTGGAAAACTCATTAGTATTTAACACAGCTTGTGACACTGCGGATTTTGATATGTTTTTGGTAGTTCTTGAAAGGCGTGAGGTTTTACCATTTTTAGAATATGCAATTTCAAGTAGTCTTTCCAGTGCACGCGTCTATGTTAAACTGGAGATTTAATCATAAAAATGTCTTAACTACAGACTTAATAAAATATCTGCAGCAAGAAAAGATTTAAAAGGCAAGTTTTAATGATTTCAACACCAAATTTTCATTTTCCTGATCAAAATTTTACTACTATACCCTTTTACCTCTGAAGTGCCTCATGCAGAATAGCTGTCTGTTCAAAATGTGTTCCAGCTTTTTCACTCACATTACTGAGGTTAAGGACTACTTTTCCATTTTGTGTTCCTTCCCTTCTGTTGTAATGGAATGATGCTCGGTATATATTCTGCTGATTGGGAGATATCCGTATATAACATTTCGGTAATCTCACTGTAATCTGCTCAGTTTATGTGGACTCACCAACTAGATGCAGTCTGAAAGGAGTTAAGTGCTGAGGAATTCCTTCTGGAATCAACCTCTGTACAACCACACTGTTAAATCTGAATTTTTTATTAATCTCCTTATTTTTAGTGAGTCTCCTTCCTGAGAGTGTTCAGTATATTCCCCCTCCATAAATAATGATTGATTGAATTAACTTACTGCATATTGGAGAGAGAGATAACACCTTCCCAACCTTCTTGCTGGGGCCTTTTATGCCTCTCTAAATGTGCAGGAAGGAAACTAGCTTTAGTCATCAGAAAACATACTAATGCCCAGTTGTATAAAGGGAAAAACAGCTTAAATCTATCTAAGTGCTTGCAGCAGCAGCTTAGTTAGCAGACAACTCATTAGCGCACATTGTGACCCACCTTACAGGATGAACTAGTAATTTGGTCTATCATTCATGGTGTTTCTTGCTCACAGTAGGAGGGGAAAAGAAAGAAAGAAAGAAAAAAAGAAGTATCATTTGATTTGCTGAAGTTTTATTCTCAACGTTTTCAAATTAATTTTGTTGTTACTCTTTTGGACAATTTGATGTCTGGAGAAAGGTAGGCAGAAAGTTAAAATGTTTATGGTTGCTCCAGTTCATTTGGTATGGAAGTTATTTAGCACTTGTTTCAAAAACTGCATTAGTAAATCTGTGGGTTTGCTGTATTTTCTGTTAAAAATATCCAGCTCTTTAACACTGGTAATATTGAACATCTGATCAGAACGCATGGGCCTTAGTATTATTCAGATATCCATCTGCTGGGAAACCAAAAGGTATACTTTGCTGCTTCCAAAGAAAATGTTTTGGTTTTGAGGACAGGGACAATTATATCATGTTTTGGTGAGATCACTTTATCACTTATCATTTTTTATAGTGATATTATGTTTTTTTTTTTTTTAATTTATCAGGTTTATTCACACACAAAAAATAGTGCCCGGAATGTCCACATATAATACTACTGATACTTCTATGTGAAGTCCACTGATGTTGGAAGACAGTGTGAATTTGCTGAGAGATGGATTCTCTCAGCCATTCCGTTTGTATTAAACATGTTCATGAGCATATTCATTACTTTCCTTATAGTGTATTTGCAAGTAGACAGATACGGGCAGGGATGATAAGTGGAGAAAAACAGCCGAGGAACGATGAACCTCCATGCCTTTTTTTGAATAAAGGGGAGAAAGAGAAACAGAGTTCTCTCATGGCAAAGAAAGGCTTTTTTTTTTTTTGCTTTTTTTTTTTAATGAAAGCTGTCATGAAAAGCTGATACTTATAACAAGTGTAGCTGAGCTTCTCCTTTTCTGAGGCAGAGACGAGAATTAGAAAAATCTCATCTGAGCTTTCTCTCATATCCTCAAATGATCATAAATTTGTTGTTTTCCTAATCTCTTAAAATGTTTTATTAAGTTCCCATTCAGAATGACATTATTTGACACTTACTTCTTCTCCTTTCCTTTCTTCCATTATTCCAGTGAGTATTAACAGTTCCTAAAAATTTGACAAAAATCTTAAATGTTTAAGTTGTACATTCGTTCTAATGCATGTTGAATATGACAACAGAAGAGCAAAGAGAAATAACATAAAGCCAATCAATCATTGATATGCGAGAGAAGAAAATGTATTCAAACATTTATCCACTGTTGCTGTTGAGTGTACAGTATTAGATAGAGGATATGAATTTTATTTGCGGTGTCACTTTAAACAAGCAGTTATTGCAGAAACAACTATTTTCCTATGCAACTTCAGTTAACCAAATGTTTTGCAGTACCTGCTGGCTTTAGAAAGTGGAGTGGCTGATGAGTCATAGTTATGTATTTCCCTGTTATTTTCAGTTCCAATTCTGTCCTATTTTGCTGTGTGTATTGAAATTGGCATAGTGACCCCTTCACTGATTTCATGCAATTCTTTCCATATTCAACAACTTTGTGTTTCCTTTTCTTTCAGAATATTTTTAGAGTGACAGGGTATGCAAGCATTAATGGAAAGTCCAAAGACCAATGTCTGCTCACTTTACTCTGACATCATGAGGATTGTTCATAAAACTTAAGGGTTTTCTTCACAACTGTACATGCCCTATCCAATCTTTAAATTCATTCTTTCGTATTAGTTCTTTGCTTAAATAAAAGTGCCTTTATAGCAAGTTGCTTGTTGCAAAAGGCTTGCACTGGAGATGTTTGAGCAGATCTGTTTCCAAAGAAGTCCGGGAAATTTTTAGAAACCTAAAAACTACATTCCGCATATTCTGCTTCTTTCATGACCTTCTCTCTTCCAATGCTGAGCTGAGTGGGTGGATCCCCATGTTCTGGCAGTTGTCTGCTCAGTGTGGTCCTGGAAATCTGTGACCATCTCAGTGGCCCCGTAAGCAGAACCGGTTGTTATTTGGCAGTATACTTCTGAAAATGCCATGTGTAGTAGAAGCACTTACTCAGGGATGACAGATTCTTATTTCTATGAATGAATGAGTGATTTGTAGGATTGTTTTCGCCCACTTTGCTAAGTATTCTGGAATATATTCATTCCTTTTAGAGAAATAGTTTCAGATTACAGATACATTTATGTATTTGTTAAAGGGGGAGGATTAGGTAAAGGGGCAGTAGTTTAAAATGAAATTTCATCAATCAGATCTTTCTCCTCTTCAACTAACTTTATATTTATTTGTGTTATTTGTTTTGTTTTGTTTTTCTCCTTGGCAGCCAAAGTTCCTAAAACATCACGAGGGTCATATTGTTCAGGATTTCAAAGAGCCATCGTTTACCTTTGTGGATACAAGTAAACAGACAATGGTGTCCCGGCCATCTGCTCAAGCTGCTTGAGAACAATCTTCTGTGCAAATGGCATGAAAGGTAATTTAACCTCAGAAGGTGCCCATGGAGCTTCAGTTCTGTTTACCATTGTCTCTTTGCCAGCCTAAAAATAAATCATGCTGAACAAAAAAAACCCTTCTTTTTCCAATTTAAAGAGCAGATAATCAGAGGAGCTAATTTCAGCTAATTTCAACTAACAAGGGGCTGTTTTTCCCTTCTAGTATTTTTCTAAGTAGCGAAGAGCTTTTCTGGGATAAATGGTAACTGTCTTATAATTATCTTTGTTGCTGTAGGAGGCTGTTGTCGTTCAGAGTACAAAATAGGATATAATCATAGAGCAGTATTCAGTGCTTGGTGATGCACACTTTTGACATTTCATATGCGATTCTGCCTTGACCCCTTTGTTACTTTGCTTTGCTAATCCATGCCTTTTTGACTAGAAATGCACCTATGCTACTATAATATTTTTTTTATAAATTGTTATATTTTTATCTATTTTTATTAAACAACTAAAAAACGGAAAAAGAGGTTCCTTTCTAAATCAAAATGGAAGCTTCATCTTTAACCTCTATTGTCTTCTGCCATCTACTGTGCTAATTTCTTTAGTTCCAACCACTACAATAAAGCAATTTCTATCTCCTTCATGCTCCCTTACTCTTTATGCTCCATTCCTCCCACATCATTGTAGGTCAAACTAGTCCAAATTTTGAGAATGTCCTATTGCAAAGGTCCAGGGTCAGACCAGATGTTGTAAAGCATGCTCTCTGGGAAGCTGTGGCAGTGCAGACATGATGTGTGCCTCATTGAGAGGAGAAATAGAAAATGTATTTTCCTGTCTGTGTTTTCAGATAGTGTGTTTTGAGGGTACATATGAATATCAGCAGCAGAAGAGAAGATAAACATAATTTGTATTCAACAAATGAACTTGTATTAAAGTGGCAATGTAGATAGCATGTGAGGGGAAAGAAGTTTTCTTGCTGAATTAGCTATATTGGTTTAGCTAACCTAATAAGACATGTTTTATTGCCATCAGTGCACTCTGGACATAAAACAGAGGGAACAAGTTTTTACATTAAGCTGTGAGAGTGTTCTGTCTTTTATGGTGGTGTATATTTTGCTCTAGTTTAATAACATACACCTGATTCATGTTTTTCTTGGACATTTTCACTTAGATTTTTTTAAAGGAGAAGAGGTGGAACATGACAGATTTGAGAATGTTTTATATAGCTTTCAACAAGAAGCAATTTATAGCAACTTGAAGTTATATAACTTCTAACTCTACTTTTTCATGGCATGATTTAGATAGTTCTGGTGCTTTCACAATAATTCAAAGGAATATGCAATCAGTCAATCTATCTTATCTATTTTAAGCATTTCCAAGGAACCATCACTGTACTTTCTAGTTCTAAATCTGAATAAAAGTGTCAGTTTGCTATAAACATGCACTTTTTAAGATATCAAAAAGGAAAAGGTCTTCATTTGTTTATGAAGACTTGATCAAATACAGGGATCCCACAGCACTGTTAATTGTATAGGGTCTGCAAACAGTGTTAATTTGCAGGTAGTTTGGGACAAACCACAGGTGTCGTAAGACGATGGGTTTAATCTCCATCAGTAAACTTGTTTGAGATCAATAATACCCCAGAATTATCTGAAAGATAGTATAGAATTATAGGACAAATTAATACGACAAAATTTTTCATGAAGAAACATCTAGGATAATCTAGGAAGGCATCTAGAAATTCATCTGGATGCCCTCAGAATGACATTTGAATATTATGAAATAGTTTATTCAAATAATTTTGTGGTATTGTTTGAATTAATCGTTTGGCTTTTAGAGTCAAGTGAATAATTCATGAAATTCTCATTTCATGAGCTGTAATTATCTGCTGTCGTCTGCCATGATCTCAAGCTGTGGCTGGCTTTCTCTTTGCAGTGAGTGCAAGCAGCTGTAGGCGTCTAAATATGTGCTAGGTGTTTAAATGCTAATGTGTAATCACTGGACTATAGGTCTCTGTCATAGTTAAACCAAAAGAACGATTCAAATGGCAAAACTCATCTAGGATCACTGACACCTTTGTATGTAGCTAGTACCATGTGAAATGCTTCAGGGTATGTGAGACATCCACTTGGAACTGACGCATATGACAGAGGGTCTGTAGGAGACCTATGGCCTCCTGAAATTACACTAGGAGGCCAGAATAAATCCAGGACATCTCAGAGGACAGCTGAAATGGGCTGTATGTGGCAAACATAAGTGTCTTACTTACTCGTAGATGACAAACTTTAGATATGTTAATCTAAAAGGTGAACTCGATCATATGTAGTTGTTAATTTATCATATTTTCTGCAAACAGCTGCACTGACAGGAGAATCACTTAAAGAATTAGAATACAGAAAGTTAACCAGGTTTTGTCTTGTTTGGCTACTGTGGTCCTTGGCAGGAATATGATATTACTGTCTTATTGTCTTATTATCTTACCAAAGAGCAGCATTCAGGGGCAGGCTTCTGATCAAGAAGTTTCAGTTCTGAGAGTGTTAGGGACAGGACTGCATATCTGCCTTGCCTATTGCTTGTGATCAGGAGCAGGATCAACAGAAGCAGGTAAGGGTCCATGCACGGGTGCTGGAAACTCGTCAGGCCTGCTGATGATACCAAATTGAGGGAATCGGTCGATGTACTCAAGTGCAGGGCTGCCGTCCAAAAGGGCCTAGACAGGAGGGAGGAGTGGACTGACAGGAGCCTTGAGAAATTCAATATGAGACAGAAGTGAAGTCCTGCACATGGGAAAGAGAAGACCCTGGCAGCAAGACAGACTGAAGGTTTGTTGCCCTTGGAGAAGTTCTGCTGAAAAAGGCCCTAGGGGATATGGAGGACAACAAGGTGAACATAAGCCAGCAGTGTTTCCTAGGTGCACAGTAGGTTATGTAGCAATCCTGGTCTGCATTATGAGATATGCAGCAAGCGTATCAAGAGAAGGGGTTATCTGTCTTCATTATGCACAACTGCACACAGTCTTGCTCCCCAACTCTCCCCACCCCAGTATAGGAAAGAAATGAATAAACTGTAGCATGTTAAGCAGAGGGCCACCAAGTTAATCAGGACAGTAGCATTTTTCTGAGAAAGAAAGGTTGAGGGATGTTGACTGATGCAGTCTGAAGGCAAGGTGGCTTTGGGGGCACACTAAAGCAGCCCCTGATACCTGCAGAGAAGTTACAGAGCCACAGTGGAGCATCGTGGGATGACAGGAGATAACAGAATCATAGAATCAAAGCATGGCTTGGGTTAGAAGGGACCTTAGAGATCATCCAGCTCCAACTTTCTACTGTGAGTAGGGTTGCCATTCACTAAATCAGGCTGCTCAGGGCCCCACCCAACGTGGCCTTGAACACCTCCAGGGATGGGACATCCACAGCTTCTCTGGACAGCCGGTGCTAGTGCCTCACCACCTTCTGAGTAAAGAATTTCTTTTAAACATCTAACCTAAAGTTCACCTCTTTTAGTCTAAAATCATCCTCCCTTGTCCTATTACTATCAGATCATAAAGTTGGTCCACCTCCTGCTTGTAAGCTCCCTTCAAGTACTGAAAGGCCACTGTGAGGTCACCCTGGAGCCTTCTCTTCTCCAAGCTAAACAAGCCCGACTCCCTCAACCTTTCTTCTTAAGAGAGGTGCTCTGGCCCTCTGAGCATCTTCATGGCCCTCCTCTGGACCCTCTCCAACAGCTCCATGTCCTTTTCATACTGGAGACCCCAGATGAAACCTTACAAGGGCTAAATAGAGGGGAACAATCACAAGACATTAAGACTGGCTATAATGAGAATGGTTTTCACCCTTGCCCAGTGATGCATTGGGTTGCCCAAAGATGCTGTGCCAGCTCCCTTCTCTGAAGTGCTGAAGACCCAGCTGGAGCACCTGTTCAAGAACTTAAGCAACCAAGTCTGATTTCACAGGTGACCTTCCTTGGAGCAGGAACTTGGACTAGAGACCACACAATTTCGCTTCCTACCTGAATTTTCCTATAATCTTAACATGTATTATTTCAGAATGTGAAGTGAGAAACTTCTTTCTTCAGGTCTGATTAGAGAAAGACAGAACAGTTTCCTCTTAACTGTAGGTATAAGGACGGACCCTTTCTTTTTCTTAAGGGAAAAAAATGTCACCACAGAGTTAATTGCATTAACCCTATTATTGTGCAAAATTTAAAAGAAGATTGGAAATTAAAGTGATTTGTGAAACCTTGTTACAATCAGCATTAAAAAAATGTGAAACTTTACTGAAGGCACAGAAAAAGGAAAATAAAATGCTGCAGGATTTAGGCTTTGGGTTTTTTATTATGTTTATTTGCTGTGAACATTTGGGAATATTTTTATATCTACTTTCCTTATAAATGAAACAAGGCAAGCACACTACTAGGAGGAATAAAATGTAAGTTTGACTTACAACTAAAAATATAAATTTCTTCAAAATTAGAAAAGCCCATGAAAAAGAAAATTCGTATTGTTCTAGGGTATTTTTTTCTTTTCTCTCTCCATCGCAGAGAAGCAAAAACTTCTCTGTATATTTAATGAAACACTGAAATAGATTTTCTTACCTGCTAATTAAAGCTATACTTTATTTCTTTAATCACACAGCATGTATTACAGATAACCCTGCATATACTGCTTGCTATGCCTATGCAAAAATAAACACTTATTTTTGAAAAGTGATGGACTTGAATAGGGTGAGAGCGAGCTGCTTTATGAAAGAAAATACACTGAACTACTATTCTTTTTGTCACTGGTACTAAATAGTAGGTAAAAATAAAAAGCAAAGTATAAAATAACGATTACTCTAACTTGTGAGAAAAAGAAAGGCTGTTTCAAAACTGCTTAAAACAATATATAGAGACACCATGTTATAGTAGTGTTTCAGCTGCAACTGTGATGCCTAGATATGGTATTCTCCTTATCGGAACGGTATTGTCAGTGCATATTTTTGAACTCTAGTTAAAAAATAGATGTTTGTAAAAAATAAAATGATAATAATGTTGCTAATATTTGCTTTCTATTTATTAGACAGAGTATGTTAAACTTTTTATATTATAATTTGTTTTACAGAGCTAGATGCCGAAAGGTGTGTTTTGTACCTTCTCAGCTGCAGAACAGAGTTATTTTTAGATGACACACATGGGAAAACGTGGCTGCTGGTTTTTGACCTCTTGGTTGGAAATAATATAGTAAAGATTGTAAACTTGTATTTGTATTAGTAATTTAGTTAGTGCTTTTATAGTTCAGTCAGTCTCAGAGTTCTCTTTTGCATCTCTCTGAATCATGGTCAATGGTTTCAAATATACATTATTAGCTTTTGGATTAAAAAAAAAATTTGGAGTATTCCTAGTGAAGTTTTGTAGGTAAACATCACAGTCAGAAAGTGACATAGCACTTTCACACTTGTTTAGAAGTAAGACACAAATCTTTACAGTGTTCACCTGCAAAACTTTCAAGTTGAAGTGGGCATGAGGTCCTTTACTTCAAAACCTATTTATTTGACAGATGTTAATTTTTTTTTTTCGAAAAAAAAGAGCTTTTTGATAAACTTTTGGCATTCTTCCATTTCAGCACTTAAAACCAAGTCATTAAATATTTCTGATGGTTCTAAATAGTTAGAAGAAAATTAGGTCAGCAGAACTGGTAAATCATGTCTTTAGGAGTGGTGATGTCTTGAAAGATAGTAAAATTCTGAGGTTTACTCTTGCTGTATCTGAAAAGATGAGATTTGGAATTAGTTCTTCTGAATCAGTGATCAGTTCCCAACACAGTGAAATAAGAGAAAGTAATGTACATGACAAAGGGTCGAAATTATAGTCAATGGTATATTTTGTGTTGAAATAAAATTAGTTCTACAACAAATACCTCATCACAAGAAGAGGAATAGAGGAATGTAGTATACATGGGAGTGTATAAGGGAGAAGTACAAAGGATTTTAGGGCATTATGAAAAAACTAGGTTGATGTCAGATAAGGCTGATATAACTGGAAGTTCCAATATGTTAATGAAGTTTAGAAATCTTAAATTATTTAGTGATTTTGCCATGCTTTTGTAATATTATGTTTCATAAATTATACTCGTTACAAATGAAACAGCTTTTTTTAGGCAGTTTTAGTGCAATGGTTAACCACCAAATACTAATAGAGATTAATTCTCCTTTATATTATAAAATGGTGGGCAAAAAACTGAACATGAGGCAGCAATGTGTACTTGGAAAGCCAATCATTTCCTGGTCTGCGTCAAAAGAAGTGTAGCTAGCTGACCGAGGGAAGTGATTCTCCCCTTCTATTCTGCTCTCATGAGATCCCACCTGGAGCACTGCATTTGGCTTTGGGGTGTCCAGCATAAGAAGGAGAGTCCAGAAGAGTCCCATAAAAATGGCCAGAGGGCTGGAGCAACTCCTCAAACAGAGGTTAAGAGAACTGGGATTGTTTAGCCTAGAGAAGGATCCAGGAAGACCTTATAGCTTAGGGGCCTGCAGGAAAGATGAGGAGCATAATTATTTATCCGGAACTGTAGTGATAACTTTAAAATGAAAGATGGTAGATTTAGATTAGATATTAGAATTTTTTTTATTCAGAGTGTGCAAGTCACTAGAACCGCTTGCCAAGAGGGTTATGGTTGTCCCATTCCTGGAGGCATTCAAAGCCAGGTTGGATGGGTCTTTGGGCAACCTGGTCTAATGGAAAATGTCTCTGTCTGTGACAGGTAGCTCAATATGATTTGATCTTTGAGGTCCTTTCCAGTTCCTTCCTTTCCATTAGCAGGAATTCATGGATGATGATATATCATGATGTATGTTATTTGAGCTCATTCAGTCAAAAGGGCTGCAGTATATGGCTTATTAAAGAGAGTAATGGCCAATAGTCTTTTCATGTGTGGCGTTTGGTTTTTTTTTCCCCTAAAGTGTAAATATGCTGCAGAATTACTTCTGAAAAGCATCTTAGAAAAATAGCAATCTGGATATAAGTTTAATTAGGGTTTTCATTGGGTCAGCATGTTTGGGTGGTTTCTTCAGAAGAATAATTTGCAGTGGTAGGAATACCACCTCACTAGGCTTCAGCATTCTACTCCCAAGGAAAATTACTGTTGAGCTGAAACAGAGGTAGGCTTTTCCTTCCCCTTTTTTCATATTAAATGTTTATATTATCTCTCATAAAGTTGACTGTGAATGATGTCATTTAGAGAAAAAGACAGATATACTTGTTTCTTCAAATGGGAGATATTTTTTCTTAAAACGGGGCAATGCTTTTCTCTCAAATGAGTTGTATAAGTCAACTAGATTTCAGAAAGAGTGAGAACAGACTGACAGTATATCTTCTTTTTCCCTCATATTATCATCAAAAATATTTGAAATATTTTAGCATTTTCATTTAACATGCTCAACATAAGTCACTGTCTGGAAATTACATTTTTATAGCTGCATAGACTGCTGACTATTTGTTTCAGGTATGAATTCAGTATTTACCAAATAGTCACAATAAAGGTGAGGCAAACTGTTGTAGCTACTGACGAATCACAGTAGAATAAGACTCTCATCCGAGTCTGTGAATACATGTAAGTCATAATGCATAGTGCACAAGTTAAAGTAATAAAAATCTAATATTGCTGTGGAATTGTGATCTGTTAAAGGCACTTAATAAACTTTCCAAGGCTTATTTAGCACACTCCCCTATTCTTGAGTTCAGTGTCTTTAGCTTAATACATAATTAAAGTCAATCCAGTTTCTTCAGTCACCAATATTAATAGAACATAATATATCTAAGTATGTGAGTATTGCAACTAAAGGTAGTATAATGAGCTAATAATAAATGAAAGTAGATTAACAGTGCTGTGTTATGTTTAGTAATATTTGAGTAGACTTTTTCTCCCTTTCATTCATACAGACAAACTCTTTTCTGAGACTGACTTCACATTGAAACTTACCTCATTTAACCCATGACAGGCTGAGAGAGTTGGGGCTCTTCAGCCTGGAGAAGAGAAGGCTCCCTGGAGACCTTATTGTAGCCTCCCAGTATCTGAAGGGGGCTTACAGAAAAGCTGGGGAGGGACTTTTTACAGGAGCATATAACAACAGTACAAGGGGAAATGTCTTTAAACTGGAAGACGTAGATTTAGACTAAATATCAGGAAGAAATTCTTTACTATGAGAGTAGTGAGACGCTGGAACAGGTTGCCCAGAGAAGTTATGGATACCTCCTCCTGGTGTTCAAGGTCAGGCTGGATAGGACTTTGAGCAACCTGGTCTAGAGGGAAGTGTCCTTACCTATAGCAGGGGGTTTGGAAATAGATAATCTTAACGGTCCCTTTCAACCCAAACCATTATATGAGTCTATGAATTTCATCAATCAATTCAATTGCGTAAACTCTGTTCACAAGCAGGGAAATGAATTTGAATCTCAAGTGTACTGTGGGATTATAATTCTAACTTTTCTGAAATACACTCAAAAAATTCTGGAAGAGGGGCATGCCTAACTGTGCTGACATCACTGGCATATATAAACCTTCAAGGCTGAGAGGCATATTGGAATTTCATAGTGTGGTGGTGGTTGGTTTTTCTTTTTTTTTTTGCATTTCAGCAATCATCACAAGAACTCTTGTGACAGGTAGGCTAGGAAATCAGATCTGCCTCTCTTCAAAATATATTGAAACTCATTCTCTTCCCACCAAAGTATATCACATGAAGAAAAATGACCTTCTAGTTGATCTCTTTTTGATAAAAATATACCTGGTTACTGAAATGTTCAGAGTAGTTCTGTTCTTTGTTCAGTAAGTACATAAATTTTGTTGGCAAACCTTTGTTTTGTCTTTATGTCTTCAGTGCTTGCTTAATCATATGCAGTGGTTTTATGTATTTTATTTGGCGTTAGATTTGTTTCGGAAATGTAGATGATGACATCAGAATTACAAACAATTTGTAGTTCATTTACAGTTGTCGCATGTTAGTTTCAGCTAGGATGGAGAATTGTTGTCTTCAGAGTGTCTGGTATGATGCAATGTTTTGGTTCTAGGAGAAAAACAATGTTGATAACACACCGATGTTTATAGTTGCTGCTAAGTTGCACAGAGCCAAGGCCTTTGGCATTGAAGGGCCCAAGGAGTTGGGAGGGAACAGAAGTAGGACAACTGAATTAAACTGGCCAAAAAGGTATCCCATACCATATGACATCACATGGAAGGAAGTTTTGAAGGGAGTGAGTTCATCTGACTCTCTTCCACTACTTGGGAGGGCTAGCTGGGCATTGGGGGGTGGTGAGGAATTAAAAAATCTGATAGTGGAATATAATTTAATGAAATTCTTAAAATCTGAAATGTTTAAAAATGCTCAGACATTTTAAAATAAAAAAAGCTGTGTAACCTGAGAATGTGGACCTGAATCCTTTACAGTAGCTGAGGTAATGAGTTGAGATAAGACTGTCCTCTTAAACAGTTTATATCCTGGATTTTAGACAAATGAAAAGGACACTACAGACAATACCTGACAAATCGTTCCTACTATTAAAAACACGTTCCCTTTATTTGAAAATTGAATTTGCCTAATCTTGGCTTCTGATCACTTCTGCTACTAATTTTCTACTGGGTATCCATATACTGAGACAAGGCTATCCCTTAACTTTTTTTTTTCAGTGAAGAATTGGTGCTGAACACAGTTGATCATTAGTTCATTTTTATGATTCTTTCCTACTTCTGGTTTTCAGCATTCTCTACAGTGTTGCAGCAGGCAGATGGGAAGAGAAATAGGACTGTTTCCTGGAAGCCAGTACCATTATTAAAATAAGAAAAAAAGGTGCTATTAGTGCCATATAACTATATAAATTGCATTCCTTGTAACTTCTGTCCTCTATGTAATGCATTATGATAGAAAATAATTTGAATTTTTTCTGATGATTGGATATTTTGCTTTCCAGAGGAAATATGAACATCAGAAGTGCCTATTATCATCTTGTTGCATCAGCAGATACTATTTTGGCTACAAACTAATATACTGCGAATACCTTGAACTATGCAAAGTTCAGGCTGAATGCTTTCTTACTGGGGACTTTAAGGTAGCTGAAAGTTGCATTCTATGAATCGCTTTTTCTGTTAGTTCATAAAAGCGTTAGTTAAATCAAAAACATAGAGTGGACAAGCTTAATTCCTAGAGGAATTGCACAACGTACATTTCTTAATTTAAACTGCCGATTTCTACTCTACTGAATTTTGTAGTGGTTTTGTTTGTGATCTGATTGTAACAATAGAACTTTTATTGAAGTATCAGCGTGCTTAAACAAGGATAATATTGTAAAGTACTTCGGTTAACTGTGGTCTTCCCTTTTAAAAAAGATCATTTTACAAAACTAATATATTTTTTCATTAATTCAGGACGTATTTGTATTTTTTTGGAATAATAGCATTGTGGAAAATTCTAAAAAGAAATCTTTAAAAGGCCAAGAGAATATATAAACTAAGAAATTCCTTAATTATGGAATGATTTTTCTTCAACTAATTCAACTGTTATGTACTTTATATTTAATGGATGAATGTCAGAAACAAGAGTTTTCTTTTCAAGCAAACGCATGCAATAAATGTGTAGCAGTAACTTGCTTCTTTTCATCCAGCCAAGTTATTTGCAGTGTGGTGATTTATGTTAGATATTTTGGTAGTCTCCACTGTAGCTGTGTACTTTCAAGTGTAGCTAAAATTAAGTGAAAAAAAGAAAAACGGTTTTAGTTTAGACAGGTACGGATGCTGAAAACCCAGATTCACAAATGAAAATGGGATCATGAAATATGTTTCTTTTCAGTTTTATTTTCCTGGCAAAACTGAACCCCAATAGATTTGAAATTCTCTCTGTTCACCAGAGAAATGTCAGTTTGCCCACAGCTTTTCCACTGCAACTTCTGTTGAGATGGGAAGGAACAACATCCAAAAGTAAAATTCTTCTACTTTTAGTAAGCAATATCTGCCGGCCAGTAAGAAATGTTTTACGTGTGAAATTAATTATGTAGTAAATTATTATTGCCTTTGCATTCTTTTTTTTTTTTTTTCCTGTATTCTGATAAAAGAAGTAGGATATGTTTTGCTTCATCTTCATTACTGGTTCTATCAATATAACAGCACCTGAGATTTATAATCTCACAGCAAAATCTTTTGAAATATTTTTTTGGCAGTTTTCTTGCTTAATTTACGTCTGGACTAGACACAAGGGAAGTTGCAGTACTCCTTTTGATGCTGACTCCCTTTTCAGTGATCTTGTTCCCTTAATCAGTGCCGAACCTCTCAGCATTCTTGAGAATATTGGGACTGTATAATAAGCATTTCCACTGCAGCCCACTTCACTGCCTATAGCTTTGTCTTAGAGCAAATAATGCAGTGGGAAAGCACTGAGAATACATGATGAGGTGCAGAGAACATATGTAAAATTAAAATCTACACTACCTGTACTTCCTCTGCATTTTTTGGTCATCTTCACACCTATCCCTTTATGCTGTTAAAAATTCATCTGAAGAGTCTGAAGCTGAGTTAGGAAATTAACATTAATTATGATAAGGGGCCTCTAAACTATTCTTAATAATGTGCATGCTTGTAACTCCTCCCTTATACATTGCAGTATACAAAAAGAGCCTTACTGCTTTTTCAGATCGTGCATTACACAGTTGTAGAAAAATGAATTGCATTTGAACATCTGTTGCAGTTAATTTCAGATGGTTTCTACACATTTTCCTAGATGCTTTTAAAAATGTTTTAATGTAATATTCACTAGAAATTAGCAATGCTAACTAAGTTAACCTCACAGAAGAAAAAGCATCCAAAGCAAAATGTAGAGAGAGAAAATATAAAATGCCCAAACTGACCATGACAGCATAAATTGGTCCTACAGAATTGTTATGGGAAGTTCTTATTTATCATGCCCAACAAAATTACAGTCTTTTTCTGGGCCCGTGCAGATGCGTAATGTGCAGGCAGCCTATTCTCAACAATAAACAGTGGCAGAATTGACTGACTACTGATTTCCTTTTCTACTTTCAGGAACAACAAGGTGTAAAACAGATGTATGGAATGGGAAATTCAGTCAGCTTGTCGTAAAACATCAGTGTTTTACTGAAGTTATTTTCTGCACTTATACCAGAAATGATTTCTTATTTATTGTATTACTGAGACTATAGAAGAGCTTTTTGAGGTATTTTGTTGTTGTTGTTGTTGTTTTTTTTAAGTTGAATAGTTCTGCCAAACTTCCTGTAAAGCTGTCAGTTTCTAAATAGGTCTGATCTAAATCAAAGATATGGTAAAATCTTCCATAATCTTCCTGTCTAAACCAGGAAATTTGGAGAAATAAAAGTTACATCAAAAGCTCCATCACTCTTTCCTCTAGAAATTTGTTCATATCTCAAAGGTAAACAGCCCCTTTTAATGTTTGTGCTTCCCTGTTATCAAAATTTTCATATTGATTAATGGGCATCTTTTTTGACATGCAGAAAGGGAGGCTGTATGGAAATTAGAGGAATGTTATATATCACGACTCTTCCAGATTAGTCTTTCTTTAACTGTTAATGTTTTGAGTGGACAGCAGGGTGACAAAGGTGAGCCAGTTTTGTGATTCTGGGACTCTGAGCTACTGTACATCCATAAAATCCCATGGGACACTTTAGAGGAGCACTTTAGAGGGCTTCTCTGTGCTCTGCCTGTGACTACGTGCTTCCCAGCAGCTGTTCTTCAGTCCCAGGAATGCAGACGGGAGGAGCACAAGGGTCATTTCATTTCTCCTGTTTTGTGTTTCTTTGCTTTTCTCTCTGTGGTAGGAGTAATTACTAGTTATTGGATAATTCATTGTAAGTTTTTTGTCGCTACAGCAGTGTAAAGCAGCCTTTGTCATCCCAAGAAAGTACAGTGTATAGGTTGCTGTGTAAGGGGAGGATTTATAAGATGCTTTTTCTTCTTATGAACTGTAACAACCTAGGCCACTCCAACTTTCTGAGTGAAGGCCTCCTGAGTATTAACAGTTCCTATTTATTTGCTAATGGTTAAACTAAGTTATACAGAAACATGAATAGCACAGGACCCAGCAGCATGCCCCTATGGTACATGCGTCTTGTCTTGCAATATGTCATTTACAAACATTAAGCAAACATAAACTATCCCTTTTGATTATTTCTCATGCAAAAACAGAAAAAAAGGTAGGATTTTTTTCTTTCAAGTCTCTGGTCTTAGCGTAACAAATTTAAATTCATAGTGATTATTGTTAAGCATTTTTTGTGTATTCAATAGCTGATGTTATTGGTAGGTGTCATCCATACTGGAAGGCGATATCACAAGAAAAATCTGATATTTTATCATTCTGAGTGTAGTCCATTGATTTATTTTTTTCCCAATTGATTAAAAGTAGCTCTGAGGCAAAATTCTACTGTAAAGGAATCCACTTGGCACAAAAATTTTGATTGAACGTGAGTATAAAGCTGAACAGCAGCTTGGAAGAAAATATTTGTTCACCTTTATTACCTTGGTGAGCGATACCAAGCATAGCTGAGTGGTCAAATAAAATAAAAGCCTTCTAGGCTTATTCTTGCTAGTACCACTTCCATTTCCTGCAAAGGCTCTTACTTATCTCTGTTTCCAAATGATGCCAGAGGCTGGTCTGGCTGCTGATTCCACTGTACAATTCCTGTGAGGAACAGGGAGCTTGCTCTTCTACTTCAGCTGAATGCGTGCATGAACGCTAATGCTTCTAACTTCAGGAAAGCTCTTTATGATTGACTATGCAGCCCTGTATAATCTACATTAGATAGGCTTTAGTCTTCTCGGTACTGCTGTGTTCAGTATTGCGTCATTCTCACCCAAGAAGAGAACTCATGTCTTAGTTTACTTTGCCAATTTTTCCAGCTTGGTGGGAGCAATTTTGATTACAGTTTATACTCCATTTAACCTCACTATTCTGAATATTTTACCAGAGGCATTTTTTATGATATTTTCTTCCATAATTACCATGTCACTCTTTTCTAAACAGAATAGACTTTTGAATTCATATTTTTCATTTTCAACATTCTTCTGTAAGATTTGAAGATCTGTGAGAGGGAAATACAACTTCCTTCCTTCCTTCCATTCATTCGTCTGTCACAAGTCTGTGATACTCTGCAAAAGGGGATCTTTCAATTTAAGTGTAAAATGTTAAAATTATATTCTTTCTATAAACTTTTAATTGAATCCCATAAAATGAGTGAGGAGGAAGAGTTACCATTGCCAGGGTGTTAGGGAAGAGAATGAAGTAACTGTCATGAATAAGGTGTGATGAGTGTGATTTAGCAGGATGCACATTTTTCTAGAAAGACATCCTCGATGCCAACATTCTTTGGTAATATGAAGGTAGAAATGTGGTGGCCTCAGTTGGAAAGGATCAGTGCATGAACTTTATCTTCAGAGGCAGGAGACATTCTTCAAGCAGTGGCTAGCATCTGATCCAAGGAGGGATTTTTGCAACTCATGTCAAAGGAAATCTGTTTTGTGTCTGTGTTTTATGAGAAGCACTAGTTTGTAATAATATTTATCATCATTTTGGCAACTTCTTGGTGGTGTAAGTCTATCAGCTTACTTGTTTTGGGAAGCCCAGCTCAGTGAAGTAATAAATAAAACGGACAGCGCTGTGGCAAAGGCTAGCGGGATAATAGGAAGGTGTCTCTTTGAATTCTTTTCATATTGACAGTGTCTCATTTCCAATTTTGTGCAAATAATGTGAAAAAATTAGTAATGTCAATCGTGTTTCAAAGTGGAATGTTGCTGGTAAGCACATTACAGCACCGCAGGAGCTTGTATTCCTGCCAGGGCAGCACCTTACTTTGTTATTCAGACAGACTTAGCTCTTCTTTTGCAACTGTATTTATTTGACTTGTATAGAGTTTTCAAAATATAGCATAATTACTTTTCTATAACAAATTGATTGCAGTGAAGACAGTACTAGTGGTTCTTAATTGCTAAACAGAACACTTTAGTGTGAAAGAGGAGCATGAACTTTAAGTAATCTGTGAGTATTTAGAGTAATAGCAATAACAGTGGAAATTGTTAGATAGAGAACTGTAGAAATCAAGTGTTTTCTAATTTGTTTTTTTTTTGTTTTGTTTTCTAGTGCAGCAGAATAGTAGTCATTTCTACCACATTTTAATGAGTCAGGGGAGTAAGTCATCCTTTTAAAAATATCACAGAATATATTCTTATTTACATCAGGTTTTTGACTGGTTTTCAGGCTGGACAAGTTTGAGTGAAGTCAAATACTGGCACAGGCATGATAGTATGTTTTACTTTTTGATTATCCCAGAAGTGGTCAAGAAATTGGGCTAAATGATCTTTGAAGGTCCCTTCCAACTGATCTACTCTACTCCACTCTACTCTCTCCTAATTTAACATACTACCACTACTATAAATTAACCATGTGCTACATCCCCTTAAACCACATGAGCCTTCTTAACACTGTCAGAGGTCATACATTTGTGTTGTAGATGCAAGCAGGAACAGTTCTGCTGAATCAGGAGAGCAAGTGAATTCATCTTTTCAGTATGTCTTGCTTTTAAAAATTCCATAGAACAATGCCAAAACAAACAAAATGTGTGTTGACTAATACACATTTTGGTTGCAGGACTGTCCCTCAACAGAGCTTAACCCTCATGTCTTAAAAGTTGAATAATTTGAAAAAAATAATTTGGTAGCTTATAAGTCTCCTACTGATTATTTGTCTGCCTGTCTAGCTAAAACTTACTCCTCATATGTAGACATATATTACCAAGAACTTATATTGCTAAGTTTTAATAAGGGATAAAAAAAAGGAATCTATTTGAAATACAGAGAATGCTGACACAATTGGTTGCTCTGAAATTTGATCAGTGTTACTATACCAAAGGTGAATAAAATGGGTGAATAGTACTGATGTAAAATTAACTGCCTCTCGATGTGGACAAGGAAAGCATACCTAATATTTCCTCTAAAATGAAATACATTGCAGAGGTTCCTTTATTGGAATATGATATAGAACCTATATTTTTCTTTTAGAATCCATATTTCTTGAATGTCTCTGTAATTATTTTTTTTTAATTTAAGAAGAGTGAAGAAACCCTCAAACTTACAATTGAAATAATGTATAGAAGCATTCTAATATAGAACTGAAAGGAAAAAAAGAAACAGTAAGTAATGTGAGCATAGAAGTTAAAGTAGATAGCTTTACACCTGTCTCCTCACTGTCTACCCATCAAGTTTTCATATACACGCATTCAGTGTGTATTGCTCAGTTAATCATCCACAGCAGAGAAGTGATCTGGAAAGGATGTGAATGCCTTCACACTTGCTCATGTATTCACCAGAACAGCAGAGCTATCAAGGCTGGAAATTATTTTGCTGCACCTGTCAGCAGCGTACAAAGGAATGAGAGAAGAGTTGTGGCTTGTTTCTCAGTGCTGAAGCAATGCTGATGTCCCTTGCTAGCACAGGCTTCATCCCTGGAATTAAGCTTCATGTGGAGCCTTCAGTAGGGGAATATGAAAAGTGCTGGATATGCACATTAGGACTGAAGAGGACAATTTTAGTGGAACCAGAGTGGTGGGTGCTTGAGATGTGTCTGAGTTGCATTAAAGATATCCTTATCAATAACTCAGCAAATAACATACTTATTTAAATGATATAAGAAATGATATAAGATTTCAACAAACTCTTGGAAAAGTTCCTGATTCTGCACGTATGTATTTTGACAAATCTGCCTCAATAAATCCAAACAAACTGATATATTTTCAGCATTCCCTGTCAGAAACTAGTCAACCCAAGACAGAAGGAAAAAGGTGATTTTGTCCTGCTGATAGAATACAACAGCACACCGAAGCATGGTCTTAACATAGCTCAGTGAAACAAAATTGGCTAACTCATGGAATCCCTTTTGTTACCAGGTTTTCACAGGGCGTGGAATTGGACTAGGTAATTAATGTGACCATTTCTGTATAGATGTTGTTAAACTTCATGTAGATACCCTTCCTTTTAGCCAAGTGACTTCTTTCAAAATCATTTCCTTCCTTCAGATATTTTGGGCTCATCAACATGGCAGCATCATAGCATCTTAATTGTGCAAAGCCACTGTGATGGTAGGGAGTTAATTATTTAAGACAAATCTGGGTGGTCCTAGCAGGCAGCTAAGGACCTGTGCTGTAGCAGATATCTGAGAAAGTACTAAAAAAAGGGAAAGTAGGAACGAAACTCAGCACAGGGATATAATGATTCTCTGCTGTTCTACACTCACTGAGGACCAGAGACTGGATGATGGCGTAAAACTGCAGAAGCTGACGTGATGGTGTCAGAGGAATGTGATTTAGACTGTGCTGGCAGAATATCTAGTTCCTAGGTAGGGATTCTCCCTTTTGATGATTGTATTTTTGTTCCTTATTACAAGACTTTGAAGGAAAAATATGAATACACCTGTGTGTTCTTTGTGTTGAGACATTTTATAATGTTCTGAGAGAAGTTCAGGTCTGACAAGTTTGGGTTTGTGGGTTTTTGTTAACTCTTGAAAAATTAAGTATTGTAGAAGATTTTTGCAGATACAAGAGACAGAAGTGAGTGATGACAATGTACACAGCATGTTCTTATTTTAACCAACAGTTATTTTTAACAATTTTCTTCTGTTAACAATCCTTGAGCGTAAGGTAGTCATAGATAAATACATGACAGTACAATGACAATCAAAGGTAGTATGTTGTGACTTTGGGTATGTGATGAAGATCATCTTCTTATGTTTAAAAATATTCACATACCTGTTCTGATGTATAGACTTAAAGACTCAGAACTTTTAAATTGACTGTTTTTGCTGTCTCCTACTTCCCACGCTGATTAAGCAGTAAAGACAGAGTTTTAGCTCAATGGTAAATGCTGAGGTTTTTAGTAAAAAAAAAAAAAAACCTTTATATATAAGGTTGGGCTGCAATTTGTATCTAATCAATATTAAGTACTTGCAAACTGACTGATTATTAGTGCTGAAATGGTCACTTAATTAAACTATGGTTATTGAAGTGCCCTGACTATAAATTCTCTGGCTATAAACACGGTTCATATTTAAAAGGGATTGGAAGATGCTTGTAGAGCATAATTACAAGGTCTAATATTTGTCTCCTTGATGGTTCTAATTCTCAAACTTCTCTCAAAACAAGCAAAGTTGTTTTGTAAACACTTAGATTTTTAAAGTCAGTAGTACAATGTAACAATATCCTTTTCTTGCTGCCTTCTTTAGGAAAGTAAAACAAATATCATATATATTCTCCCTCAAAATCTTGGTTAGTTTCACCTAGGAGCAAAACTTCTGTCCCAAACATAAGGACATTTGTCAAAGCATTGAGGAAACCCTTAGTTTTCAGATTGTAGGAAAGTTACTAACATTCCTGGTGCCCATAAAAATGAAATATTTATATGGAGTTACATAACTTGCTGCTAGTATAGAAATGTCTTGGCATACATGTTTAATGGATTCACCTGTGGTTATGCTTGAGGGCAACCTCCAAGCCTTAATGCTAAACTCTAATTAGTGTAGACAGGATCACAGCACTGGATTTCAAGGGAATGTAAGATAACCTGCAGACAAATTACCACTGAAGTAACATGACAGGTCTTGACAGTATTTTCAAATCATTTACGAAAAATAGAAATACATCCATTGACTCCGGTGTTTTCTAACAATTTGGCTACCAAAACATTTTGCACCCAATAGGGCAGTTAGACTTCTGGGTAAGTACAGAAGTGGCACTGTAGCTGGAGGGTTTATGGTAATTCCATAAGCATCAAAGTGTCTCTGCAAAGGAGAGATAAACAGCTAGTAATCCTTGTAATTCCCCACTGATAGCCTATCCATCTCTGCTATAAATTAGAAAGCCCAGAGATTAGGGGCTAGGCAGGGTGTAGCTCACAGCATTAATCACAGTATTAGGACAGCAGTATGCTCAGATTCTATGTCCAAAGGGCTGGTATTTCTCTCTAGGTTAAAGTGACATGATGTAGTTTGGAATACATATTGATCAAACTGTCAATGCAATGCAGAGATGGTTTTGCAGAAGATGCTGTTATACACGTCTTAAAATTAAGCTGTCAACTACGGATTTGGGAATAATGCATTAATTTTCCCTGTGAAAATTGTAGCTGTGGTTTTGTAAGATCTTCCCGCTTCCAAACTGAGATATATTTTTAATGTGTTAAGCATTATTTAGATGGAATAAAGGTCAATTTATCCTCAAACTTCTCAGTACAGGAAGGAAATTGTGCAAATACTTCTGGATCTCTTGGAATATGCATGGGGCTGTTATTGCTGCACCAGTAATCTACCCATTGTTTGTGTACAAATTTCTGTTCAGACATAAGTTGTGAATAGGCACCTTGAAATATTTGTTGTCATCTATTAGTTCTTAGAAGCGCATGGATGAACTAAATTGATTTCATGAAAACATTTCTCTGATAATAACATTTAATTGTAACGATGGCCAGAAGCCTTCGTAATAATATGACATACAGTCCAAATCCTAGACAACCTTTTCTTTAAAAAATAATTCTAAAACTGGATACTTTAGTCCTGTGCTTTTTATCAGATATGCTTTAAGTTTCAGACTTCTGCTGTCTCATTTCAAAGTCCTTTTGAATAAATTGTACCCAGGGAATGAAGTTACTCTGTGCATTATTGTCACTTCAGTCCTTGGTGGGGATGCAGTTTAATAAACTCTTTTCCAAAACTGGCTTTTTATTGTTTTCAAAAATAATCTTGTTGTGCTTGCATGTGTGGCAATAAATTACAAGGCTTTTGAGATAGTGAAAGTGTCTCTACCATTTTGTATATTTTTTGCTTTAAGGTTTCCAAGGCGGTAAGGTTTCTTGTGTTGCAGTCATAAGAAAGACAAAATAAGGAATTTCTGGAGGAAGGAGCTCACTAACTATGTTACAAAAGATGTCTGCCTAGCAGAGCAGGGAATATGTCTTAATGCATGTTTATAAGCAAAAAGAACATTACATCTGAAAAAGCTAGAATTATAGGGGATGTGTTTGTAGTATTTTGAAAGGGTATGAATTGGCATCTGATTGTTAAAGACCGATAGGAGCCAGGAAAGAGCATTGGCAAAGGAAGCACCTTTTATCATCAATTTGGACTCAGCAGAAGCTATAGCAAATTTAGAGATTCAAGTAACTGCCAATAAATCTCTGCAAGATGGCAGCATTAGACAGAAGACAGTCTCAGAGAATACTGACTCAACAAAAACAAGAGAGATGTTCATGAAAAAGCAATTGGAGCAAATGCACCCTGTACTATAAATGTAAAGTTCAAATTGGATACTATGGAGATAAGTGATCGTGTTATTTAGGCCAATGGATCTGAGGCATAAGCATTATATTCTACTAGCATTTCTATAATAACATTGGACTGCATGGGTAAATGAATTTGTAGGTCCAGTGTATTTCAAATTATTCAGCATTGCGTAGTCAAAGCACTGCTGCCACTGGTTCCATGGTATCCTGAGTTCTGAGCACTTTGAAAAATTATACCGAAAATCTTGTTCAGATCATGCTTAATATGAAAATGCTCGTGTAGTGACTCATTACAAAAAATGTGGTTGATATTATTTGCTCTAATTTGGTACCATATAGGAATTCTGTAGTTGAGGGAGAAAGCGGGTTTCCACTGAAGTATTCAGCTGTTTTAGCCATTAAACTGTTTTTTGTTTATTTTTCTCCTGTAAGCTGTTGTCCTATTCACTCTGCTTTTTTTTTTTTTCCAAACTCGTAATAAAATAAAGGGCATTGTAGCCAAAGGTCTTCGCCTGTACAATTATATTTCATTGGTTAGCCAGGGACAAGCTGTCCTAGAAACTACAGGATCCTTGGAAAAAAAAAGTGTTGTCACATAGTTGTAAAGCGTATTATGATGATCAACAGAGGGCACAGTAAGCTAATGGAAGGAACAGGGTGGTATCCCATATCTTTTCAGAATTTTATTTACTAACCTCTCTGAAGTCATTTGGGGAGTTTAGATCGTTTATTAATCTTAATGAGCTTCATATTTGGCTTTTGATTTATTTTTGATCCCTAAATTTGGGCATTTTATTGTAGTATAGCAGTGATGGATATATACATGTTGCTTTTTCATCAGTTCTCTTGAGTGTTACATGCAGGTGTATGAGGATTTAATTGGCAACAATTCAGCAGTCTTTGTCTTGCTGTTCTCTAACAAAAAAACATGTTAGTATCTGAAGCTGTCATCTCTCTTTTGATTAACCCTAAAAGAGTGGGAGAATAACAAGAGACTGATTAACCTTTCTGGAGAAGAGTTATAAATGCTGAGGGAACAGATGCTTGTAATGTGAGACATAGTGAGACATGACTTCTCTTGTGCAGCATGATGCCTGAGTTAAAAAAGTCTGTCCAAGACAGCCATGCTGCTTCCAGAGAACTTCAACTGTTGCGTGTACAGTGGTCCTGCACTGTGCTGTGTGCAATTCCTACTTACAAGCAGATAACTGCCCCAGTATGTGATAGGGGCACACCCTTACTTCTGGTTGTCATAGAATCATAGAATCACCAAGGCTGGAAAAGACCTCCAAGATTACCCAGTCCAACCGTCCACCTACCACCAATATTTCCTCACTAAACCACATCCCTCAGTACAACATCTACACGTTTCATGAACACCTCCAGGGAAAGTGACTCAAGCACCTCCCTGGGCAGCATGTTCCTGTGCCTCACCACTCTTCTAGAGAAGAAATTTTTCCTTACGTCCAACCCGAATCTCCCCTGGTGCAATTTGAGGCCGTTTCCTCTAGTTATGCAGAAGAGGCCGATGCATCCACCTCACCACAACCTCTCTTCAGGCAGCTGTAGAGAGAAATAAGGTCTCCCCTGAGCCTCCTCTTCTCCAGACTGAACAATCCCAGTTCCCTCAGTTGCTCCACATAAGGCCTGTGCTCCAGACCCCTCACAGCTTCAATATTTTTCTCTGGACGTGCTCCAGAGCCTCAATGTCTTTCTTGTGGTGAGGGACCCAGAACTGAGCTTTGGATATCTTGACTATGTCCAAATCTGGTTAACAAATGAAAATCCCTGTGTTAGTTTAAATTAGGAAACAATTTTTTAGTAAACATTAAGTAGGATAAAGGCTGTATGACATTTTATGTAAGTGACCCTCAGAAAGCACAGTATGAGAACACAGAGCTGATGCTTGCACTTATATCAAGCTGGAATACTGTGTCAGGTACATAGCCAGACAGGCTGAATTCCTGACTAATATGGCTCTGACTTCAATGTAATGTAACTTCAGTCCAGGGAGAGGAGAGGATGTCACTAGGCAAGCGGTTGGTATTTGTATGCCAGCAATAAATAATCTGAGCCAGCAAAATGTTTTAGAACATGTCAAAATCTGCAAACATTCATTTATGCAAAGTCAAAATGTAGTTGCTAAAAATGATGCATACATAGGGTAAGGCTGTGTTATTTATAAGGGCCCACAAAAAGCATGTGAAAAATAATTACATGTATTCCTAAAAGATATTGCTTTAAACATGGCACTCAAAGTCGTTAAAATGGTGATAATTCCTTATCAGTCTCCTTACTTAGTGCTCACTAATGGATATGTGCATAAAATGGCATTCATTTTCCAGGAGAATTTTAAATCAAACAGTATAGATTATGTACTGTTATTCATTTACATGTGATTATAATGTTTGTTTAAAATACAACTGTTTCCATTAACGCTGCAGATAATTTCAGGTTAGCAGCTGCCACTTGTCTCCTTTGAGCTGCTGGGCTTCTTGTTATGTTGTATCAGAAAGCTGTCACATCTGGATTATTAAGAGACCCTGCTGTGTCTGGGCAATTTTTATTATTTAACTTCTGGATTCCTATTTATTGAAAGAAATTGTATTTTCTGAATCAGGTGCATTACTAGGAGAATCCCTGTCAGAAAAATTGGATGGTCATTGCTATATTTCATGGAGTTTGTTGGCTTTTTTGTTTCTTTCTCACTGTTATCTGGGTGTTTGTGTTCGGCACCATCTTAAGTTCTCATTCCTGCAATTCCTCTGATCCTCACTCTGTTGACAATCTATTGTATGTTGGTTGCATTTCACCTACCATCCTGAAAATTGAAACTATTTTGTCAGGTAGTAGTCCATACCATTTCTGGAAGCTGACCGTGGCTATTCCTTGCAGAAGAAAGCCAACACACTCAGTTTGCATCTTGGACAACACGGGCTTGACCCAACTTATCCCTTTATAACCAGCATGCAGAAAAGTAGGAAAACTGACACGTACAGATGTTGTCTTATTCTCCAGAGTGGGAAAGCAATTATTTTCATTGAAATATTTAGTTTCTTCTCCTTTCAATTCCTGGAAGCTATTTGTCACATTGAATTTTTACAAAATAAAATGGATTATTTTTTTTCACATATTAGGAATCTTTTATAGATAAGAGTATTCTGATACAGAAAAAAAAAATTGATATTACTCACATTAAGAAATCTTGATACTGACTTCAGCTGGGCTTTCATGTGTGATGTTATGACATTAGGGAGGGTGGAAGTCTTTCTCTTTGCATTCTACAGAAGATGTCTTTCAAACTAACATTTAGAGGTGAGAAGCTTACACTACTGTACTGTGTAATGTTTTGTGGGTGCTAAGTTCCTTACAATGTACCACCTGGAGGAAGTAAGCTTCAAGGAAATTGGGGAAAAAACAAAATGTAATAAAAAGTGGTCTGAAATTAAGATTTATCAAGAAGGCAGTTTTTGAACACAAGTCTTCTAATTTAGCTGTGTGTATTCTGAATAGCTGTAGTAGTTCACCTCGGAAAGGCTTATTTTTCATACTCTAAGACAAGGCAAATACCAGCCCCTGCTGAGTTCTCAGGGCAGCACTCTGCATGGTTAGGCAGTCACCAGTACAGCCAGAAAACTGCACATCTGAATACAGAAGCAGAATTTTCCCTTACTTGCAAGGCTTCCTTTAGTTGGTGTCATAGGAGATAGCATTGCACCTCAGGCAAGAAAATATGACTTTAATGCTGGAGACATATCTCGTGCTTCAGCACAGAATCTGAAGTGTAACTGTTGTTTGTTTTTATTTTAGCAGGGAAAAAGAGCAATAATCCCAACTGGCAGTCCAAAAATAACCAGATTGGAGGGTGGAAAGAAAAGAAGGAAAAGGGAAGATAAAAATGGAGAGGTAAATTGCTATTCTGTAGCCACAGTTCTCATGCAAGAAGGAGCAGAGAGGCACTATTGTATCAGAAATATGTGTATATACAGTGTTTCAGTGATGTATGGTGACTCTGGAAATGAGGAACAGAAACACCATTGCTACACCACAACATTTGAAATGGTTAATGAGATATACAGGAGATAAAGAGGAAGGCATCATCTCTGGTTCTCTGCTGGAGGTATTAATATCTTGTGGACAGTTGTGTCATATATTTGCTACAAATATGCTGAATATTAGGCCATTACTCTTTCTGGTCCATTATTCACTGTAAGGTTATCTCTCTCGATTTTGTTAGTACTTTCTAGTCTCACATATATAGTCCTGTTCCATGTGATTTGAGCATTAGGAAGGACTGATTCTTTGCAATGAAAGATGGTGGTACAGCGGCTGATTCTTACTCGTAATTCCTCTTTCCTTGATCATCAGAATATAGGTATTATGGATGCTGTGGGTTAACAGCATGTTTAGGTCCTGATGTGCTGATATTGTACATTTTCTTCACATTTGCACAAATGGTACACCTCAACTGCAGTGCAAGGAATGAATCCTGAGATTAATTCCCTCATCTTCTTCTACTTCAGAAGAACTGAGCTGTGATGTGATATTACTTGGGCACTAGAAATTCAAAGGGAGAAAAACAGAAACTCTGAGACTCCAACAGCTGTCTGAATCCATTCTTGATGGCTATTGCTTTTTTTCCTCGTGAAAATAAATTTCAGTGTTTTCTTCCTGAACATTTTAAAAATGCAGCATTTTCTTCTTGTAAATTACTGTTGCTAGGTATTGCATTGGCTGCCTTTTTAAATATTCCGGCCATAAATGCAACACAGTGAGACATTTTAGCAGTAATGCATATTTCTTCATATTATTTTACTATAATTTCATAACAGTGTTTTATATTATATTTTTGAAACCTGGCAACTTTCTTCTATATTTTGTATTGGTGATTGCAGTAAACGTACACACTTTTCTCTGCTCATTTTTCTCCCCAGAGCTATAAAGGAATAGATGCAATGAATAAAGATTGCAAAGCTTCAAAGCTGGGCGTTATGGAGGAAGCTGAATTAGCCCTGATTCCACTCAGTGTCTGTAAATGCTACCTCTTCCTTGATTTTCTGAAGAAGCAAATGCAGAGTCCAGCATCTGAGGTGGGATAGCAGTGCAACAGATCAGACTGGGAGGCCAGCTGGATAGAAACAGCACTGTAGGCATTGGGGGCATTGGAGGTACTCACAAACAAGAACTTGTTCATCTCAGCATTATGTCTTGCAATAAAGACAGTCCCAGGTAATGTTAGCAAGTGCAGCCAGCAGGTCCGTCCCCTCTATTTGGCACATAGGAGATTGCATGAGGAGAACCATGACTTGTTTGAAGTTCCCCACTAAAGAAAAGACATTGACATGCTGGACTGAGCCCAGCAGAGTGCTAACAAAATGTCTGGAAAGCTGGAGTACCTATGAGGATGTGAAAGGAGAGGCTGGGACCCTAGGTTTGTTCAGCATTAAAAAAGTGTTGCTGATGGGAGGACTTACTGCTGTCTTCATCTATCTGGGGCATTCTCAAATTCTGCTCAGGGGTCCATGAAAGCCAGATGAAAGTGAAACACAGGAAATTTGAACAAAATGCCAGAGGGGAGGGGTGGAATTACAAGGATAAAGTGGCTGGAGCAGATGTCCTGAGAGGCTATGGAATCCTTGGAAGTAGGCTAAACTCGACTGGACTTGCTTTGAGCTGGATGCTTGAACATAGATTGTTGCCAATTTAAATGGCTCTGTGTGTACTAGTGAATTGACAAGAGGGAGATAAACTGGATTTTCCAAGAGAATTATGTAGCATAGGAAGTACCTCTTAAGTTAGAATTTTAAGGGTGAGTATTTTATTTTATTATTTTCTTTCTGAAACTATTCTATTTTGCCTTAACTGACTTGAGAACCAATCTACAGTTTCTCATTTGAAGATGTTTTATTTGTTTATTTATCAGAGTTATAACTGAACAACTTCTGTCTTGTAATAACTCTAGAAACTGAAAAGGACCTTAATGATACAGTGCACCATTTCTTTGTATGCTTTGATCAGTTGAAGTAGATAACAAAATCAGTTTCTGAGTTACTCTCTTTTGAGCTTAGCTTGGATACTGTCTGAACGTAGTAGAAATGATTTACATTTATCTGTGTCTCAGTTTCTGCTTCAGGCTTTCTGCAAGTTTAGACTGATATGAAACGGATATCAGAGGTTATAGTAGTATTTAGAAGCCTCTGTTCAAAACTAAAAAAACCAGATTCTAGGATCATAACGTATTAATTTTAAATTCTGTAGTGCAAGATGAAGAGTAACTGGTGTTCCTAATAGCTGAGACCCCGTATAATCCAGTCTCTGATGGCATTACTTTGAAAGAAGAATGAGAAAAACTGCACTTTGTGTAGTTTTATTTTTAAAACCATTTACTTGCTTTGAATTCATTTGCAAGATGTTATTCTGTCCTCAGGAGGCTGCTTTCATTGACTTTCTTGAGAGCGGGAGTTGCTTAGCAGTTTACCTGTTTTGAGGCCATCAGTCTGGGCAACAGTCCAGATAACAAAAAGTTTCTTAAGCAAAGATTTGCTTGCACCAGTATGACTTGTTTACAACAAAAGGTTTGTTTATTGCTATATGTCAGCCAGCTGCACGTGGTGGCCTTCCACTGTGTTTGGGTCTCTCATTTCAGGAAAGATGCTCAGCATCTCACCTGCACTCAATTTAGGACAGCTCATTCCACCTGCACTCAATTTAGGGCAGTTATTCCACCTGCAGTAATCTGGTAGCCCTGTTTTCCTGGGAGACCTGAGGGAAAATTCTGAGCTGAACAAGTTATTCTGATGGTGGCAGCTCTTCCCCTGATCTGTTCATACAGAAGTCATGCAGCCCTGCTATGCTCAGTCAGGTCAGGTTTTTTCCATATGTCCACAGGTAAGGTGCTAAGAAATACATTTTCTCTGCTGAAACAGCTTATTCAGTGTGCAGTTTGTTTGCTTTCTAAGTGATCTCTGACAGGTAGGGTGCTAAGAATGAATTATAGGCATTCTCCTAGCAGTAGCTGCCCTCTTGCTTGGGGAGTGTCTATGGACTGAGCACTGTGTAGGTGTCCACCCTTGATGCACCTACGGTTTATTGGAACCATAGTTGTAGCTGTGAGTTTGCAGAAGGCACGGGCACTTTTGCAGTGAGAGCCTAAACAGCCTCTTGGCGTAGCTGGAATGAACTTTGGCATGCTGATCAGGACAGCGGTATGGCACTGTGCTCTACGCCATTTCACAATTTCATGTTCTGTTCCACTGAGTTGGGTAGCATCGGAAAGCGCTTTTGGTGCTTCTCCTCCTGAAGACTGTCAGTGATGCTGAATAAGGAGAGAGCCCATTCACTGTGCTTCTGTCGCTTGGATTACTGGGAGCTTGAACTTGAACTGAAGGAAGGGAATGTCTTGTGAAAATAAACTCTTTTTGTGTGATTTTCTAGCCAGTACATCCAAAGAAATGCTAATTAATTGCCAGCTTCCTGAAATGTATATACCTCCTAAGAACTGCTCAGAATGCTATAAAAGAATTGTGTCATCGGTTTGGCCAGCTGACAAGGCATATGGCAAAGTCCTTTATGATGGCTGTTATTGGTAATGATAGCTGTTTGTGTGGAGCGGTGCTCTTCTCAAAGCAAGGGTAGAGCAGTAATGCAGCAGTTGTCACTAAGTGGAACAAACTGCAAAAGAACTAAAAAAAAAATAAATCGTTGATCCTCAATTTTAGAAATGCGAGGAAAAAGGAAAGCAGTGCAGTCACCCAGGGGAGTTTCTATAGCAGCAGTGAACTGAAACACTCAGGCATGTTGCCAAGAGCTCCAGTAGGTTGTTAATCAAAACTTCCAGGTTTCCTGCTAATCCAAGGTTCTGTCAGAATTAGAAGGGAAAACTGTCAAATAGTGATGAGTTACTTAAATTTCATTTAAAAAAATAAAAAAGGACTACTCTTATCCTAAGTAGGTTTTTGTTGACTCTATAAAAATACTGTTCCTGTTGGACTTTTAATTGAAGTAATGTATACTTGATGTATACAGATACATTCTGATACTGTTAGAGTTTTTTGTTGACTGTAATTGGATGTTCCAGTAGTAACATGCAAATCTTAATATCCCTCTTAGGAACGCAGTACGATAACATTCAGAAAATTAAACAGGTGTATACGTAAAGCAAACAGCTTAATTGCTAAGTAATATTTAAGTAAACTTTGTATAAGCACTCTGGTGATCTGTATAGTTAACAATAATACATAGCTTAGCTTCAGGCATTGAATTAACTGAAAAATGTCAGTCACTTCCCTGTTTATAGGGATAGTTGGCTTCTTAATATTGTCACACAGTAGGCATTTTTCTTCAACTGATGCTGACAAATCCCATTATCTAGGAAGTGTTTCTGTTGCATAAGCTTAACAACAGTGAAAGCAGAAGTGATTTCAGTCTTTTCTATCTTAATTTTCTGGGTGATGGATTTTTCAGTTCACTCTGAGGGGGAGAAAATGGCAGGACATAAAAGGAGCGCATGCTCTTTGGCACGGCTTTCTCTTCCTTCTGCTCATCTGGCAGAACCATGGTGGGCCTGGTGAGGGAACCGGTGTGAGGCAGCAGGGCAGCCAAGAAGGGAACAAGGTCACCCCCACCATTACAGCATTAATCCACATGATCTGGCACGTTTGGGGAAGAAAATCACTGCTATGGGAATGGTTTAAGAATATGTGGGGATGCTAGTAAGCTTGGAGAGGCATGTTCTTATGGGAGTTGTGCTGTCACAGGAACTGAGAAATGATACATAAGCATTGGCTTTTCATGTAAAAAGCCTTAATTGTTTCTGGTCTACTCGGGCCAGAAGAAATCTTTGTGGAGGGAGAGATTTAGGGAGTCAGGAGTGAAGTTGCCTCCTCCGTGACTGTGCTTCCTGGAAACGCTGTGTGCCAACAGCATTCATTCAGGGGAACTGTTAAGAGTGTTGATGAGGTAGAAACATAACATCCATTTGGATTTTGCTTTGTGGGTTTTTTTGTTTGCTTAGATTTGCGATGTGTGGGTTTTTTCTGTTTTGTTTTTGTTTTGTTTTTTAGAATAACGTGACAGCTGATCTGATCAAAAGGTTTTAGCAGTATAGTTTTGATCTGTCAAAATGGAGTAGAGGAATTTGCTGATGTGGAAGTACAGTTCTGTAACATTGCTTTATAGGTCTCAAATATCATGCTATAGTTATTATTTATCCCCTATGTTTCTGCTTACTGGAATTTCTGATATTGGCAGTAGAGATGTGAATATTGTTGAGATTCCTTTGTGACAGGATAAATCAGCCAGTTATGGAGCAGAAGGCATGCTTAATGGTCCTAGGAGAAATTGGTCCACAGTAATAAACTTGAGAAGCTGGTGGATATAAACTGAAACAATTTCAGTCTGATATGGACACTCTAACTGGTAGCTGTTTGGCTTTAGCTTGCTACTTTTACACTGTAGCTGTGTAAGAAGTACATGGCTTGCCTTGGCTCCATTGCTAGTATGGAGTGCTAAACTAGAGTGCAAATACAGGGTGAATAAAACCGAGGCTAACAACTTCAGGTTTTTCTGAAAATCAAGCTTTATGCTAGGGTCACTGGATTACTTCTACTTTTTTGCCATTTTGACAACTCTCTTGAATGTCCCATCTACATTTCTGTCTGGTGTGGGGTGGGAAGCTGTACATGTAGGATAAAATTAGTCAGGTAAGCTGACAACTTTGAACACGACAAGTTGTAGTGGAGATCTCGTGTAAACACCCTGAATTGTTTCTGGCTTATGGTGGAGTGTGTTTGGCTATGAATTCAGTGGTTACCAATTGCACTTGAAATTCATTTGGTTCAGACTATGCAGCTGTTGGAAAACTGAGCAACTAGTCTGAGCTACTGCCTGGGTGCCTTTCCTAGCCACTGAAAAAGTGGGGATACATCTCATCTTGAATGGCTAGATGAAGTTTTGTGCTGAATATTACACTTGGGTTATTACTGTTGGTGTGTGCCCATGACCCTGAAATTCATGGCTGGCTCTGCTGCTACAGTAGAATAGATCAACAGGTCACTTTCTGAAGGAAAAAAAAAATAGGGATAGAACTGGATTGCAGTTTGTGTTCAGGGTAGAGTTCAAATTCCCCAAATCCACCAGACATTCATGTAACAGATGACACCATGTTTATGATTCTTGCAGTCTACTTGTACAGATGTAAGTTGTTGACCTGCTTTCTTGAGATATTTTGCCCTTTCTTAATTATAGTGAAGTTGTTTCCTGTCTAGTATTTTTTCAGCTGCTCTTGTCATACAAGCTGCTTTGTTAAATATGGTACAGGCAAAGATTTACAGAAGGAGTTAGAAAGATGAAAGCACTGAAAGAGAGTGCAGTGTTCTAACTGATGCAGGGCTGACTGATTTATGAAGACCACCTCTTTATGGTGGCCTTCTTTGTTTCTGCTTTTTCATGGAAACAGGAAAAAATAATTTGGACGGGGGTCCTGAGATTCTCCGATCCTTTTCAGTGGTGTTTTTCTAGAAATCCAATTACAAAATGATCAGGAAGCGGTTCTGAAATCTTGTCCTTGTGACAGGGTTCTTTCTTTTGCAGCAAGAGATTTTTAATAGGAAAAAAAAAGGTGCTTCATACTGGGCTCTTTTTAATGAAATGCAGTAACCCTTGTGAACTTTAAATGTGAATTAAATTGCTTTTTTTTTTGTAATCTGTCAGAGACTGATGGTTTGATTTTTCAGTTTTAAACAGCTGCTCCTTTTATGAGACGTGTAGTGAGGTTACAAACGTAAATTTCATCTAGGATAAGTACATGAATTTTCTGCCTGCAATTGGTCCCCTGGCATTCTTTCCCCAAAATGAGGATAAGTTAGGGCATGCAGGCTGATGGAAACATACCCCTGATATCAAACATAGTTTATTCTAAATTTCACAATTATTTTAATTCCTCGAGTTATCAGACCACTAAGGAGAGGATGGAAGACCACTGGGGATCAGGTGATCCTCTCACAGGTGGTGTTTTCCAGCTTTTCCATGGAGCGGTAGAAAAATGTGTTGCTGAAATCCCTGTCTATAGAAAAAAGGTTTTGTTCTAAGATCCACATTTACAGTCATCACTGATTCATATCATTGTGTTACACGTTTCAGCTGGGTTCCTATTGCCATAATTTCAGCTAACAAGAAAATGAGTCTCTTCTCTGAATTGCATTTAATATACCATTTCTGTTTTTCACATCCAGCCCACGTGGTGCTAAGCCTGAATAAAAGCAGATTGGCTTCCTTTTTTATTCAGACACTCTTATGTATATAAGGATTAGCAAAAGAACTACATCAAAGTTACAACCCACTGAACATGCACTTTTTTTGTTTTTTCCATGAATTGGGTCCAACTTCTGTTTAAAGAAAGCTGGTTAAGGGATCAGGTAGTTCCTTCCCATTATGCACAGTGATACTCTTTCCCAAATCACAGATCAAGCGACAGCTGTTATTGGAGCTAAGGATGCCATTTTCCTATCAATTCAAGTGAAATATTAGTCTTGCCCCATATAATAAGCTTAGCGAGTATTTACTGGGCACTGAGTCAGTAAAGAATCACAAGAGATCTTGAGTAGAATATGAATAGATTACCTTTTATTGGTCTCAATGAGAGGAAGCTGAGAAATATGCCAGCTATTTAATTATTAACATTCACTGTAAATCAATAGCAAAATAGGCTTTGATGGTGATCTTCAAAAGGTTTTTAATCATTGCTCCCCTCACAGACAAAAAGTGAGCCTGAACGCTTGGGGTTTAGCCTGTGTTTCTCTTAACTGTATAGGAAGGTTACCACCATGATATTACACTGGTTTTAATATCAGTAATTAAGATATCACCGGTCATTTAAGCATACTGGCATTCTGGGCTTCACTGTTAACCTGTGGTATACCTGGATAACGCCAGAAGCACAGATGACAGACTAATGAAAAATATTCACTTAAATCCCATTGAAATTAATTAAATTGTCTGATAGGACTGCTGAATTTGGACCGATGTGATTCATGTGCACTGCAAGGAGCGATGTCACCCAAATATGCAGTTCTGCTTTAGGGCGGTGTTCCCCTGCCACCTTCCAGGATGATAACAAGAGCGGCTTCTCAGGAATTCCTACAAGTTCTGCATTCTTCACACAGTTTGAATTTGCATACCTGTTTTGGAGTTTTAGTTGATATTACAGAAAACTACTGTAAGTAAGCCCCTGGAGAGTTAATTCCCTACTTTTTATACCAAAGATGGTTTCAAGCATAGTGGAGATGGGAAGAAGTGTGGGATATGAAGCAGGATGGGCAGGTGGAGAGTAGTTTAGTGCAGGAGCTACTGATGGTGCAAGAAAAACGTAGTATTAGAATGTTAGTACAGAGTAGGGGTTCCCAAAATTTCTGGGTCTTGAAGCCATGCTGCAAAATATTCAAAACCTTTAGCTTCCTCCTGTCTTCCCTATAGCTATCCAAAATAGGATCTTCCTCTATTCCTTCTGAAAGTCCCCACCCCCACTTATTCCATATTTCTTCTTCAACCAAATCCATGTCCTTCTACTGTCTGCCTGCTGTAACTCTGTGTTGCCTGCCCTCCCCTGCTTCGCGCCCCTGTACACAAGCTGTGCTCATACTGGGTTGCCAGTCCTCCAGAAATGCTGTCCACTGCTGTCCATGCAACTCCTCAGCCTTGACCCTGCTAGAAATGCACTCACAGCAAACTGTGCCCTGACTCTCTGGTCCTACATTTTTCAGGTTGCATTATGTGCCTGCGGTTGGGTGGTTGTCTGTCATATCAATCCTGCTCAAACAGTGAGTCTTTGGGGGAGAAGGAAAAAGCAGAGACAGGGCTGAAGGGCAGCAGCTGGTTCCTGTGAACCTCTTTGGCTAGAGGCCTATTTCTGAATATTCTTTGTGCTACTCATTGACTTAGAGGTAGGCTCACCAATGAAGTCATTAAGCCTTCTGGCTTGTGATAACATTTATCGCATGCTGGTCTTCCTGATAACTTTTATGTTTTTCTTATGATGATGCGACTCAGTCTGAAACTGCATATATAATTTTTCATATGTCCTATTTTACTGTCTTTGCAATTCTGACCAATGCCATTATGTCATAGTTTATACTACTATTTTTTAAAACATCAAACTTCTTGAAACAGATATAAAACATTCTAATGGGGTAGTTTGAGAAGCCGATGTTCAAAAAACTTATTTTGAAGTTCGTGTGCTTTATGACTTGCATTCAATTTGCTCAGTGTGGTTGTTTTACCTGTAGTTATTTTCTAGTGTAGTGATACTAGTAATAGAAATAAAATTCTCTTGGTAAACAAACCTCTAACGGCCACAATAGGAAGGTCAGATTGTATTCTTGTCTTCCTTCCCTTACCCCCCCGCATATACGCTTTTCTATTACTGTTGTAGTGCCTCCTTCAATTCAGTGATTAAGTGAATCTCTTCCACTGCTTCTGCCGGTCATGTATTGCTTGGTGTGGTGTTAATGGTGCACACTTATTGTTGTTTTATTGTCTATTGCCATGTCAGTGTAAGCCTGTGCAGACTCTATCTCTGCACCTTCAGAATCTGAGATTGATTGCCTGCTCTCAAATGTGTGTCTGCCTCTTGAAAGAACAAAGTACTTCTGCCAGGATGACAAGATTTCACACATTGAGCTATCCAGATCATCCTACCATAATCTCAGAATAATAAATCTTCCAAAATACCACATTTTTCTCTCTAGCAGTCCTGTTAACATACAAGATATTTGCTAAGGAAAATGTTTTAGTACTATGAATCATTTTATTAGAGTTTCATCATTTTTTCCGCAAGGGAAACTCAGAATTATTCATCAATACAGAATTGCATGAAATAAAATCCAGATTGTTGGTTGTTTTCTTCTATTATTATTATCATCTTAAATTTCACTGTTTAAATGGATTTTTTTTCAGTATTTTTGTTCGTTAAGTCATGCTTGGAAGTGAGTTATCTTTTCCATGATGTGGCCTTTGTTTCTTCCTTTGAGTCATTATTACTGCAAAGAGTATCATACTTCAGTTCAACTCATTTATTGGACAATATTATGCTGATAGTTACATCACACTTCTCGAATTCTTCACTGGATGCTTAAAGTGAAAAAAGCTCAACAGTAAGTCATTTCAGAGGGTGTATTGTTAGCACATTCTCAAAACTTACTAAGCTAATGGTGTGAATTCACAGATTGTTTTAAGAAATATAAGTGAAAAAGCAGTACTTCAGAAGAATGTACTGTAGAGATTCACCACACATGGTTTTTGGTATTCTGTGACTTGATCAGAAAGCTCATTTTACTGAAATACTTGATAAATAGTATCTAGTGCAATCCTAATTAGCTTAATCTGTTCTCACTGAGAGTCCAGAGGTATTCCAACTGCTAAAGGTTGATTTAGCAAGTGTATCTTGCTTTTATGTCCAAACAGATCCTTAACTATCTATTGCAGAAGGTAAGATCTTTTCATGGAGTAGCATGCATTGTTTTTAATTAACTATTGTTAATCGAACAGAATGGAGTGGTTCAGTTGGAAGGAGACCTCCAGTGATTAAGTCCATCTGTCTGACCATTTCAGAGCTAACCAAAAGCTAAAGTATGTTATTGAGGTTGTTGTCCAAATGCCTCTTGAATACCGACATGCTTTAAGCATCAATCACCTCTCTAAGAAATCTGTTCTGGCGCTTGACCACCTGTATGCTCAATAAACTTTTCCCTAATGCCTTCTCTGACCCTCCCCTGGCAGCTTTGTGCTGTTTTCCTCCTGCTGTCGGTTCCCAGGAGTGTCTGCTTCCCCTCCTCAGGGAGCTGCAGAGAAGCGATGTCGCCTCTCAGCTTCTTCTCCAGACTGGACAGCCCAGTGTCAGCCTCTCCTCACAGGACATGCCTCCAGCCCTGTTACCAGCTCTGGTGACCTCCTCTGGGTGGGGATCTGTATTTCAAAACTTAAAAAAATATGATACTTATTTTGGCCATCATCCTTTATGGAAAAGAACCATTTTCATATCATTTCAAATATTTAGCAACCGGTGACTCAGCTAATTATCATCTGAATCACTTTGTTTCAATGTGTATCCTGGAAAACTGGGCTATTTTAGAAGAAAAATGCAAGATCAAATCTTACAGGAAGTGGTTCTTTGTGGAATATGCCTCTTCATTGTATGCTCCATAGCATAAACTTTTTGTCTTAAGGATTGGTCTGTTTCTTTTTGTAGCACACCTAGAAAATTTTAAGGTATTACATCTTCTGAGTTGCTTGATGATATTCAGAATGCCTCATTGCTCAGAAGATGTTTTTGTTCTGGTGAAATTAGTAATTATTCTCCAGATTCTTGTTTCTTTTTCTTTTTTTTTTCCTAATCAATCTCTTTTCCTGGAACTCGGGGGAGTATGATAAGAAAAAAAAAGTCTCTCATTGGCAATCACCAACATTGCATTGACGTTCCTAAATTTCCATCAGTTTTGAAACTGGAGCTATCCACAGGCTTGTGGAAATGCTTACTTCCCAGCGTAGTGTATTTATCCCCTCCCTCCTTTTTTTTTATTAAGCTGGTGCTGGCCAGTTCTATTTTGATTATTATCCAAAATCAGAATTTACATCTGAAGTCTGAGAACTGCAATTTTACGTCAATTGAGCAAAGAGCTTTTTGTCTAGTCAAAGCTAATTGTTTAAGTTGTCTCTTGTAGACAGTGGTAAGAAATGGACATTCCCGTTTTTAAAGCAGCTTGATAATTTAGCGGATGTAGAGATGCCTGTTAAGGGAAGCCTACTTAGAATGGCAACTTCACATATCAGTGATACCGCATAAAGCTGTATTTCTGTGTTTTGTTCAGGTGTAGGAGACTGAATTGCAGAGAATGTTCGGGGCATTGCTGCCTGATTGGCCAAGAATGGCGTATTTTGTTGCTTCAGTAGAGGGAAAGAACCTAGCTACATTTAGAGTGATTGATTAATGTATGTAGTTTCAAAAGCAATCTGATAAATACGCTGCCCAGAGTTTGTTTTTAAATTATATCTACCTGCAGCCTTTTTCCCCTCTGTTATTAAATGACGTTATCAGTAGTATGAGATGTAACTTGGATTGTTAATAACTATGGACAGTGGCTGCAGCATTTACTGTTTTATCTGTAATGCCTGGCACATTTCTTGGTAGTGCAAAATATTAATAGCAGCTGCTGGAGGTAGGAGAGTAGGGCTATCAGCACTAGCAGATTGTTGAAAACAAGTGTTTTCGGTCCCCTTGACTATGTTAGGTTGTCTCAGTACACTAATGAATGAAATGTTCATGTCCTCACTCTGCACATAGCTGATGCACATTAACTTTAAGCAGGTGATTTGCCACATTGAAGTTATTAGATCTTTAGATGCAGAACCATTTGACAGATTGGTATCTAAATTAAAATTGCCTGGCTGTGAATACGCAAGGATGTTAGGAAAACCATGTGAGAAGGCTTATTAAACTTTTGCATGTGCATTTATTTCTAGAAGCTGCAGGCTATGCATCGCTTACCTGGACAGGAGAGCTGCACTAAAGCTTGTCTAGCTTGTCAAGGGGAAACTAGTATTTAATATCCTTTATGGTAGGTGTGATCTTACTGTTGTTGTTCAGATGCATCTTCAGTGCTCATCAAATATCAGCTTACTATTGAAAACAAAGATGTTGTTGGTACACTAGAGATTGAGCAGTCTGAGAAAGTTGGTTGTCTCATACCATAGCTAAAACTATGGTAAAAACAATCACTTCTTGCTTACTCCCTAGAAAATTTCATTTTCTATGAAATGTAAGCATTTACTTCCTTTAATATCATTAAAATATTCTCTGGATGTCTCATGTATGTCAAAGTTCACTTCCTCCTATCTAGTAGCTAAACATGCATTTTTTTTCCAAAGAATATTGAAAGTATCTTATTTCTTTATTTGTACTTGTTATGTGAATCGTGTTGTCATCATTAATATCAGTTGTTTGTTTTTTCTCCACTATTTGATAAACATAGCATACGCCAGTTAGCAAGTAGCTGTGCAAGTAAATATTTATATGGTATTTTCACTTCTTGTAAGCAAAGTTTAATGGTGATTTTGCTGTTTTTCTTTAAGTTGTAGTAACCCTAACATTTCTTAGAATTCTTGACCAAAACATTTAAATATTTTTAATATATAAATACCTTCTTTCATGCTTAGTCTTGGAACAGTTATGTACTTTACTTTGATTTGAATACATAGCTTCTTTGACATATTTGAGTCATACAACTACCAATTATCTTTCACTCCTGGACAGCTTTATTGATTTATGGATGCAAAAGATTACTTTAGGAAACCTTGTCTGAATAAATGGATCTTGGAAATGCTTCATAAACATAGCCCACTGAGAAAATGTGCAGATAAATGTAAATGTATATACAGCCACACACACAAAAAAATGATGCACGTACACCAGAGATGATAATGTGTATCTAGTGCATTTATATATAGCCACAAATATAGAACACAAAAGAAGTATTTGAAGAAAAATTCTTCTAGAAGCTCAAAATCAGGAAAACACACTTAAGATGGCTTTAGGGGAAGGAGAGAACTTTTAAATGCTAGGAATGTATGTAATGTTCCTTTTTATTTGGGGTTTTTGGAAAAAAAAAAAAAAAGTTGAAAGCAAACCCCAGCAATTTCGTGATGTCAGATTGTACTGATATCTGCGTATGCAGTAATTATCTTTTACTCCTCAGGTACTTGCCACTGGTTTACAAATTGGTTGTAGCAGTTAGTTGTCCTATGTGTACCAGCCACTAGAGGGGGAATGAGACTCGTTTTTTTCACAAAGTTTTGCAGGCATTTGGCTGGAGAAGGGAAATGTCTTGAGATTCTTCATTTTAAGTTGTGTAGAGTAAAGTCTTATGGCTGTTCTAACATGGTGTCCTCTAGGTCTAATTCGCATTTGAAATTAATAAAATCACAGAATAAGTCAGGTAGGGGAAGATCTCTGAAGGTAGTCTGGTCCTCAAAGCGAGGCAAACCTCACAGGGAGCGAACTTCCAAGTTTAAGCAAGTTGCTTTGTCTAGGTGGGTGTTGAAAATCTCTGAGGATGGTGATTGTACAGCCTTTCTGGGCAACTCGATCCAAATTTTGACATGCAATGTTCACAGTGACCTTGTTATTCCTAAAATGTAATTGGCTTAACTCAGCTGGACTTGATTCAACATATCTGTGTCTTTCTGGAATGTCCAAAATCAGATGTGGCTCTCTGCGTGTGCTGTCAACATTGTATGCAAGTGCCTTACGTACAAAAATGTTAATGTTAGATGTTGCCAAGGAATAACAGAGATCATGGTGTCGTGAGTACTGTGTTTTAAATATATGAAAACTCAGGTCTGAGTTTTTCATAGCTATTGGTACTCTGCTATGCCTCTAAAGAAAGGCTGCCATGAGTGGTAGTTGTGAGCACACTGCAATGTGAAATGCAATGTAAATACAACTGTAGAGATTCCTCTTAATCACATTTTACATCTGTTTGTTTACCATTTTTCTGGCACAGTTCTTGTTTGCTCTAAATGAAGTGTATTGGTTCTGTAAGAGGAATGAGGTTAATTCTTTCAATTCATATAAAACAGAGTTGGTTTGTATGGAATAGATCAAAAAGACTGACAAAATTAAAATAATTTTTCTGAGAAATGCATTTTTCCTCTTATATCCAATGTAAATTTCCCCTCTTTTAGTTTGAAACCATTTCCCCTTGTCCTACCACAGCAGAACCTGCTAAACAGTGGATAGGAATCAGCGTTAAGTGAACTGTGCAAACCCGTGCTCTCACCAGGGTTGTCATTTGTGTATATTTACTCCAGGTTCTCAATATGAGTGAAAACTCATTCAAAATAATTAAGTTTTTCAAATCCATCTGCTTGGCAGGCTAAGGCGGGAATTCCCTTGCTTTAGGTCATGGTAGCAGTCCGAGTTGTGGTGTTTGATTTTCATTCTTACGTAGGAAACAGGAGTGTTCATTTATTTGTGAGAGTTCAAGAGTTGTTAATACTTATTTACTAAAATTGAGACTTTCTGTGTGTATAACAGCTGTGCTGATACTATTGTATGCAATCCAGAGAGCGCTGGACCCTGTTACAACTTAAAGATACACGAATAGAATCAAGTAGCATTTGTTTTCAAGGAAACTTCACTATGTGCCAAATAAGGAAGGAAGAAAATACTCAGAGTTCCTTGCAGTAACTTTACTTTTCAGCAGACAGTTGCAGAAGCTATCTTAAGCTATGAAATAATATGCTGCAGAATTACAGGAAAAGAGCTACGTTGTTAGAACCTGTCATTTATAATTACCATCATTTCTACAGATGTTTCTATGTTACTGTTGTTACTCTAAAGTAGGTATGTAGTTAATACACGTTATCAATATATGCAGTCTGAGCTATTCACCTTTGTCTACATTTACATCTCAAGATGTGTTACATCAGTTTGTACTATACAATCCACACTCTGCAAAACTGCGAGTCTAATCCATAAAGATTATCTTACATATATAAGCTTATGTTGCAAAGCTGCTAATCTCTTTGCTCTGATAAGATCTCCGAATGTAAGTATATTTAGATATTTTTTTAAGTGTGCACTGGAGTAAGGTTTCATAAGATTCTCAAGGTTATAATGTATGTAGGTCATTCTAAAAGTCGCCTATTATTTATTTCCATATAAATGACAACAAAGAGTGCAATAGCACTGTTTGATAGAGCAAGTTTTCAACAAGACACTATTTTTTTTTTTCAATATAGTCACCACTTTTAGCTATGCATTTTTTTGCCAGCAATGAACGAGAGTCTGCATGCTGTGCTTGTAAAAATCTATACCTGGAGGTGGCTCACTGTTTCTGCTGCTGAAACACACTACTCACTGTCTCAGTGTGCTCACATCCACTGTTCAGTCTCCAGAAACATTCAACAAGTATCAATGAATGTCATTGGGTGCCATTTTTTCCACATGGAGGAATCCAGTTATACCTCTTTTTTTCATACACACTTCCATGTCAGATGCCATTTTGTCATATTGCCCCTCTGCTGCTATCTGTCATGTGACAACAATATGTAATGGGATATTGGTGGGAAAGTTCAACCTCTACTGCCCTACCACCACCATCTGCCTCTGATGTTGTGGGCCAAAATCATAAAGTAGGAGGTGTTACTTTCAGAGCAGCCCTTGTTGGAAAGTATTCTCATATTCCTGTTCAAAAAGAAAGAAAAGATCTTAAGAACATCCTGTGAAGTAATATTTCTTGTTTTAAGGACGTGTACTTTAGCATCTTGAACAAATTAGGGCTCAATACTTGTTTTGTTTGTTTTTCAAAATGTGTAGTCATCTAATTTTATAGAGGGCAACAATAGACTAAAGAGATGAGGAGTAATGTATACAGTCATATAAAGTAAGACCTTCACAAAAATAGGCTATTAATCTAGATTGTGTTAATTACATTCTTCTAATTTAACAACTCAATGCATTTTCTTTCTTAAAAGGCATTGAATTTGTCTAGTTTTGATTTAATTTTTAAGTCTTCTAAAATGTTACTTATGGTAAAATCCTACACTTTAATTTGATTTCTTTGGGCAAATAGTGTTTTTATGGGGTTATTTGCATACAGTACCATGTTTAATAATGTTTAAAAGATAGGCAAGGAATATTTTTGGATATTGATATGTTTCACCTGTATGAAGCTTAATTTGGAACAAGTACTGAGAGCATTTAAGATTATGATGTCATGCTTAAGATTCTTCTGGAAATAAACTCAGGTCTTGAAGTAACATAAGCAATACTCATGTATTCTAAAGATTCTTCTTTTAGTGCTATCTCTGTTTACGTAGACCAACTGAATTAAAAATACTTACCCTTGAGCAATTCATACAGTGAAATATACTCTGGAACTTGATAAGTGGCTGTGGTGGCTTGAAGTAGATAAGCTGTAGAACTGCTCCTGCATTTCCTATATATGTGACGGTGTTCCAGCTGTGTCCTCAAAACCTGCTATATGAGACCAAGCAGTGTTTCCTGCCCTGCCTGCCATGTCCTGCTTCCCATAGAAGGGAAACCTCACAAGTCTAAAGGCTAATTGGAGCTGTTGCTTCTGGTAATAACGTGCAGAAGCTGGAACTCAAAAAAAGGGCAAATAGAAATTTACTTTCTAATTTCCCAAGTCACCTCCTGCAAAAACAGGAAGTGTGACTGATTTCCTTTGCTGGCACCAATTACCTTGTCCTACCCCACTTTATATGCAGCTTGGGGATACTGTTCTGCTCAATGTATTCAATCTTGAAAGCTTCCTGAAATAGCCTTGGAAGAGAAATAAAAGTCTAGAATGACTTTTTGAAAGGCAGAAGGTAACTAGTATTAAAAGCTGACTGGCAGGATGGCTTCCTGGCTGTTGTCAAATGGAAATAGAAATTAAATTTAGCAGAGTTCATGAGTAACGCCACACTAAGGAGCTCTCAATCAGTAGCAAAATAGATAGGAGCTGTCATGCCCATTTGCAACAGAAGTTGCAATCTGATGATATAAAATTATCTTCAGACTGCTCTCCTTGAACCAGCCTAGATTCTGTCTGATTCCTGTGCCACTGCACACCTAATGACACAGTTCCATTTGAAGTCTTTCTGTTCAGCTTTCTGTGTTGTAGTATATAATAATATTCTAATTGTTTCAAATTGAACTGAATTTCATTACGTATTTAAGCTTTAGCTCAATGTCATGCAAATTCTGGCCTACCCAATGGTGAAAGGGGTTTACTGGATCATTTATATCCCAATATTCTAAGCATGAAGTTTTCCCAGATACCAGCTCTTCAGAAAAAAAAAAAAAAAAAAATCACAGATATATCTTCAAGGATGGCATTTAAATGTTCTTCTCATGTTATGGGCATTTAGCACAACACAGTTTGTCCTCATATCTGATGTTTCTAAGTGAAAAACAACGTTTATGTTACTTATTTCAATGGATGTTCAGAGAAATTCAGTAAGGAAGATATTTGTTTACTGAGTGTATCAACTTGAAAAAATGCAATGAACTGTTTACAGACGTATTTATAATAATTTGGAGAATGTAATAAAAATAAAATAAGGGAGTGGGGGCATCTTTTCTTCCAGGTATTATGTAATCAAATAGAAATAGATCCTTTAGGCTATGTCTCCATGGTGATTGTAAATATAAGCTAGCCATGATTTTTAAAAAGTGTTCAAGGCTTGTGAGTTGCTTCACTTTTTGCATGGCCAGATTTTGTAGTAAAGGCTTCACTATCCAACATTTTATCCAGATATACAAGAGCTAATTCTAGATGTTTCAGCACATAACCCTTTATTTTGGAAGTCTGAGTTGCTCATTTAGTTAGTTTTATACCCCTGTGCAAAACTTCAGCATTTGGAATTAAATGGAGCTTATTTTAGCATCTTTGCTTATTTGTCTAGAAGCACTTTCAAGTACTTGAATTCTACACTAATGTTAAACAACTGCTTGTTTTGTTTGCTCTGTAGCAATGTGAAATTGAAAAGCATCTTTGCAAGCAGATATCTCTGTAGATTAAAAGCAAATTATCCGGTTTTCTGGTGCAATTTGAAACGTGCATAATATGAACTTTTAGTATCTATTGCAAAAAAAAAAAACCATTTAGTTTATTTTGAAAGTTAACAGGAAAAGTGCATTTTCTTATTTTTTTTTCCACATGAATTTAGTTCTTGACTCTTAACAGTAAGTTAAAATAAAAAATAACATTGAAAAACAAAACAAAAAACCTGAAAGGCAAAGTGACTGATTCAGTAAAGCAGAAAAGTCTCGTTAGGGACCTTCCATGGCCGCTCCGTGCTGGCATTTGATCATTCAGCTGTAGTGATTCAATCATTCCACACAGCTAACTTACTGTGTTTCTTCATTCACGTCACAGGAGATTATGTGAAAACCCTGACCAGTGTTTGCCTGTGTAGGCAGACTGAACTAATCTGTATTCCTGCATGCAAAGAATAAGGTCCTGGCTTGTAACCTTGTTAGCAACCGCAGGGAACCTCTCAATGTAATTTGAAAGTTGAAACTTTGGGTTTGTAGGGAAGGGAGATTAGAAGAAGCATTGCACAGCTTCCTGCTAAACAAGAAGATATTAGTCCAGTCAGAAATCTCTTACTTCAAGATGATTTGTATTAAATAGATATATTTATCATCAGAGTTTATTTTTAAAGGACAAAATGGCACAGCAGGGACACAGTTTTTTTTCTGAGTCACTCAGCTTTAGATACAAATTTGGTTAGGAGAAGAAAATTGAGAAGGAAACAAAGTAGCACAAGCAATTAAGCATGAAGAAAAGTACAGGTTTGAGAATGGTAGCACAGCTTTCAGTATAGGTAGTACAGGTGCCAAATGACTTTACTGAAAATGTTTCATATTGCTCTTATTAATAGTGGGGGAAAAAAAAGATATTCCCATATTATATTCTCATACCTTCTACAAATTCTCTAGAGCTGTTGTAAATGCCTGTTGCCATCATGCAAAGAGTTTCAAGATGGATTTTGCAGGAACAGTTCAGCTAAATTTTGCTGTGGTCCAGTAGCTTGTTGCTACTATGGTACTTCACGTCATTAATTTAGGATGAGTTGACATTGTGCAAATAGGAGAGTAAAAGTTTCAAGGCTTGCTAGAAAGCTCAATTAGAAGGGAAACTCTTGAAAGAGAGAGAATGCTGACAAAATAAAAGTGGTTATTGTGCCTTTTTGCATTTTCTATCTTCAACCATTATTTCCATCTTGAATGCATTGTTTAATGCATTTTCATCCTAAATATTTTTTCTATGATTTTAATTGAAACACAGAGTTTGCAGAGACTCTTCTACATCAATACGCACCAAAATTTTGTAAAACAGTTACAATAAATTGTTCCTCTTTTCCACTTCCCTGACTGTAAGAAACAAGAGAAGAAAGAGGGAAAAAGAAATAATTGTTCAAATCATTGAGACTGACAAAAAAATCTTCAGGGTATCTCTGTGACTTGATTGTTCTTGATGTTCATTTTCTCACTTCTTAATCATTTTGTGTTTAAGATACCCATTGCAACATGATGGAAGAACTGTATGTTCTTCCAATGAAGATCTGTGATTGTGGTTCCTGGCACATTTGCAGATAATTTGTTTGAATGATTGTTGCAGTAATATTTTATGTCTGGGAGTTGATTGTATTTCAATCATTGCTATCGCAGAATTAGTTTTCTAGACTAAGAAAAGGAAGACAATCAACTTAATTAGGTGTTCTGTATTAAAACAATGTCATTGATCTCAGTGAAAAGGTTCTTAATGAAGAACTTGATTGTAGTCTGGGAAATATGTCATTAAGCAAACAGCAAAAAGATGTTAATAACCTTTTGTCCTTCCTAACAGGCAAACATTATGTCATAGCAAGTGCAATGTTCTTCTTCAATGTACATTATGAAGTGATTTCACTGTGAAACTTATCACTTTTGAACATTAGTGGAAGTTTGGTCATTTATTTGGATGTTCTACCTGATCTCCAGCCTATAACAGATTGAAGGGTGATGAAAGAAGCAAAACATGACACCATCTTGTAGAATGAGGGGAAAACAAATATAAAACAATGTTATTTTCTTCTGTGATTGTTTAGCCATGTCTCCAATTATTGAAGACTAAAAAAAGCAATTTCAGTAATTTATTTATGAAATAGATTAGCAGAACATATGAACATATGCATTTTTCCATAACAGCTTTGGATGGTAAATGGATTTTGCAAGACTTTATTTATTGGATAGTTGTAGTGTACATCAAAACCCTCAAAGCTGGAAATACTATAAAAATGTAGGTTTAAAAAATAGACCCTTTATCTCAAGCTTTCTAGTAGCCTTTCAAAGGTGAATAAAATTCTCGGTGATAAATTCACAAGATTAATATTAGATTACTTGCTCTTTAAGATGGCAAATTTGATTTGATATTATTTACGAAGCAGATGATTTCTGAATTATTTTATAAATGTTAACAAAAAAACTCTATTCGTTCTGAAAAATCCACATCCTATTGTGTCATCCAGAATTTCAAATGTATGGCTAGAAAATAATTATTTGCAAGTTGCTGAGCTATAAAATAGGATAGAATCATACTGAGATGACCAAATGATAATGGTTCTCTACAAAAAATTTACAAAGAATTTTCCAGCTGTGAATTCAGTCATCTAACAAAATGCTCTTATGTTAGTGAAAATTATTTAGAATAAGTAAATGTACATAGTTTCTTCTTCCTACAGAAAGTGGCTCACTATTCTAAATGGAAGCTTGTCTTTTTATTTTCACCTTCTTCTTTGAGGGACATATGTGTAGTGAAAACTGAGGAAGAGACCCACTAACACCTGTGTCTGATGGAGCTTTTCAGACCAGTCTGGAATGCAGGAAACAGCTGTGACATTGTGCTAAGTGCCCAGAAAATCTCGTGGAAATGATGACATATTTGTGTGGTGTGAAGTTGCCAATGAACATTGTTCCCATCAATCATTGAAAATAGTAACACTGAATGTGAGGTGGTGTCCTAATTAACAGGAAGGACTTATTCAAATGAAGACTTATGTAGTCATCATTTCCAAGCCTGGGTACTAGGATGTGGTTCTGTAGTGCTGTAATCTGAACCACTTGTCTACGTTTCTCTGATAGCTGCAGAGAGAGTGTGTAGAGACTAACCTCCCAGTTTGCACACCAAAGTTTGGTGAACCATGTTAGGTAGCATGTGCAAATCTAATCAAAGCCTTTATGTTCCACGAAAAATAAAAAAAAAGTTAAACTGTGAAATCGGGAACAAAAGGTTTTTTTGGGTTATTCCAGTCCCAGATGTCTGGTAATACTGACCCTAATAAAAGCATTCAGCTTTTGTCAAGGAAGATACGTGGCTGTTATTTAAAAGTAATCCTCAATGAGATGATGTATGTTAGTAGAACCCTACAGTGTTCTGCTGGTCTTGGAAAACCAGTATCTTGACTCACTGATATTTTATTGTTTAACGCTCAAATCATGGGCAGATTTTCCCCTGTGCATAGAGTCAGCACTGTTATTTTATTAGCCTCTGACTGCCTGCGATAAGCTCAGCCCTAGCCTGGAAAGAAGTTACAATCACTGTTTCAGAAAATTTGAATAATCTTCCTTGTTAATTCCATAAGCAGAGGAAACTATTTGATAGACTAGATGCATTCAACAAATTGTGAAAATCTCATACTTTGGACATCCTAAATGGCATAAAGAAGGATCTAAGCATTTGTAGGTCAGATCTGCATTTCAGATATGTTAGGACTGGAATGGTTTAGCCAGGTTATCCTGGTACCCTCTCCAAAAGTCCAAATCTCTTGAAAATGTTCTGCCTGAACAGTCCAGCAAGTGCTGGAATAATAATAATAATAATAGGGGGGTTGGACTAGATGATCTCTAGAGGTCCCTTCCAACCCCTACAGTTCTGTGATTCTGTGAATAATAATAGTACAAATAAGTTTTGAAATGGTACATGGCTACAAACATTGTCATTGGCTTGTGTCTAATCATTAATTCTCTGTTAAAGAAAATTAGTAAGATCAACTGCATTTATATCAATATCCTGTTTTCAACAATGACCAAAAATTGAAGCCTAGGAAAACCTATAAAAAAGTAGAGTGTTCACAATTCCACTGTCTGTAATATTCCCTCAGCTTCTAACCACTTCCTTTAGACTACGTCCCTGGACAAGGACTGTATTTGACAGAAGTTCTCTCTATATTCAGTGAAAAGCTATATTTTCACCTATGGACATTTTTATTTTCATTGCTCTGTTTTTGAACCATGTAGACTGTACCATACACAGGATGGCAAGGATGTCCACAGTTTAACAGGATGTTACATGAAAAAAACACCTCTTGTTTCTTTGAAACCTATACACTGACAATTTCATTTGATGGACTTGTAACTCTGTATCAGAATGTGAAGAAACTATCCATTTTCACACTCTTCATGCCATCATTTCAGACATCATATCTCCCTCTAAGAGTCACTTTCCAGATTGACAAGTCTCAGACTGTTCAGTAATATCTTCTTAAGAAAAAAATTTCCAGAATCCTGATCATCCTCACTGTTCTATTCTAGTTCTAACCATATCACGCTGATATGGCAGAGCAAAGCTACATGCACTGCACTTGATTCAAACAGGCTGGGTTTTTTTTGTTGTTGTTTTTTTGTTTTGTGATCTAATGATGTTCTGTCTTGATCTTCATTTCATTCCTGATGATTCTTAATACGGCTGATTGCTAAGTAATGTTTTCCTGGAAAGGTCTGTAACGGCTTCCAGCCACAGCTGCTAAGTGGTAATAATTTGCTCAGAGGCCGTCTTTTCATATGTAAACAGAGTTTTTTCCACACTTGTGTCACATTTTAAGTCTTCTGCAGTCATACTACTGTTCAGTCTGGTAAAATATTTCTGCAGTTTGCCCTCATGTTTGTTACTCCAATATGAGAACTTCCTTTTTGCTCTTTTTTTAACTAATGTTGTATCTGTGCAACAATCTTCCATTTTATCCTACTTCATTTTTCTTTCACAATGAACATTTTCAGTATCATTTTGGGGATCTAAGTAGAAATTCAGTAGAGTAGATGAATGGGTCCTTCCTATCCACATAGACACATTCAAAAAAGACACGCTGTCTAATAAAATGTGACTTCCTGTTGCAGTGCCTGTGTTGACTGTTCCACAGTACGCTGTATTTTATCTTTGCATCCACTATACCTTTTCTTACAGGTCTGTAAAATTCTCATGAAATCTTCACAAGTTGTTGTAGCATGCACCATCTTCCAGGCACTGTACCAAGACAGTGCCCTTTGTTTTGTATTTCATTCTCCCTATATCTCCCAATGTATTTCAATGTGAAATCAATCATTTTTTGTCTTCCCAAGTAGTAATTTGCCTTTCAGAAAGCAAAGTTTTGCCTTTCACAAATGCTAGAATAATAGTCCACTCTGCAAGTTGCATTTTATCAACTATCTCCGATATTACAAGTCACACAGATTTCACTATTGAAACCTGTCGACAATGGTTTTCTGTATTTATATAAAAATAGAGCTAATTTAAAAACAGTTTTGCTTCCCTGTGCTTTTGTGTGTAAAAAAAAAAAAGAAGAGGTTTTGTTTTCACTGGAGTGTCAAAGCCCACGTTGCTAGGAAGGAGTCTAAGTTGTACGAAGCTCCTTCATGTGTGATAACTGAGTTTTGTGGTCTATGTTTAAGCAAGTTCAATTGCCCTGTGGTTGTTTTGTGTGAGCAAGGCTGATGGTAGTAGGCAAGACAGAAAAAGCCTAACATGGCTCATTAAAGTGTGTATCCAGTTTGATGACAGATGGTTGTGGTGGGAGAGGAAATCAATAGCAGTTATCTGTTTTGGACTTTGCTGCATGAGAATAAACATTGAGCGCTACTGTGCCTGTTTTCTTTGTAGAGCAAAGATGTACTTGCAGCCATGATAATGATCATAATAAAAACTCTGCTCTCCATAAGAATTCCCAAAAGCAAAAATGTGGTTTCTTTGTCACAGCAGCAAAAATTACTGCTGGTGAAAGGGGGAGTATCATTTCAGTTCCTACAGTGGTAAGTGAAGTACGGGGGCACCGTGATCCTATGGTGTTGCTGTTGTGTCAAACAAATTATATGAGTACATTTTTGTCAGGTCTTTTGTGGTTAATAAAATAAATATGTACTGTGTATTGGACCAAGGGAAAACACATTTGTGCCACTACTGAAAATTCATGATTTCTTAAGTAACGTTTATGCACATATTATGTATATTTTATGTCATTTTCTGTCAACCAAGCATGTGCCATTCAGTTTGCCATGGTTTCACTGATAGGCTGATATTTTTCTGGAATGTTTTTACTTGTGGTAATATTTGTTACTTTATTCTTTAAAATATTTTTCTCTAAAAGAAAAACTTGGTGAGCTAATTAGTTGATAGCAGGTTTAGTTGCTGTCTATTGAAATAAATGAGGCTTTATCATTTCATAGCCTCAAGATACACTTGAGATAAGTACCTGTCTTTAAAAAAATTATAAAAGGTCTTCTAAGGGTGACTTAGGGTATGTAAAGACTGACAAGTATACTCATAGCTGAAATATTCACGTCTGCCCTTTTCTCCTCTCTTTATCAAATCTCAGCATGCTCTCAGAAATGAAAATTTACTGAATGCAATAATGTTTTTCCAGCAATGTTTTTTTCTTCTCCATCTATACTATGTTATAGTTTAAATTGCCTTTAAACTGCTGCATTTATAAATCTTTCGGACAGATTAGAGCTTATGGTCTTGATGTTGCACAAATTTTCTCCTGTCGCTCCTATAGAAATGGCCTGTGGAAGGATATGTTCCCTCATCTGGGTTTAAAGGAATGAGTCTTTGTTCCCTCCAGAAGCCTAGAGTTCGTTTGCATTTTCAAGGACAAATCTCTTTGAAACTAACAAGGACTGTCAAAGCTGCTTAAATGTGTCAGCTGTGATAATGTATTGCAGAGGCTTGTCTAGCTCCATATCCCCAACATCCATGTTGGTATGGGGAATTTAGGAACCTTGGCCTTCTTTTCTAACATTGTAGATGGTACAGAACCCTTACAAGTTCAAACTCAGATTTTATTAATGTAAGTCTTCCTTCCATTTAAATTTTACGAAGTATTTCTCTGAAGTGAATACACTGAATGTAAATAACTATCAAGTTTAATTCGTTCATTTAAAAAAGGAGCTTAAAAATGAATTTTCAGTCATGCCTGTATCATGTTGTTCTTTTTCATGTAAAGGAAACTCAGCAACGACATAAGAAAAAAGGGATTTATGATAGTTTGGGAGTAGGAGTTCTTAGGAAAGTCATTTACCTTTAATACATATTCGGCTGTGGACCATAAGCTGCAATAACATCAGCACATTTTAAAAGATGGCTTAAGCAACCATTTTTGTACAGAAGACAGTTTACTGGAAAACAGTAGCCATCTCTTGAGTGGATAGCAATTCAGGAGTAAACAAGCATTTCAAATTCATTTCAGAGAATACAATTGTCATGGAATATATCCAAAAATGCTGTTTATGAAATCATATTTATACATGTGCCCCACCGTGACTTTTTCTAGATGTATTTTTTCAAAATTATCATTATATACAAATATTAGTCTGTAATTTTTAAGATCCTTTATTACATCTCTAATGTAAATAAATTTTAATTTTTTTTAAACATCAATATATACATTTACTTAAAATGGACTCTGGACTTTAATATATGAAAAACAAGCATGGAAGGGACATTATTTACTTTATCACAGGCAGATAACTTGAGCTGAATGAAGCATATTGATTTCCATCCCAGGTGCAAGAGAATCTAAGTGTTAAAAATAGTTACAAGACTGTGAACTACCCTCTTCATAAATGTTTTTGTGTTGTTGCTTTTTTTACTTTTGTAAAGTGTAAGTTTGTTCAGCTTTTACAAAATGTTACACCTGTTCAAAGCAACACAAAAAATAGCATATTATTTCAAAGGAACCTTCAAAAGATTGTTAGGAGCAATTAATATAGTTATTTCAGAGATTCTTTGTCTAAAAGAAGACCTGAAATGAGGGATAATGTTTTCTGTAAACACTTCTCATTTTATCTTACACTTTAAGTAGCTAATTATTTTTCTGATATAACAATTCCCTTATCTAATGGAAGAAAGTGTAGTTTGGATGATGTTCAGTAAAATCAAGTCATATATATATATATGTATGCGCGAAGCATGCCTGCAAGTCTGTCTGCTCCCCAGATTTCTTCCCAAAAATGTCTAATTTAAAATTAAAAGAAGCAGCCGAAGAATGAAGTTGACAACAAAGAAAGAAACAACAAGGAGAAGTTCAAGCTAAACTGTAATACTTTGGTGGAGTAGGGCTGAAGAGTATCTCCAGATACAATTGAGTCTTAACAGAATGGGACTCACAAACTGCGGAGGGGAAGTTGCTGGTGGAATAGCTCTTCACTCCCGTTGCTGCAGTTGGAACAGTGTGTCTGACTGCTCTTAACAGGGGAGCCAGCTATTTAAATGATGAGGATGAAAAGACATTAACTCTTCCTTTATCTTGACATTTGTGATCAGCAGATCAAGGTGGTGATTCTCTGTCTCTTCTCTGTTCTTGTGAGACTCCATTTGGATCCCTGTCTTCCACTATGGGGCTGGAGAAGCTAATCTATGAAGAGAGACTGAGAGAGCTTCTCAGTCTGAAGAAGACTCCAGAAAGAGGTGTGGGAACCTACAGGAAAGATGGGGACATGGGGACAGACTCTTTACCAGACAAGGGACAATGGTTTGAAACTTAAAAAAAAAAAAAAAAAAATTCTTCATTGTAAGTGTGGTGAGGTACTGAAACAGGTTGCCCAGAGAATTCATGAATACCCCATTCCTGGAGGTTTTGAAGATCAGGTTTGATAGGGCTTTGGGCAATCTGATCTTGTGGAAGGCAACCCTGCCTAATGCAGGGGGGCTGGAACTAGGTGATCTTTATGGTCCCTTTCAACCCAAACCATTTTATGTTTCTATAATTCATCTCATGCATTTCTTTCCTTCGAGGATTTGGAGGGGGAGGAAAAAGAATGAGAGGTCTGAATTCCATTGATCTGGACTTGCAGGAAGATCTGCAAATAGATGCATCTCATTGAGCATTTCCTACCTCTGGCAGCTTCTTACTTCTCTGCAAGATGGATCTAGAAGGTTCTTAGAACTTCTGGTGCCCAAACAATGTAGGCTTATTAGACTATCTTTTTCCCCATTTCTTCCCTAGGCCATACCTACCAATGGTTTTGTTTCCAAGGAAATTAGAGTTTGGTCATCTATTTAGGTCTCTTATGACTAAAACGTTAGAATAACGTTCTTCCATTCCTTAACCCTCTGGCAGTGGTCCAGGAGATGACTGCTGCTCAAGGGTTGCTGAGCATTAGTCAGTGGAGGTGAGACCTTGCAGTGCTGGTAGAGTGTCATGTTGTTGCTGTGCATTGGTCAGCAGGTGGCAAATGATTGTATTGTAGCTATATATATTGTTATAATTGGATTTCTGTTTCCATTTTCCTCTTCTGTCTTAGTAAATAGTTTTGATCTAGAACTGAAAATTCAATTTCATTTCTAGTTCTCTCCCTCATCCCGTCTGGGGGGAGTGAGCAAACATTCATGTGGTGCTGAGCTGCTGCCGGGGTAAACAACATTGTTCTGCTGAGTTCTTCTGAGCAGTATATTGTCTCTTACCATTGGGATTTTTGAAGTGCTCAGTATTATTTAGGGCTCCTCCCACTAAAACTGCTAGTTCCAACTTCACTATAGTTATTTCTCCAACTGCAAACCAATGCTCATTTTCTTAAGTACCAGCATAAATTAATGTTGTCAACATGGAACTTGCAGTCTCATTGTACCTTGTCTTGCCTTAACCAAACTGTTCTTTACATTCAAAGAATCTCAAGAATACCTACAGTGCACTTCAGTCTATAGCACTGATTGCAGTTTAGACAAAAACAATAGCAAGTTTCTCACAAGTTTTAATAGTTCTGACAGCACTAGCTTACCCTGAAGTGAAAATAGTAGTATTTTCAGCATTCATTTTAAATGACACTGTATGCAAGACCCTTATCTCCTCAATTAAAATGTTTCTTCCGATTGCTTGATTGAATTCATAGTATCATGTTCCACGTTTCTTTTCATTCCATCCTTTCTATTAGAGCTCTATTTTAATCCAGTTATTTTTCTATTGCCATTTTATCATCCATCATCACTACCTTCTGAGCCTCTGAAAAGAAGTTATTGGCATTGCACATAAATTTTCTCTGGTGGAGACTAGCAGTTATATATTTTTCTCTGCGCTCATACTGACACTTAAACAGGAAGGTGTATAAAAACTAGCAAAAAAATGTGAGGAGATATATGAAATGGATTTGAGGTTTTTTGTATGTATGTGAGACAAGGAAATGTTTATATGTGAGAGCGTATGGCATGCATGGGCAGTGGCAGTACTCAAAACATCTCTCTACTTTGCTTTCAGCAATTACTTTTCCATCTCAGTATGCACTTCATGACTCTTTTCAGCTGTATCTTCTATCAGAAATTGAAAAACTTCTTCATCCACCTTGTGCCAGATACCAATATGGGAGAGGTGCTCTGTAAATCGTAAATTTGTTAAAGGCATAATAGAGATACTTTTCAGTTTGACAGAAGAAGTGCAGGAGATGGTACTTGGAATTTTGACATTTGAAGTATTGATTGTAGTATTCCTGAAAGTGAGTGACAGCCAGCATAAAACACTTTAAACTTCTGATATTGTGCTACAAATCAAGTAAAAATTTAGTCAAGATTTTCCACAGCAATACTTCAGCGTTCTTTTGGAATAAGCATAGCTAGGATGAAATAGTAGTTATGTGTTAATGTTTGTTGAGAATATGACATACGAATGACAACAATTTTTGCAAACTTTTAGAGACAGGCAATAATTATAATTGTAAAAAAGATTAAGGTCCTTTTCCCTGTTTCCTTGGGAAAGAAGAAGATCGTGCATTTTTTCCTAGAAAGGTGGCATGTAATGAGACCTGTAACCTGGTAATTCCTTTTTAAGCTGTGAAGAAAGTGTGGAGGAGAGATGATAATTTTTAGGCATTCAAACAGAACAGCTCTCTAACAGTGATCTCAGCTGAAATCAAATGGAGCATAAAGATTTCTCTTTTTGGTAATTCTGAACAGACTGGCATGTGCCTGCCAGACTTTTGGAATTGTGGTCTCTGAGCTTTGTGCTAAGATGATAATGACTAGGTAAAAATATATCTTCTCTTGATTCATAATATGAGTGAAATTAGCGTTCTGAAATTCCATGCTGTCTTCTCTGTGGCAAAGAGAGTTTCTTCTAATCCATTCTCTGTTTATGTTAAGCATATTCATTGCATGAAGCTTAAAAAGTCAAAGGAATGTATTCTCTTAGAACTACTTAAGAAAGGCTGATCACTGTATAATGAAAAAAGATACATTTTGAAGAACAGACTCTGAGGTGTTGATTTTGTCTAAAGATAGATTTTTTTAACTGACTTTTTGAGTGAAACTTATTTGAATCACAAACATATATGTATCATTATCTCTACGAAAGCCTAACATACCAAGACAAATCCTTGATCAAGCAGTACAAAATTAAATTGAAATATCTAACAAATATTCCAGTCAATCTTACTCAGCCCTGAATGAATTCCATTGCTTATCCATTCCTTCATCTTGCAATAAAAGTGAGCTCTGTCGAGGAAGCTCAGCTGCGTCTGGTATTAAGCATTTCCTGCTTCAGTAGCATTCCCCCCGATCAAGTTAGCGTTCTTCTCTCATAGGCATATGCTGTGAATTGGAGTTTTGTTTCATTCACTTACTGCTATCAAAACAGGGTCCTAATACTCCTACGGTGCTGGAATTTAATGTAGAGGTTCCTGCAGTATGTGGGAAGTCCAACCAATGATCAAAGTCCTATTGCTTGAGGCATTAAAGAAGTCTCGCTATTGAGAATTATTAAAGAAATGAAACTCTTAAAAGTATCTTTTAAGAAATGCAATCCATTCCCCCATTCCCTAGCCCAGCCCTAACATCTATTGTGCCTCACATGGCAAAAAATAAATGTGTATCTTACCAATACACACACACACTATCCAGTTCTGTACAGCTGCCTGTGTAGTTAAAGGAAGCTAGAATGAATCAAATTGTTTTGTTAAAAGCAAGATTAGAATTTCTGACCTCCTTACATAGGGCTATCTGGTATTTAAATGAAATGAATTGTTGTCGCATTAAACTGTGTAACTTACTTGCAAATTGTGAAAACATAACCTACTTAGGAAGGGGAAACACATGAAAATTATTATTACTCATTCTTGGTTGCAGAAATTTGTTCACTTGGCTGAAGGTGAGATACAAACTTCACTTGAGTCTGAAGAGCTTGCTAACCTGAGACGTGCTGCAGCACTACCACTGTCTACCTGGTTTTGTACACACAGATATTCAGATTTTAAGTTCCGAAGTATTGTAAATTCATATATAAGCATGTAACTAATTTAAAATAATAAAAAGAGAGTTGAAATAGAGTAAAAATTGATACTTCGTAGGACTGAAATTTCTGTGGTTTTGAGAAGTATGGGTTGTGCAGGTTCTTTGTTGGATATAGAGAAGACGATGGCCCTGCAATTGACATTAAACTTCAGAGAATCACTGTTCAAACACATGGTTAAAAAAAGAAAATGTGTTGATATTTCTGTGCTTTAGGAAAAAAAAATGGTATTTTCCATAATATGTGTTTTGGGTTCTTTTGCTTTTACTTTCAAGAAGACTTATATAGATATTTTATTTGGGATATTTTTAATTTATTTTACTTCATTAGAAAACTTTTAACCTTGTTGATATGCTCTTTAACAGTGAATAAGCATGACAGTATTTCAGAATAAGAGTGGAAAAGTGCACAACGGAAGCTCTTTATATACTTTCTTCTTTGCATCAGAGAGAGATCTGCAACTGCAGAGTATACCTGTGTCAAGTGTGTTGCAAATATGGCATGCTTGCTTGCCGTTCTGGTAAGCAACTTGTGACACAACCAGTAGCCCTACAAAAACCATCCTCCTTGTCACTGTAAATCATTCCCATGGCTTTGATTACTGTCTTGATAGCTTCCACTTCAGTAGTGCAGATGAAATTGCCAATTATAACACTTCAGTTCATCTCCCTGTATGGAATGATACATTAATGAATTGGTTTGAAAATAAGTGTGATACCACTTCAATACTTTACATGCAGAATTCATCTGCTAGGATTTCTGTGTTTTAAATTGTATGGCCTCAAGGTATCAGGAGGTATTTAGATGGTTTCTGAACATCCCACACTGAAATTTGTCAGCTGTATATTTTTTCCTTCCAAAATAAAAGTGTTGGTGAAGAACAGTAACTAGAAAGAGTGAGATTCTTAATTTGGTAGTGAGCAAATGAGGTAGGAGTCAAAGCAACGCACGCAGATGATGCAGACATCATGAAATCATCATGTACATCATGACTTTGGGAATAAATTATGTGACATTTCTTTTTCTCTCCGTTTGTTTGTAGGACTCAAATTAATGTTGTTCGCAGAGTAATACACATCTCTATCTGCTGAGCTATGTTTATTTCATTTCATTCATTCATTTCACCATTCGTTTCTTTCTCCTGCTTTTTTTGCCATCAGAAGGTACTTGGTTCCATTTGCTTCATCCATTTATTCATGACTTTGACTTGGTAAACGTGATATTGTCCCTCTTTTATTACTCAACTCTTAAGTCATTCTGACAGTAGAAACTGCTGTTCCAGTCAGAGCAGGTTCATTAGGTCCTCAGAAAGCAGAAGCATCTTTACACCTCTAGCCTTGCTGCACTAAGTGCTGTGGCATCAAAAGATCCAGTTCATAAGCTGATCTAGGACAGCATCCAGCAGAGCTTATAATATTCACAGAAGTATTCTGTCACAGTGGATGTTGAAATTATTACCTCTCATTTGCAATTCGATGAAACTGTCATTTTTCCTTGCTGTTCTGCTTCTTTTCTACCATATGTTCTCCTTAATATAACCAGTTGGGCAGCACTCTTGGTATCATTCATCCACCTCATCTCTTGCTTCTGTCACTCACAGTGAAGTCTGCTTTCTGTAGCACCAGCCTACTGTTTGCTACCTGTGACTGCTTTCTAATTCCTTTTATCCCAGTGAAAGAAGTTCACTATCAATATGGACTCGTTTCCTCAGCATTACACATTTCATATGAAAAGTTCTGTTACTTGTGCACATTTTGAAGTTCTGATTGAATGTTACATAAGTAATATGATTAATTAGCACTTGTTACTGCTTTACATTTTCTGAGTACTGCACAAACTAGTTAATCAAGCAGTTAACAAACTAATTAATCCAGCAAAACCAACTAACAGTTACAGGAGTTATTTTTCCTCTTTGCCCTTGTACAGTCCTCTTGTACACTGGTGTGCTGTGAAGTCTATAATCAACAGTATGTCTAAATAGTTCTCCTGATTAGCTGAATTCTTTAATTTTCGTAAAGAAAAATATAGTTCAAAAACAGTGCTTGTGTAGGTAGATATAATAAAGCTGATTTGAGTGTGGAAATTTTAAAAAGCTTTTTACTTCATCTAATATTTCTATTCAAATCTAAAGCAAAATTGGCAGCCAGTGTGAGCAGAGATAGGCCAGCAGCAGAAATATACAATTGTTATGGCTGGAAAAGACCACTGAGATCATCTAGTCCAACCATCAGCTCATCACCACCATGCCCACTAACCATGTCCCTCAGTGCCACATCTACACGTTTCTTGAACACCTCTAGGGATGGTGACTACCACTTCCAATGTCCAACTACTCTTTCCAAGAAGAAATTTTTCCTAATGTTCAACCTGAACATGTCCCATCTCCCCCACAGCGCAACTTAAAGCCATACCCTCTTGCGCTATTGCTGTTACTTGGGAGAAGAGTCTGACCTCCACCTTGCTACAGTCTCCTTTCAGGTCACTGTAGAGAGTGGTAAGGTCTCCCCTGAGCCTCCTCTTCTCCAAACTAAACAATCCCCGTTCCCTCAGCTGTTCCCCATTAGACTTGTGCTCCAGTCTCCTCACCAGCTACACTGTCCTTCTGTGGACACGCTCCAGGGCCTCAGTGCCTTTCCTGTAGTGATGGACCCAAAACTGAACACAGTACTCAAGGTGCAGCCTTACTAGGGCCGAGTACAGAAGGATGATCACCTCCCTGCTCCTGCTGGCTACACTGTACCACTGTCATGCGTCTGTAAGATTATTCTCATGTATCTTGTTTAGAAGAGAAAAAAAATTGTTATGGTCGACCTAGCAATATTGTCAGGGTAGTCACCGTCTCAAGTGTACCAGCAGTTTAAAGATACTCACTTAAATTTCTTTCAGTTCTTTGTTTATGGTGAACAAAATTAGTTCTTTACTAACAAATGTTTTCTGTTGCTCTGTTTTCAAAAATAAAAAGCAGGATAAGTATCTAATTTATAGGTAATAAAGATAAAGGTGGATGTATCAGGAACTTTATATATAAACTTACCTGAGGCATTAAATTATTTTTTTAGGCTTATGAGTCAGTGTTGTTGACAAGACAGAATTTCTCTGGGTCTTTTTCTTATACTGAGCAAACTGAGAACAAATGTAATTGGCTTACCCAGATCTCAAAGAAGAAAAAAATAGCAAATTATCCTTTAACAAAAGGAATGTGCAATTGTGCAGGAAATAGCATGTGATCTCTGATGTGCTTCGATAAATAAGATGGTTCAGTTTGGTGAAAATTCATGCAGCAGAAAAATGTCTTCATTTTACCAGCCAGTGTAGCATGATGGAAAGATAATGAGCTTCGTATTGTTGGATTTTTTTTTTTCCATGTAGTATCTGTGTAATACCTGGAGTCTAGCTTGGCAAGTTTGAAGGTTTGAGATTATCTACAGCCAATGGATGATGGTTGAGCAAAAAGTCATTGCACAATTTATGGGAAAACCACTGCCTAACCAGATATTATAACCATGGCAATTTGCAAGGATAATCTTCACCATATGTCCAAAATGATGCTTAGCTTTGGCCCCAAGGCAGGCATGGAATGGCATGGACCAAATGAAATTAAAAAATAGGACATTTTTTTCATCAAGAAATGATAAAGAGAAATAAATACATTTTGACATATTTTGATAGTTTGTCTATTACAGTGACTGGCTTGTGTTAGTATAAATGAATATAAATGAAATACTATTACTAGAGTATGAAAGTATTATCATTTGCAGATCTAAATATGCTGCACAAGTACAGTCCTTTACTATATGTTTCAACCAGTTATGAAACTCAGAATTTCTCCCTGGAAAAATTGAATGCAGTTTTTTGGACCTGATGCAGGTTTTGATACAGCACATTTGCTATCTAAGCTGAGAACAATTTCCTGACATTTCAAAGTAAAGGGAGTTTCAGTGATTGTGTGATTTTTCCATCATAACAGAGGGGAAGACGTAATCCATCACAAGAAATAATATGCACTTTACCTTGTGTTGTCTTTGGTTATATCTTAAGAATTGCTCGAGCACAATGATATTGGTGCAATAAATGCCCATTGGTATTAAAAATAGATGTTAGCTCTTTGTCCTAGCAAAAAGCTTCATTAATCAAACTGGATTATGTGATGTATAGATAGGTTATATAAAATAATCGTTGTTTATATGGGATACATTTTTATTTGCAATGAAACTTAGTTAAAATTGAATTCAGTATGTTGTTCAAAATACAGTAACATGATAAAAACTGGACTGAAAAGAAAGCTAAAAATAATTCTCCCAAAAGACACCTGTCAAATAGTGGCTTTGAGTTGATCCATATTTGTTAGAAAAAAATTGTTAAAGCAAGTAGGACTTCATACAGTACAAACATGAGCTGGACTCATTTAAAATTCAGATTCTGGAAAATGTGTTATGAAGCTGCGTGTATTTCACTCTGTACTATGAAAAACTATACACCTTGAGTTTTGTTTCCTGTTTTTTTTTTTTTTATTGCCTGTCTTATATTACTTCGAGGAAGAGAGGGCTGAAAACTTCAAGTGATTTAAAAACTTAGCAGTTCTTCCAATGCCTCTGACATATTTGCTTCTGTGCATGTTACCAGAAGTAAGAGCAAACTGACACAACTGTGAGGAATATGGAGACAAGTATGATTTGGGAAGGAGCATTATATGTTTGTGGATATGTCATTTGAGGGACACCAGCTTTTAAAAGAATTGCATTAAAAGCATTTCTGTTCTCTGAAGATATTTGGGGCAGAAATTGCATAAGAAGTGCAACAGTATATGGAAGAAAAGATGTTTTTTTTTGTAACTTTTCACTTGGCTCTGAAGGTACATGTGAATAAATATATGTATAGGTACACACACATGAAATGATAAGGGGAGATGGACTGGCCAGTCTTCATACAGTGTTTCTTACATTATTCTATATAAAAAGATTGTCCTAAAATTTATGTTTATTGCTTCCTTCCTTGGGAGATGGGAACAAGGTGACTGAGCTTGACTGTTAACGTATCATAAAAATTTGATAAAGCTATTTCTTGTATTTTCTTGTGTTGCTCACGCCATTAAGATAATTGCAAGTGGGATCATATTGAATGCATGCCAGATGCCTAGTCAATAGATCTGAACGTTTCTTGCTTTTCATCAGCATTTTTGCACAGCAGTTTCAGTGCTGGGGAGGTTAGCTGCTGTTCCTGTGTAGGTAGTGTGTGGTGAGAGTTTCACTTCACTGAAAGTCTTGGTGTCTACCAAGTGCGAGCAAGGCAAGACAAGGACATCACAATACAATTAATGCAGCGGCTGTCTGGAGTATCATCATTTGTGTTGCATATGACCTTTCTTTCCCTGTTCTCACATTTGTTCTCAGATTTTTTCTCTCATTCCTTTAGAACAGTTAGTTTTCTGCTTTGTAACTATCCCTGTTTAAAATATAAAGAAATTAGTGTGGGTGGTTCTGATACACAAGAATGTATATTTATGATATATATGTATTTTTTTTATTTGCCTCTGTTTTACATTTCCTCCCACTTTTGAGCCAGCTACTTCAAGCATATACTGTGGAAAATCTCAGAGCAGGGCACTCTTGGCTGAGCAGCTGTGGAAGCCTTTTCTTATTGCAAAACAGTTTTGAAAATATTAAGGCTTTACACAACTGATTCTTTCACTTACTCTGAAGAGGAAATTAAAACCATTTACCTCCAACCAGAAGAGATTGCAACACTTCCCACTGGTGCTGATGCAGGAACATTTAAAGAGAATATTTTATTCCTCATGTGGATGGATATTGAGGGGAAAGCCTGTGCTTGGGATTTTTCCTTTATGTCATGTA
>JANHGO010000063.1:71986461-72009545 GCA_024606505.1 Aquila spilogaster | reverse complement strand
AATTTCTTTACTGAAAGGGTTGTCAGGCATTGGAACAGGCTGCCCAGGGAAGCGGTTGAGTCACCATCCCTGGAGGTGTTCAAAGAAATGCGTAGATGTGGCACTTCAGGACATGGTTTAGAGGGTAAGGTGGTGTTTGGTTGGCAATTGGACTTGATGATCTTAGTGGTCTTTTCCAAACTTAACAATTCTATTTGTGTTTCTAGCCAGATGTTTTAGCCATGACAATTTGCAGGGATAGCCTCTGTCATATATCCACAGAGATGTTTTGCTTTGGCTCCAAAGCAAGTGTGGAATGACATGGACCAGAAGAAAGAAAAGAAATGGGACATTTTTTCACCAGGAAATGGTAAAGAGAAATAAATGTGCTCTTAAGTATCTTGAAAGATGTTCTGTTACATTGACTGATTTGTGTTATGAGAGATATAACCTTTATGAAAATTGTGGCTAGATTATCAAAGTATCCCCCTGTTTGCAGATTCCTAATTGTGATGCACAAGTAGAGTTCTTTATTACACAGTGTATTTTCAACCAACTGTGTAATTGAGAATTTCTCCCTGCAACAGCTGGATGCAGTTTTTTAACTTGTTCAGTATCAAAAACTGCTCAAATGCCTCATGATTGGTATTTAGGCTGAAAAGAGATTTTTGGTATTTCAAAGCAAAGGGAGTTTCAAGGATTGCAGGAGCAGGACTTCATACAATACGAACGTGAGCTGGACATGTTTAAAATTCACATGCAGAAGATGTATTTTGAAGCTATCTACTGTTCACTGTATAGTGTGAAAAACAATACACTTTGTTTCTTGTTTCCTGTTTTTTACTGCCCATCATACTATTCTGAGGAAGTGAGGGATGAAAACCTATAGTGGTTTAAATACTCAATAATTTTTGGAGCCGCTACTGATGTATTTGCTTCTATACATCTTCCCAGAAGTGAGGGTGAACTGATGCAATGTAAAGGCTTTGTGAGGGATATGGAGACCAGTATAATTGGGGAAGGAGCATTATACATTTGTGGAAATGTCATTTGAGGTACACCGGTTTTTAAAAATTGACAGAGCTGTGTTAGAAGCACTTCCATGATGTACAGATATTTTAGGCAGAAATTGCATAAGATGTACAACAGTATGTGAAAGAAAAAAATTGTAGTTCATTTTTATAACATTTCACTTCACTCTGCAGGTACGATGCAGAGACCCACCACATATGTGGTGTGAATAAATATATCTCTCTATATATACATATCAAATGGTAAGGGGAGATGGACTGGCCAGTCTCTATACAGTGCTTCACACTGAAATTATTTTATATAAAATGATCGTAGGCTAAAATTTTTCTTTCTTGTTTCCTTCCTTAGAGACAAGGGACAGACTGACTGACCTTGGCTGTTAATGTGCTCTACAAATTCCATGAGGCTGTTTTATATATTTTCTTCCGTTGCTCACGCCATTAACGCAGTTGAAACTGGGATGATATTGCATGTGTGCCAGATGCCTAGCTGCTAGGTCTAGACACCTCTCATACTTTGTTGACCATTTTGCATGGCAGCCACAATGCTGTTTGGGTTAGCTGCTTGGCTCTTCCTCTGCAGTCAGTGCGAGGCCAGAGTTTCACCTTGCTGGCAGTACTTGTGTCTACCAGCCACAAGCGAGGCAGGGTGAGGAGTTACTGACAGGAGTAGTGCAGCAGCTGTTAGGAGTGAGCATGACCATAGGTGTCATGCCTGTGGCCTTTCTTTCCTTGCTCTCTCACTTGTTGCGCTCAGATTTTTTACTTTCTCTAATCCCCTTAGCACAGTTGTTAGTTTTGTGTTTTGTGGCTATTCCTGTTTAAAATACACAGACTTCTCAGGCAGGTGGTAGTGGATACAGAAGATTGTGGTTTTACGATTTTTTAAAAATTTGCCTCTGTTTTAGTTTTCTGCCTGCTTTTGAGCCAAGTCCTTCATGCACATACCATGAAAAATCTCACAGCGGGGCAGTCTTGGGTGAGGAGATGTGGAAGCCTCTCCTTATTGCAAAACAAGTTTGGAAATACTAAGGCTTTATATAACTGATTCTTTCACTTACAATGAAGAGCAAATTAAAACCATTTACCTCCAACTAGAATAGATTGCAGAACTTCCCACTGGTGCTGATGCAGTAACATCTCATAGAGAATATTTTATTCCTCCTGTGGATTGATGTTGAGGGAAAGCCTGTGCTCGGGATTTTTCCTTTATGTTATGTGCAGACTTATATCTCAGTTTCAAAACCAATTAATATTTATGAGGTTGTGCTGAGAATAATACAACTGCTGTGAGACAGTGAAATGTCTGCCATTCACACGCTGCTATATAGTGGTATAAATACATATTTAAGTTTGAATGAATTAAATTGTATTTAATCCTTTCTCTGTGAGCTTGTAAACAGATACCAGCGCATATCAGCACTAATGTACATTGTTGGCAAGTGACACGTGCTGTCAGCATAATTTTAGACACATTGCATTTCTTGCATAGTACTTACCTAAAGTTATCACTGATCCAGAATTTTAAACTTTTTCTCATTGGTGTGGTAGCTACTGAAATCAGAAGATTTTCTCAAGGTATGAATTGTTTCTGCTTTGGATGCAGAAACAAGGGAATGCCAGTAGTGATTGTCTAGTGACTTCCTAAAGTAGCATAATTAAAAATCACACTTTGCAGAGCCCTTTAATGGGCATTGATTTTAGTCCTTTATCGTTAAATAGCTTCAGGTTGGCTTCTTTTCAGTTTAGAGTAATGTACAGTCAAAAGACTGTGTCTGTATAATTGGTGGCAAATACAATCAGCTAAAAGTGCTCATCTTCTCTGCCCACCTTTTCCAGCAGGATGATGGAAGATACGAGCAGCTTATTATTGGTAACTTGGTGCTCCAGTTGTCTTGGGGAAAATAAGTGGTTTGCTCTGACTACGGACAAAATCTTAATGTGTTATTATTACTGAAGATCAGGAGCTGAGCTGTAGACATTGAAGTATTGCATTAATATTTGCTGTGCTTGGATTAGCTGAATTGGCAGTGTATTTAAGTAGGGACTTGGGCTTTCTTATTATTTACTTAATTATATTTGTAATTTACTGTGGCTCAGTACTCAGCATGATTTTTAATTGTCTGAGGGAGACTTAATTTTACAAATTACATGGAATAAGTGTGTGTAATATTGCATTTCTGGTTTTATAGGAAGAAGGTTGAATTTTGTGCTCATTGCTAAGCTTTATGGTATTCCCATTACTACTACACTTGTACAGTTCTAATTAAATTTTTAGAAGTTCGTCTGCCAGTAGTTACTAGGCAGTCCTCATTTCTGTAATTATTACTATTTTGCTATAATTTGGGTAGCAAATATATGAGGTTCCTGCCTACTGCTTAAAAAGTTAAAAATTGTTGATGCTAGTGACTTAATATGCACCAAATCACATTCTGAAAGAGGCCTCTTCTGGACATCTGAGGTTATCTGCCTTTTGCCACCCTAGGTACCCTCATTGAAAGGGTGCACTATATATAAAGCCCCTTTAAGTACATATTTGTAATGGAACAGATTTGGGCTGTTAAAGTAGGTCGGTATCCTGATATTGCTTACAGAAAAATGGATAGTAATGCACTTTCACTATGTTTTACTTTTACTTAATAAAAATACGAGAAGTGGGAAAAAAACATGGGAAAGAAAAAAATCAGGCAAAAATTTGATCCATCTCCTTTAATGTATATCTTGTTAGTTAAAACTGGCACATGACACAGAACCCCAGGAATGTAAAGATGCATCATGCAGAAGAGAAATCAAGTGGCTTACTATGTAATAAAACATTTGAAGACTTGCCCTTCATTTTTGCATTGAAATTTAGTTTAATGCCAATGGTCACACTGTGAATTGGTGTTTTGCATAGGAGTAGTACAGACATGATTAGGGTCTTTTTCTTAGAATTACAGAATCGCAGAATAATTTACATAGAAAGGAATTATAGGCAGTCTTCTAGTTGAAGCCCCTGCTCACACAGGGCTAATATCAAAATTACATCAAGTTGCTGAGTGTCTCGTTCAACTGAGTGTTCAATATCTCCCAGGATGGAGATGCCACAGCCTCCCTGGGCACCTGTTCCAGGTTATTTGTTCCTGTTCTTCATTGCACTTTCTCCAGGTGTCTTTCTGACCAAATCTAGCTAGAACCACATAGTGGTGGTGAAGTTACCATTTGCCACCTAAAAGCTGGTTTTAGAGACTCTGCTTTTTGTAAATGATCTGCCATACAATACCTGGGTAATTTGAGTCACTGTTGTGTGTTAAAACTGGACCAGAAACTGGGGGGTTTAAGATAGGTCTGATTCCTGCTATGGTGGCGAGTGCAGGCTGTGAAGCAGCTTCAGGCCAGTCTGTTGAGTGAAAAGTCAATTCATAATGTCCTCTTATTTCATGAATAGCAACAGTCTGAAACTAATCAAAAGGGATGAGCTACCCTACAGTTTGTACTTTTGTACTTCAGTTGAAGGTCATTCAAAGTGTTATAAACGTATCAGTCTAAAAAAGCAACATTTTAACCCTGTCCACCTTTGATTCAATTACCCTCTTTTTCCTGTATGCCAGATGGGGATGTCAATGTGCACAACTTGTTGGCTGTACCATAAAAAGTTTATAAAAATGGCTGCAACATCAAGGTCAAAAGTCCTTTTGTCCCACGTCCTGTTTCATGCATCAGAGACCAAAAGAAAGTATATAACAACGTGGCAAGCATGCTCTTAGCCTCCAGCTGTCTTGAACTTTGGGTCTTTCTGAGCTGGATATTTCTCCACATGTATAGTTAGCTAAATTCAAAGGATTTAATTTTCCCACACCTCTCCAGCCTTCTCTTGAAGGCATGAGTTGATGTCCATGACCTCCTGTGGCAGTGAGTTCCACAGCACAACTGCACATTGCAGAAAGAGCCACCTCTCTTTGTTCATTTGTTCTGCTTTCTTCCTTTTTACGAATGTGATTCTTAACCAGCTTCATTTGATGCCCTCTAGTTCTTGCATTCAGCAGAATGAGGCAGTGAAAAAAATAGCTTTACTAACCCTCTCCATGCCAGTCATGTTTTCATAATCTTCCATGATTCAGCTCTCTCCTTCATAGACCAAAGAGTCTTACCCTATTCATTTGTCCCTCATGCAGAAGTCATTCCCTACCTTCCATCATGATCTTGCTCTTCTGTGAACCTTCTTGGGTTGTATCTCTCTGATTAAATAAAAAATAAAAAATAGGGAAAGTGCACAGAGAAGGCTGGCATGCATGGACATACACAAATAAGAAGGACCAAAAGCAAAAGGAATGAAGAATTAAACAGATTTTAAAACTATTAAAACAATATTGATTCAGTTTGGGCTGTTGATGTGGATGGTACCATGTGTAGTACAGAGCTGGAAGCACACTAGTCCATGACCATCTCTGAAAACTATCTTATATATGTATAATGTATGTTTGCAGAAAGTTCCTCTCAAATTTTGTCTCCTCTTTTACATTTTAGGCAGTGGGTCACAATGTACTTAACGCCTGTGTGATGCAGGATGATACCTTTACACTGCCTGGCCTCACTGCCTCTGTCATCACTAAATATATCTGAAAGCTAAAATTTCTCTTATCCAACTGAATGCTGTCAGCTAAGAGAAATCCTTTTGAGCCCAGCTTCAGCAAGGTTCTCAAGCAAATCTTCAAACATGGGAGTTTCAATGGGTTTAGAGAAGTCCTTACAACTGAAGGCTCTGCATAAAGATCTGCCCAATTTGATCCTTTAGAGATTTATCTTTGAAAGCTCCCTAAGGAGATCTTACATGGAAAAATCAATCCCACTTACTTGTTACAATTAAATATACTGTGTCAATTTTATACTCTCAAGGAAAATCTGAAATGGTTATGATGTAGTTAATATTATAGTAAAATTAAAGTCTCTCTCAAAAGAGATCCTGTCAACTGGAAATCTATGCATTTCTTGAGTGATTTAAAAGCAATTTCTGGTTCTGTACCTCCCTCTTGATCCCACCACCAGTTTGATGGTTCTACCATCACATTTTCCTGCTTTAAACGTATTTTTCACCCCCTTCTGACACAAAAATCTCCACAACCAAGAAAGAAGAAATGATTTCAAGACCAACTGTACAGAAAGTACTGGAAAGTTAGTTTTAGACTTAAGAAATACACTAAAGATGGTTATATACCTCGGGGGAGAGGCAGGCTCTCAAAGCCAGCTATACACAAAGTGCTGTCATTGGGATACTAGTGAAATGTGTTTCTATTCTGAGTCTATTCTAGTTTAATTTCAGAGACTCTGAACCAGTGTCAAAATTTAGTTCACCTTGGAAATGGTCTCATAGTAAATAAAGACAGTAACAAAAAGTAAGCTGCAGCCTTTATCAATTTGACTTTTGAGGTTAAGGAATTCCCAGAAATAAACTTGTCTTGTGTATAGAGACTGTTCCTGTCCTCTTAGTGGTTATTTGGAAGAACTTCAATCCAAAATTTGATGCTTTACTAAGGTGTGCGTCCCATTTCCAAAGGAGTTCACTTAAGAAAGTTTTCTAGCCTATGGAAAATGGGACATCAGACTCTGATCAGGTTGGACTTTTGTGACTTTAAAAACATGAGTTTGTAATATTTGCAGGTTATTTTTGCTCTGAAAATTTGTACTTGCTTTTTCTGACAGCTAGTGCCCAATAGTTAACTGTGGTCTGTGTAAAGGTGTTTCTTTGAACGAGCATCAAGAGAGTAAAATAACTTAGGAGTTTTCAACACATCAAACAAGCTGTTGTACTGATCGTACTTCAGTGTAGTCTGAGGCTAGTGTCAAAGCATACTTAGCCATACATTTTTTCTGTCTTTCAGTATGCTTTTCAGTAGAAGTTTGATTGGAGCTGTTAACTGCATTTACAAGAAAAAATGTTTGTCCTTATTCTGGCTTGTACTAAACAAATTGTTCACATGAAAAAAGCAGAATAAAATAGGCTAGACCTTTAAGTGATGAGAAACAAAACTTGAAATAGTGAGATGACTCATAGAGCTCAAATATAGAGCACAGAGGAAAGCCATTTGTTTCTGTCAGTCTCAGTAAGTAGTACTGGAGAACTGAGAAGGGAAAAACATATATATCAATTTCCTTACCAGAGAAAAAAAATGGCTTGGAAATAAGTATTTTCAGTTTATATAATTTTAAAAAATCATGTATTTAAATGTGCAGTGAGTTGCCATTGCAGTTTTGTCCACCACCCTTCGAATGCTGGTGGGGAAGCACTGTGTATACAGCTGGGTGGTTGGTCAAGTTTTCTCACTGTTCTCCTCTGCTTTTCCAGACAGAGGCAGCAGGACTCCATGGTGCTTATGTAGTGTGAGAAAAGGTTGTAGAAGGATGAGACTAGGGGAGAGGTGAGCTTGCAGAGAGTCAGTAGGTTTGCTGAGGCAATCACATGTAACTAGTCTTTGTATCTTTCTGTGAAAGAACTGACAAACTCTTCATGTGTTGTGCAGGGAAAGTAAAACATGTGAGATGGCACCACAAATGCAGTGTTTTACAATCTAAATATTCTTTTTTTTGTGCTTTTTTTCTTGCAAGGAGGAGACTATGGTACCATGTGAAAATTTTGCCACAGACCATTGATATAAATCCTCTCAATATTGTTTTGATTTTTAATGAATATGTAGCTGCTTGCCATGTTAATAATTTTATCTTGTTTCAGGCTAGTAGTTTTAACTGCTACACTCTGATTGTGTTTCAGAACAGTCAAGCATCAAATATTGGAACTGACATCTGAATTAAAGAGTGAGCAAAAAATCTCTTCCCTCTTTAACTATTGAAACAAACTAAAATGGAAAACTGACTAAAGGAGGTGAGTCCTTTCTTCTTGCTCTGATCATTCTCCTTGATCTCTCTCTGCATCACTTTTATTCATTTTTCTCCAGATTTGCTTGTAAAAGGTAGGAAACCAAATGATTGCAAATTCTGGACTGCTGTAATGGAAATGAAGGTGTTCTGATAGCTTGCTATTTTAGCTTGGAAAATGATACATATGATAACCTATCTTTGTACTTACCTAGGTCTGCGGGCTGCAGGCAGTGTTAATATCAGGTGTCTCTGAGTGTTGTGGTGAATGATTTTCATGAGTCTGACATGAACATAAAAATGTATCTCATAAACTTAAATGTTGAGTAGAGCCCCATAGGGCTAGATGTGCCACAGCTGTAGAGCGAGTTTAGAGAGTATGAGAGGAAAGGATTGTTTTGGCCTGGAGGAGTATAACGAAAGAGAGAGGTCAGAGCCAAAAATTAAGTACAGAAGACAGCATGGGGGAGTGGTTGCAGCATCTTGGAAGCAACATTCAAATGGCCTGGAGAAGCTCTGGTAGGGAAAGAACTTCCTTTTCCACAGTTTCCACAGGTTTTTTGTTTGGTTGGTTTTGGGTTTTTTTTACACTAAGAGCTGCAAAAAGCCAGGACCTTACTGACCTGATAGACATACTGAAGATAAGCTGACCTCTAGCAATTCTGGCCTCTTGAACACAAATTGAATAGCAGTGAAATGTCTACATATAGTGAACTATGGGTTTTTCACAAAGCTAATCATACCAAGACAAATGAAAATCAACAGTTCCATATCCTGTTTCTTTATTACCACATGACAGACTTAAACATACATGCACTAGGAACAGGGAGAGTATTTTTACTTTATATTTCTTTTTATAATGGTGGTCATGCTGCTTGTGATTTGATGTGATTTTAAAAGTAACTCTTAGAACTATGCTATATTCAACTGTTTACAGTTCAGTAACAAGCAATTTAATGACAATGTTACATTAATATATTAATTAATTATATGATTGGTATATCAGGATTAGTTAGGTATGGTACTGTACTGCAACTTGTAAATTTCCGTGAGTGGAGCCTAAGTTTAAGATATTGAATGAAGTGTTTTACATCTCTGGAATACTCTTTGTATCACTCCAGAGTAATCTTTACTCATTGTTTTCCCGTTATGTAAAAAATTTCAACGGGTATCTCACTTAAAAAATTTAATTTCTTAGAATTAGAGATTTATCCAATCATCCAGCAGTAACAAATGCTTTGTATTTTAGTAAACTTACTCTAAGAGGAGGAAATACTAATGCTGCTGCAACATTTCCATAACTATAAAACTGTATCCATGATGATTTATTATACATAATATACATGTGTGTATATATGATTCCATATGTTGCATATGTAGCATACATATATGTACTTATATATTACAAGTATATATTTCTAAGGTACATATACATTAGAAAAAGTGGTGCATTTTCTTTGCAGAATAGGCCTTGGAACTAGCATGTATTTTGTGACAATGTAAACTAATTAGGTCAGTTCAGCTACCTTTGCCTCAGTTTGGCCTTCTCTAAATGTCTAAAAATTCATTGAAATGGTGACATAATGTTTGCAATGATGTGATTTTCACAAGTAAAAGTCAGTTTTTTAGCTTAGGAATCTGTTTTTGCAGTAATACATTTACTTATATCAATGACCATGTGTTTTCATACACAAAAAATTCTATCCCCTCAGTACCCTGTGGTTTGGGTAAAATGACTATATGCAGCATTCCCAGTATTCAGTTTCTTACAACTGTACTCAACTTTGACTGTTATATGCACCTGGATTTGGGCATGTGTCTTTTTGAAGGGTCAAAGAAGTTAAGAATGATGCAGTAAGAACTTTAATAAAGCCATGCAGTTATGGCTGCAAAAATTAGGAATGCCAAAATACATGTTCACACACATCATGACAGATGCTTTCCAACAACAATCTAATGTACCACTTTTTGCCTATAGTTTTACTTGAAGTTCACCTGAGTATTGGTGGTTTCCTTTTCTAATGATTAAGAATTAAACTTGTGATTTAGTTGTATTATTAAATTTGATCCTTCTTATGACTTTTCCTAATATAGCAACTCTCTGGTTACTCATTAGAAGCAAAGGCACCATCACTTGGAGGGCAGAATAGAGACTTCTTTCACTGAGTGTTGGGAGAAGAGGTGTAACAGGGAATTCTTTCCATATGGAGGATTGTATTGGACAATGCAAAAGGGAGGGATTTTCATTGTAAATACACTGGTTTGTTGTCGAATTAATTGATTACTCATAAAAATGGAAAGCTGAGGGGAATGCTGGGGGTTACGGCAGCATGAACGTGACCAAAACACTGTTAGAACTACACAAAAAAATACCATTCATTTTAGAATAATGTGAATGGACAAAATGACAGAAACTAAGTACTCCCATGAGGATATAGGTGCTTCTCAGAAGAAACACCAGTTTCTGTGCGGCTTCCTATCAGTTCATTGCCCTTCTGTAAAGGGGACTTTTTGCTTGGGGCAAAAGGAGGTGAGGTGGGGCATAAGAAGTCTCTTAACAAAGGAATACCAAAGAAAACATTATGTCACTGAAGAAGGTATTTTGGCTAGTGATACCTTTATTAGAAAGAACAGGGTGTGGTCCATTTATTTTCATAAGGAATATATCGTCAATGTATGTTACTGTGTTGTTGTGAATTTTGTTCAAGGGAGATGCAGATGGAACTTAAATATGTCATTAAATCAAGACATGTTTATCATCAGCAGGGAGAAAATGATTAGGCTTTGAAAAAGTCAGATAAGGAGAATCTATATGAAATGTGTTAGGGACAGAGAATAAATTGAACTTTAATGAGACCTAACAAAAGAAATGTAATTAATCCTCTACAGGGAGAATGTATGAAAGACATTTAAATCTTAAAGTCTTCCTGTCTTACTGGGACATAGGATAGCGGATGCTCTGTATGATCTAATTATGCAGCAGTCTCAGGCTCTTCAAAATATTGTTCCTTAGGGAAAAAGGACACAAGACATAGAGAACAAATTACCAGTTAAAAGATATGATCATCTTTGATGCAGTACAAGAGGAAGTGTAAGGAATTTTACTAATAGTGCTGGTGTGAAGGTAACAGCTGTAATGAGAAAAATTAGAAGTATTGCCTCAGGCAAAGTACACTGAGAAGGCACAAAAGCTTATACGAGGCAAAGGTAGTGTAATCAAATATAAAGAAAAAACAGCTTTCGGGTGCTAACTGCAAACCAATCATGACTTGTTTGGGGTTTTTTAAAGAAAAATTTAGACAAGACTTTTTATTATAGCTTGAATGGTAATTCCCTGATTGGATATACAAAGCCTATGAATCAGAGAAAAGAAACTTAAATGGCAATGAGATAGGCAGGTGAATTGCCTTGTCTGTTAGATAGAGCAGGAAATTTGAAATTAAAATACATTTTGTATATTCTACTTCCTTCTCTATTTATGGGAAAACCAAACATCAAATAAAAGCTGGGGATAACTCTTTTAAGCAACAGTATGTAGGCAGCAAGAGAGACCTGATGATATGTAAAGAGCCAAATGCATTTTTGCATCCAGTGGCAAGTTAGAAGTCCAGGGAATAACCATAACATTTTGGGATGAGCTGGATGCTGAAATTACTACTGGACACTCCTTATATTTGAGTGCTGTAGTGACAACAATAATGTCATAACTCTGAAAAATCATGGTCTGTGCAGGCATTAGGGAAAATGGAGTTATAGTATATTGGTGGAGAAAATATCAAAAACTGCAGACAGAGAGTTGCTGAGATATAGAGTAAAATATTGTATCAAAAGTTCATTTCTACTGATAAATAAGGAAACAATCATTAATAACTAGAAACTATAGAGGCTTATCTTTGAGTAATAAAAAACTGTGATGAATTTGCTTACACAAGTTAAATATTTAACTGAGGAAAAAAAGAATAAAGAGGAAGGTTGATATTTGATGTAGCTAAGGCCATCATTTTTTCTGTATAAATCTGAATAAAATTTCACTTCATCACACCTAGCAGAAATAGATAACAATTCCTCACAGCTATAATCATTTTTGTATCAAAGTTTTTCAGAAATGCACCTTTGATCTCCTGCCTTTTGACAGTTGGTGTCATCCAGATATTTATTGACTGAATCCTAGAAGAAGGTGTGCTCCTGCTTCCTATGCTGTCTAGATTGATTTGTGGTTTGGTTTTGGGGTTTTTTTTGGAAGATAGGAAATTGGAGGACATTGTCCCACAGCACCAGAAGGCTTTGTTTTCTATGGCTGACCTTAACTTCTGTAAAAATAAAGAGAGAAATTTCGTAACCTTCAGATCAATTATTTTATTACACTGTCTTTAAAGCATGATTACTTTACACCTGCAGGATTTAATCAGAAAGTAGTAAAGAAATGTGTCTATTTATGCTTTTATATAAACTATGTCAAGGTACCAAAACAGAATATTTTATTTAATTTTTAAATAATTATTATTTATTTTAAATATTTTTTTTATTTCATTTTATTTAAATAAGAAAGTAAATAGGTTGGTAAACTCAGAGGAGCAGGCTCAGGAAAAGAGAAAGTAACTTCAAGGCAGTGTTGCCTGCTTCCCAGCCCACCTCCCATTGCCTTGATAAGTATGAAGTTGTACAAGGTAGGTAAGGAAGTGAGGCTAAATATCAAAGCATCTAGTCCTTTATTATTTATTACACCTTTTCTTCCTATTTTATGTTAATCCTATGGAATGCTAAATAGTCCTTTAATTTTAAAATGCCTTTCCTTGTGACTGTCTTTTCTTAGAGTGAAAGTCGCAGCCAAAATAGACCTGCTTCTGAGTGCATGACTGTTAAGTGGCAGCCCTAAGGCCAAGAGACATAGTATTAGAGATAGGTAACGCTCTTGTAAGGTCTTTCAAGCCTCAGAAGAGGTCGTCTCTAGCTCAGGAAATACCAGAATTATTCAACCGTTTTATGCTTTTCTATACTCTTCTTTAGGCACCTCTTTCCACCATTGCTTATGATAGTGGCTCAATGGGCCTTTGAATTCACCCAGCATGGCCATTTTTGTAAGTGCACGCTATTGGAAGTGGATGCCTGTAAGAAGCTTGCATGGTGGGTCAGAAGTACTAACACCATTAACTCTGAGAAAAGGAGTATTTCTTGTATTCCTGTCATTCTCTTCAACTAAAAAATTTCAACTTCAGCCCAGTGGGAAATCCTATTTACTCCCATGGTATAAAATATCCCTGAAATAATTCACCTACTTTAGAAACAAACTGATAGATGGAACTGGCACCGGTTTTAGGCCGCTGATGCAGAGAGAGATGTCTTTTTTAGGTTTGCATTGCACATCATAAGCAGACATAGGCGTAATGATAAATATCTCACCACCTCCTGATGGCTTCATGGAATCAGGGGCTCCATGTATATCCTCACACTGGAAGGAGTATAGGAAGCACATCTGTCCTTTTATGGTCTGTCTTTATATTTTTATATGATTATAACAGCTAAAGCAATAACATCATAAAAAATCTGATTCAGCTAATCTTTATAGTTCAGTGTTGCAGGGATGGAACCTGCACTGTGCAAAATAAAAAGATAAATTTGTCCTTACTGAATAGTGAAAGTCTGGCCAAGATATATTAGTAACCTCTTCCAACTCACTGGGTAATACAAAATTATGTTCTTTTGAAAGACTTATTTTATGTGAAACTCTCTCTGCAATATGGTTATTATTTTAAACTGTTTCTGCAATCTGTTTGATTTCTATTGTATAGTTTCTACTTATCCTTTGTTTTGTTGCCCTTTCCTGCCAGCTCTTTTAGCTTCTTTCTACATGCTGCAGGCACAGTTTAAAAAGCTGGCTAATAATTTGGGGAAGGGGCAGGACAGCAGTGGGTCACAGTAGGGACACGGCAAAGAATTCTGGTATTCAGAACATGAATCCTCAAGAGAGACCACAGTCATGGTTGGATGCAGTGACTATGTTCTCAAGACCAAAGAAAAAAAACAAGGAAAATGGTTTAACAAAGTGTCATTCATCAAGAACAAAATGTATAATCATGTATATTACTGAAACTTTCTGAGTTGCCTTTGCTTTTAAAGCATGAATTTATCTGAGCACATTGATGAAGCTGAAGTAGGCTAGAAATTTCCTGCAAACACTCATCTTACTGTTTTTATTTCCAAAGTAGGAAGAAATATTTCAGTGTGTTATGAAATCAGCACAATGAAATAAATTGTACCTAAGTTTTATGAGCTGGCTAGGAAGTTCTTTCAACAACTAAAATTCAGATCTTGCACATCCTGGAAATCAGGACAATTTCAAGGAGTGGAAGAAAATATAAAATCATCAAAAGTAAAGTCTGGAAATAGTTCAAAAATTGGTGAAGTGATAGATACTGAGGAGGATGAGTTGCTTAGACATTTTGGGTGAGTTTGTATGTAAAACACCATTCTGTATGTCCTATATTGATATAAATATAGACAAATATTATGGTTAACAATTAGTCAGTACAAGAATGAAGGAGTACAAAATGGGGATGTGATCCCATATGTCAAAATTCTGAAAAGGTTTTTGAGGGTGTGGTATGTTACCAGCTGTAACAGGATTCTGCAAGTGACAGGTTAATGCACTGCTTGGGCTTACGAGTACAAGAGGGTCACCTTTCTATTCCAGATATGGGCACTCCAGGACATACTTCATTAGGGTGCTCACATTTGGAAAAGTTGTTGAAAACTGGAGAGACTTTAGGAGAAGCCGCAAGACTGGGTCAAATGAGACTAAAAATAATGGCCGGTTTGGTTCAGTATTCAAGGGGGGAGTCAGAAAATTATTTTCTCACTGTGGAAGGCAACAAAATACTGAACTTCTGAGACTCAGAAGTGATGACAAAAAAGATCAATTACATGGAAGTTAAACCTAGAAATGGAAGCAAAGTGCATATTTTTACGCAGACGTAAATACACATTGGAACAACTTACCAAGAAGTGTTGTGGGTTCTTGTAACTTAAAAGATTTCATTTGGAATTAAGGCTAGGATTGCTGAAGCAATTTAGGGAATTAGATGTTCAAACATCCTTGAAATGTACTCATTACATTCACCAAGATCTCTTGGGTTCCTCTAGAGAAGCAGCAAAGCTAAAAGCAGTATGCTACTTTTGATTCACAAATGGTGCTTGATCGAAGGCTCTGTGGAGTAGTATGAGATGGTGTCTGATATTACACAGCAGGTTAGGCTGTATTGTCCCAATGGCCTCTTCTGTTCACAGAGACAGTATGTTTCTTTATTTGTACATGAGAATAGCTAAAAAATATCCTGACCTAATAGGAACTGCTTGAGCTTGCTGTTAAAGTACTTACACTCCATCTGTTTAATAAGATGACTGTGATTCACTCCTGTTACAGTAGTAGGATGCTATTTCACTTCCATTCTTCTGCTGCTGGTAGGGAAAAGACTGAAAGACCAGGCTAGTGTACATAGATGGCATGGAGCAGCTGAGGAACAGCTTTGTTTCTGTTAGGCTTTCAGCAGCTGATTTGATTGCCAAAGCAGAAAAGGTCAGTCATGTTTCAGGACCTCCTTCTGTGATCTAAGTGTGTAGACCAGAGGAGGCCCTGAAATATGACTAGACAGAGACATTAGCTAAGCATTTCTTGGTTTTCTGTAATGTTGTCTATATAAAGAATTCACTTCAGACCATTGTCTCTCACCAGGAAAACTTTGATCTTAAATGAGTGAGTCTGGTTGGCTCAATTTTTACCTCTGTGAGATTTACATTGAATTAGAGGCTACACAGACATATTAAACACCCAGTTACGCACCAGTACAAGCAGTAATTTCGCTGTCACTGGACACTGCAGTCCTTATTGCAGAAATGTTCTATTTTCTTTCTTTTTTATGTTTCACTGCCTAGGGTCTGCATAGCTAAAAGCCACCCGTCCTGTAAACCGTATCTGTAATCAGTACAAGTACTATTTGCAAGCCAATTTCCTAGTATTACTTTTCAGAGATAGGCATCTGAAATAGGATGCTCATGGAGAGCAAAGTAAAGCTCACCTATGGGTGAGGAAGATCACTGTGTCCCTTGAATCAGAGCTGGATTCTGTCCTGAGTTTTGTTCACTTACAAAGCTGAGTTTTGTGAGGCTCTAGAAATCCAAATTCTGCCTGATAAATACTAAGTATAAAGCAGTAACCTAGAACATTGAGGTTTTAGGGTTTTTTTCCTTGAATTTTTTTTTTTTTTTGCAAGAAAGCACAAATTAACAACATGGAAAAAATTAATGTGGAAAATGAATAGTCTGCTTGTGGTTATTAATACTTCATGAAATTATAACTTGTGTGTCTTGGTCAACAGTTTTTTTTAAACTTACTTTTTGTTGCATAAGAAAACAGGCTTATGTCAGCCCAGTGTAAAAAAAACTCAGGGTATAAATGGTTATAATTTGTATAAAAGTGAATCGAATTGGATATGAAGTACAAAGAGAAATAAGTGCTTATGTAGTGGTTGTTGTATCATAGATATTTTGGAAATCTGTTTATCCAAGACATCAGTGTGACAACAAGGTTATAATATTAGGTTGTTGGGGCTGTATCAGTATATAAAAGCTATTTGTCATCTTTATGAACTATATATCATTATTAGAATAAAAATTGTCCTAATGAGATCACTGCATTTCTCATCGTTATCATGTAGTTCTTCCATGTGGTCTATCAAGTCCAACAAGGAGATGAAGCAATATATATTTCAGACAAATTATTGATGACAACTGCTGTGTGATTTCTTTGTGCGGCTTATAAAGGTTCAAACTAAAAAGCAGCTCCTGTAATGTGCAGTGCTGGAAAAAGAATTAAGTGTAAGCCAATTTTAAAATATATTACATTTCAAGATCAAGACATTGCAGCCGGGTACTTGAGTTGAAGGTGCCCAGTGTCCAAGCAGTTGATTGTTTTATGTTAGTGACTGAGAACATGAAAATGCAGATGTTAGCAGTTTGGGATTTTTGGTTTCTGTAAGTGAGCAAGTAATAATGTAATGTAAGTGAGCCAAAAAGTAATATACATCCTTGTTCACTTCAATGGCTTTATAATGCAGCTATTCAAATTATATACTCTAATTTGCTCCCACCCCTCAGAGAAGTGTCATGCCTTCCTGTAAGGCTGTTGTGATTTTAGCTTCAAAGCACTGCATGAAGATGCCCTCTGGTCTGGAGGATGCACTGCTTCCTGATGGATAGACCCTGTTAAAATTAAGTTTGAACACACTAAAAATTGAGTTGTGCTGCCTTATGATGAACTAAGTTCACTTCTTGATTTGGCTAAATAAGTCTGAGAAATGCTTGCACAGAATAAGTCATATAATTATTATATCGCATTTCTTTACATTACATTATATATGTGTATTTATGCATATATTTATGTCTAGTTTCCTAATGCATTTTGTAAAAATAACTAACAAATAAATGTAATTTTTTCTTTCTTTCTATCCGATTTGAAAATGTAACTCAGAAAGTGTGTTCAAGGAGATGAGGCAACCTAGCAGTCCCAGGAGGTACAAATTGGACTGATTAGGTCAAAACATATTTTCTTTAATATGTGATGTGGAATCTGTCCAAAAGCAAAATAATACTAGCCAAGACTGAAGGCAGTCAATATGACATCAAGAAAGAAATAACACCACTGGGTTGAAAAATGATTTTAAGTAACTATAGAGCTTCTTAGATTTAAGATAGGAGCAATCCAATACAAGAAGAGATACATCTAAGCAACTTTGTAGGAGACGTAGCTATTTTAATTCACCAGAAATAAGTGAGCTATGATATAAAAACCAGCACCTCCATGCAGATGCTATTGAACCATTGTAGGATTATTCTTTTTTCAGTGGAAATTTGTAACAAGGATGAACTTTGTCCTGCAGCAAGATTTCTGATCTGGCTTTGACTCTTTCATACTTGGTGACACCAGTCAGATTTCTTAAAGTATCATGACAAGACTTGGTGTCTTAGAGCAACAATAAGCAGAGAAGCACATGCTATGGGGAAAGCATGACAGAACCAGATATAACACAGCATAGTTTTAGAAATTACCTTATTTAACAGAGCATCTGGTTTAGGGTTAGACAAATTAATGCCTTGAGACTGTTTGGGTGATGAATTGATCTCTTGTTGAGATATCAATAACCTGAGTATATGAGGAAATAGAAAATAATTGCTGCATCCTGATATCCTTCTACTACAAGAATTTATTCATCCTGCACTGCCTGACTATTGTAGCCTTCAACAACATGGTGGGTTTTTTATTTTCAATTACTAATCTTTACTGCACATGGTATTATGGTAAGATTGTGTGCTTGTAGCATGTCTTCTCTGAGTAATTGGTTAGCTGTCAGGGAACAAGAAAAAAACCAATAATACCAATACTTTTTACCTCTTAAATTCTAAATCAAATGTTTCCTATATTAAATAGCTTTCATTATATGTGCAGCTCTGTATGGCTATTTTATTTTGATTGTATTTATTTTCTCAGTGGTTTCCTCATATTTAAAGAAATTAATCATAATGAACTAAAAGAAAACCTTTTTCTTCCTCTTTCTACAATGTCAGATGGATTACTTTCTGAAACACATACCTGGCATAAATTGAATTATGTCATTTCATCTTAGATTAGGTGCTTGATTTGTAATTAAAATCCAAATGGTAAAACAATTTAAGAATGACGAATGCAGTTTATTGAATTGGTAGCTCACTACTTTCCTGTGTTACAGCTGTTCTGTCTCCAATGCAGTTCCATTTGATTTACTAATTATATGCAAAATATCATTATGTTGTGGTTCTTCATAACAATTTTGATGCTTTATCAGATATCTGTCTTGGTTTGAATGATTGAAAAGGATGGGTGGAATAATTTGTATTGTTATAGTTACTGATAATTTGTGCTGCCACACAGTCTATCAGACTGTGTTCATTTCATGTATATTTGAGAAATGAAAACCTATTTATTTTCTGTGAGGAAATCTTGAATAAATTTAATGCTTTGCTTTTTACAGAGATGTGATATAGTGTTCTTTTTTAACTTTACGAAATGAAATGCCATCCATAGAGGAGTTGGACCTCTGTACAAAAGGAGAAAAAAATTTTTACTTTGAAATATTACTAGTTTTGGTTATCCTTCTAAATGCATAATATTAACTTAGCATCTTATTCATAGCTACAGCAGTACTAAAACAAGGGAAGATGTATGAGGCATGAATGCTTTGTTGTCTTCTTTCAGGAAAACAGAGTACAAATTTGTGGCATATTTTTCAAACTTGAATTATTTATATATCAAATATTACTCTGGAAAATCCTGATTAAACTTATATGAATTCTCTTAATCCCTTCAACAGTTTGCCCTGCAGTTTTTAGTAATCCTCCTGACCCCCCAAAAGTCTGTGAAGCTGGGACTTTCATATCCCAGTCTGAATAAATATTATTTAGATCCCCAAATCTCTTTAGCTATATTGATATATATTTCTTTTTTTTAATCATAAAAAAAATCTACCTCTTTATAGCTAGGAAAAGAAGGCATTATTTTTGTGCAGAACCTATTTAATCTGTTAATCATACTTTCCTGTTCTGGTCATCATCATAGTACCTGATATCCTGGCACACATTAAGCAGATAGTTTTCTCCATATTCCTCTAGTATGAGGAGTGATGGGAGGGTCCTGAAAGCGGAGGGATCTCCAAGAGGAGATGTACTGTTTATGGCAATTTTAGAGGGCAGGTAGGTGTCTCAGGAAGGCAGTTTTGTGGACAACAGAGCTGGTGCTTGAGTGATCAGTGTCTCTGCTATCAGGGAAGATGAGAGTCCATGGTGTTTGAAACACCTCTGGGAAATGGACTTGGATTTGCACTAGTTACTCTCCAGGGCACAGGGAAGACCTAGTGGGCTACTAACAGCCTTTGATGCCACTGATGCCATTAAATCCAGGTGTTTGACAAGACCCAGCTAATACAGTGCTTCTGCTATGGCTGATTCCTGTTGGCAAGCTTGTCTCCTGTGCTGTTACTGTGGGCTCACAGCTGAGGAAGTCTTTTATTTGATAAAGCCAAAGAGAGCTTGTTCTACAGTGAGTGGGATTCTCCAGGAAATAAATCTGTTGCTGAGCACCATTAATTCTCACCTGCCATCATCACTTAACCCACAAATATCTTGTGTCAATGCTAATGTTGTAATTTTTTTTTCAACTTTAATAGCTGAACTTCTGCTTGAGGGTGTAATATAAAGGCTGGCAGAGGTGTGTACTCACTGGGAAGGTTGTTAGCTCAGAAACTATTATCCGTTGGTCAGCCAAGGTTCAGCTATTTATCTAAGCATGAATGAGTGTTAAATTGGGCTAGAAAAACCAGCAATGTAATTGATGAATGTTATTTCTTAGCATAGCAGCATGTTATTTACTTTGCAATTTAAATTATGTACAGCTACCCAGAGATTGTAGTTGATGGGAATATAATAATCACATCTATAAATAAACATTTTTCTTCAATGCATATCATGTTTAGCTTTTCCTATAAATGATTTTTTTTTTTGTTAAAACATGATGATATTACCTATTGCACCAATTCTCAAATGACCATTTAATATCAGTCACAAGTTTATTTTGCTGCGTTATGGATGCTCTTTAATAAGTTTCATATTTTACTTTTCATTCTCAATTCTCATGCTCAAATGCTTCCCACAAGTGGCATTAGTCAGGGCGCTATGGAAGAGTACATCTCACCTGAGGTCATCAATCCAAAGTTACTGGTTTAGTCTAAGATAGTTGTCTAGGGTCTGTCTTTAGGAGGTTGAAATAGCACCAACAAAGAATATTTTTGACCAAATCCCTAAATGATGAGGACAGATTACACCCTCTACCCACCCCACCCAGCTCCAGATGTGCTTCTCTCTCTCCAGCTCTAGAGGAACCACTGGCAAAGAGCTGAGACTAGGCGACTGATTTTTTAAAAGATTAATCCCACTGGAAGTCTTTAAAATCACTGTTATTTAATAACAGACCTTTTTTGCAGAGCAGCTGAAAGGAGAACATTTGGTTAAGCCCAGAATTTACTTCTGGTTGTGTGTGGCTTTCCACTATGAGTTACAATATATAATTTTGTCATCCACATATTCCTGAATGAATAAGAAATACAACAGCACAAGAAACCAACTGAAAGTGGTCCTGCTTAGTAAGAGAAACCTGTCTTTCATTCCCTTTGATTGTTCTCAAAACACAAGCTAAAAAAAAAACAATCAGACCTGCAGCATCTATATTTTATACACTGGATGTTCTTTAGAATAGAAACTTTATTAAGATGTATTAGTTTTTTTCAACAGGCAGTCATATTTCTCAAAAATTTTTTAGTCCATGTGAAGTACTAGAAGGCTTGCACTTCAGTATCTGATGTACATTTGTGAACCCTGGTTTGTGACATTAAATGCCAACATCTAGAAAGTATTCTTCAGATGTTTTCTTTCTCCTCCGTGTGGTTTAAGCAACAGGGTTTTTCTCCAATGAGGTATCTCCCCAGTGTGTTTTTTCTGCTTTTGAGAACAGGAAAGTGTTTGGTAGGCATTTTATTTCTGTACTTTCCCCTTGGCCTGAAAGCCTTTAAAATATATACCTGTTCTGCATTCTTTCTCCTTTCCATTCTCCTGCCTTTTCCAGAGTTAAGGAGTATGGACTAAGTACTACCAGTCACCCCAGCCCAGCCCTTCCCGTTTGCAGGAGAGCTTTCTTGAACTGCTTGTGTCTAGCAGCAAACACTTTTTTCTACTTGCTTTTCACTTCAACCCAGTAGGGATGATTCTTCCCCTAGAAAACGATTGCCTAGGTTATGAAATTTATCCTGTAGCCAGACCTAACAGCAAGAAAGTCACCTGGCCTTAATTATAGGGACAGGAGAAATGGGTTTGCCAAAGACCAGAGCGTTTGCCATCGCTTCAGCCTGTTATGTAACAGAATTCAGGGTTGCCTTTTTATGCAAAAAACCAGATTTTAAATGGAAACCCACATTTCCTGTTTAGCAAGAGGAAGTCTAGTTATAATAGAGGAATAGCTGGACTTCAGGGGTTGGGGGGAGAACTCCCAGGTATTTTTAAAATACCCTTCTTCATAAAATACTACTTACTGTACAGAAGTACAAGTCCAGCAGTTTTCAGAAGTGTAACGAACTGTTTCTTAACCCAGAATATTAGAAGCTACAAGGCAGGGTATACTCTTCTGGTTGTCTGTAATCATCCCTCTTTTAATTATTAAAATGAAATAATTCATACTTTCCCCCTTTACCTTACTGATATGTAATCTCAGACTGAAAAACTGTTATATGCATTTTTCATAGTATTTGTGTAACTAACTGAGTTTGCAGACCACTTTAATTTCCACTAGGAAATATTACTACCAAATACATGAGGTATGATTTGTTCTGAAAACTGCGTAACTTGACAGAATACATTATTCAAATTACAGCTGAAGTGGGGTGTAAGTGCTTCATAGAATCATAGAATCGTTTAGGTTGCAAAAGACCTTTAAGATCATCGAGTCCAACCGCCAACCCAACACCACCATGCCCACTAAACCATGTCCTGAAGTGCCACATCTATGTGTTTTTTGAATACCTTCAGGGATGGTGACTCAACCGCTTCCCTGGGCAGCCTGTTCCAACGCCTGACAACCCTTTCAGTAAAGAAATTTTTTCTAATATCCAATCTAAACCTCCCCTGGTGCAACTTGAGGCCATTTCCTCTCGTCCTATCACTAATTACTTGATAGAAGAGACCAGCACCCACCTCACTACAACCTCCTTTCAGGTAGTTGTAGTGAGCGATAAGGTCTCCCCTCAGCCTCCTTTTCTCTAGACTACACAACCCCAGTTCCCTCAGCCACTCCTCATAAGACTTGTGCTCTAGGTCCTTCACCAGCTTCATTGCTCTTCTTTGGACACACTCCAGCACCTTAGTGTCTTTTGCATATAGGATGTAAGACTTCCCAATAGCTGCGCAACCAGCTGACTATCCTCAGTGTTCAAATTTAAGGTCCTGACTACAAATATAACTATTAAATAATAATAAAATCTATGGATTCATACTGCTTGTTGCAGTAGAGACGGACACAACAAACATCAGACTGTGCAAAAATGGCAAAATGGCTACTTTATTGTTCTAACAAGCTTTTTTATAACTTTCTTCAGA
>JANHGO010000063.1:71923244-71986361 GCA_024606505.1 Aquila spilogaster | reverse complement strand
AGAGAATATTTTATTCCTCATGTGGATGGATATTGAGGGGAAAGCCTGTGCTTGGGATTTTTCCTTTATGTCATGTACAGACTTATAACTCAGTTTCAAGGGCAGTTAATATTTATGAGGTTAGGCTGAGAATAATACAACTGCTGTGAGACAGCAAAATGTCTGCCATTCACATGCTGCTATATAGTAGTACAAATACATATTTAAATTTGAATGAATGAAATTGTATTTAATCCTGTCTCTGTGAGCTTGTAAATGGATACCAGTGCATGTCAGCACTAGCATACATTATTGGCAAGTGACATGTGCTGTCAGCACATTTTAGACATTTCATTTCTTTCATAGCACTTATCTGAAGTTATCAGCGATTCAGGATTTTAAACATTTTATTGTTGGTGTGCTAGCTACTGAAATCAGAAGGTTTTCTCAGGATATGAATCATTTCTGCTTTGGATGCAGAAACCAGTGAATACCAACAGTAATTATCTATTGACTTCCTAAAGGAGCATAATTAAAACTCACACCTTCCAGAGCCCTTTAAATTGGCATTGACTTTAATCCCTTATTGTTAAATCTTTCAGGCTGACTTCTTTTCAGTTTAGAGTGAGGTATATTTGGAAGACCACGTGTGTATAATTGATGGCAAAAACAATCAGGTTAAATGTAGGAGGATGACAGAAGATACAAGCAACTTATTGGTAACTCAGTGCTCCAGTTGTCTTGGGGAAAATAAGCAGTTTGCTCTGACTGTGGACAAAATCTTAATGTGGTATTATTACTGCACATCACTAGCTAAGCTGTAGACATTGAAGTATTGCATTAATATTTGCTGTGCTTGGATTAGCTGAATTGGCAGTGTATTGAAGTAGGGAGTTCAGCTTTCATATTATTTACTTAATTATATTTGTAATTTACTGGGGCTCGGTACTCAGCATGATTTTTAATTGTCTGAGGGAGACTGTTAATTTTACAAATGAAGTGGAATAAGTGTGTGTAATATTGGCTTTATGGAAGAAGGCTGATCTCTTTGTTCATTGCTAAGCTTTATGGTATTCCCATTACTAGCTCACAAGTGTGGTTCTGATTAAAATTTTAGAAGTTCACTTGCCTGTAGCTGCTGTGCAGTCCCTGTTTCTTTAATTATTGCTATTTTGCCATAGTTTGGGTAGCAAATATATGAGGTTCCTGCCCAGCACTTAAAAAGTAAAAAAATAATAATTATTGGTCTTAATATACACTAAATTATGTTGTGAAAGAGGCCTCCACTGAACATCTGCTGTTATCTGATACTTGCTATCCTCGTTATTTTCATTGAAAGGATGCACTATATGTAAAACTTCTCTAAGTAAATGCTGTTAGTGGAAAAGATTTAGGCTGTAACTGTTAGTTGGTGTCCTGATCTTCCTCATATAAAAATGGTCAGTCAAACCACTGTCATTAGGAATTACTTAATCAAAATAACAGAACTGGAAAAAAAATAAAAATAAATACAGCAAGGGAAAAAAAAAAATCAGGTAAAAATTTGATCCATTTCCTTTACAGTATATCCTCATTAATTAAAAATGATGTGGGGCATCAGGAACCTAGGGACATAAAAATGCATCATGTAGGAAAGAAACCAAGTGGCTTTGTATGTAATAAAAAGTTCAAGGCCTATCCTTCATTTTTTCACTGAATATTAGTTTAGTGATAATGGCAGCACTGCAAATTGATATTCTTCACAGGAGTGGTACAGAAATAATTAGATGCTATTTCTTAGAATTATGGAAACAGCATAATTTGTGTAACAAGGGTTCACAGGGGGACATCTAGTTGAAGTCCTTGCTCAAGCGGGGCTAGTGTCAAAATTAGTTCAAGTTGCAATGTATCTTGTTCAACTGAATGTTCAGTAGCACTGGGGACAGATACCCCAGCCTTCCTGACCACCTTCTCTATGTTAATCTTTATTACTCTTCTTCTCTGTACTTTTTCCAGGTGCCTTTCTGGCCAAGCCTAGCTAAAGCCATGTAGTGGAAGTTAAATTACTATTTGTCAACTGAAAACTGGTTTTAGTCTCCTTTTTTGTAAATGTTCTCGTGTACTATTGCTAGGCCATTCGACTCATTATGTGCTGACGTTGAACCAGAAACTCACGGGTTTAGAATACATCTAATTCCTGCTATGGTGGTGACTGCATGCTTTGAAGAAGCTTCAGGTCAATCTCTTGAGTGAAAAGTCAGTTCATAATGTTCTCTTATTTTAAAAAATCAGAAGTGATTGGGTAACCTACAGTTTGAACTCCTGTACTTCAGTTAAACATCAGAAGTAGCCAGTGTGGTTTTATGAAAGGCTGACTCAGACTGACTAACCCAATCTTCTACAACAAGAAAACCCACTTAGTAGATGAGAGAAAGGCTATGGATGTTGTCTACCTGAATTTTAGTAAAGATTTTGACATTCTTTCCAGCAGTATTTTCCTGGAGAAACTGTCTGCTCATGGCTTGGACAGATGTATGGTTTTCTGGTTGAAGAACTGGCTGGATGTTCAGGTTCAATCCAATTGGTGGCCAGGGTCAGGTGGCATTCCCCAGAGCTCAGCATTGAAGTTAGTTTTGGTTAACATTTTTATCAATGGGGGATCCAGTGCAGCCTCAGCAATTTTGAGGATGATTCCAAGTTAGGCAGCATATTTGTGACCTAATCTAGGTGTTTCTGCTCCAACAGGGGGGATTGGACTAGATGATCTTTCAAGGCCCCTTCCAATCCCTGGTATTCTATGATTCTATGAGCATTGTTAATCTGTTTGAGGGTATGAAAGGTTCTGCAGAGGGATCTGGATAGGCTGGATCAGTGAAATGAGTCAAATCACATGACATTCACTAAGGCTAAGTGCTAGGTCCTGCACTTCGGTCGTAACAACCCCATGCAGTAGTATAGCCTGAGGTCAAAAAAAAGTAGCAGAAAAGGACCTGGGGGTGCTGGTCAGCATCTGGATAAATATAAGCCAGCAGTGTACTTCTACGGCCAAGAAGGCCAATGGCAGCGCTAAGAAAGTGATTGTTCCCTTATACATGGCACTGTTGAGATCACACCTTGAATATTGTGTCCTGTTTTGGGCCCCTCACTACAAGATGGATATTGAGTTTCTTGAATATGTGCAGAGAAGAGTAACTAAACAAGGGAAGGGAATAGTAAACCAAACGTATAAGGAGCAATTGAGGGAATTTGGGCTGTTCAGTCTGGAGAAGAGGAGGGTGAGGGGTAACCTTATCACTCTCTATAGCTATCTGAAAGAATGCTGAAGCAAGGAGGGTGTTCTCTTTTTTTCAAGTGACAAGTGATAAGATACAAAGAAATGGTCTCAAGTTGTGCAAGATGTCATGATTTTATGATTTTTGTTATCGGTATTCCACATCATAACATCATGTAGTGCACTGGAAGTTAAAGAGTTAATGCTCCAGTTCCATGCATAGTCGATAGTTCTGGGTATACCTATCTCAGAAGAGAAGAACTACATATGCCAGAGGACTGTTCACTGTTCTGTTTCCATTTTCTGTTCAGAGAGAAAGATAAAACTGTTTGCAGGTCATGAGACATCCCTTTTTCCTTTTCTGCTCATCTCTGCAGCGTGCATACTCCCTAGCCATCTCACCTTCAGCATTAGAGTAAGACCTTTGGTTTTTGGACACTCTCTCATTTTATTTGATTTATTAGCTTCAATTCAGATTTTATTATACTGTGTTATCTTGCATTCTGCTATGATATTTAGTAAATTTTCCTCCTCAGATCATTGCCACTGTTTTGTTTTTAAGCCCATCTCCATACCCTTTTCCTTATTTCCCTCTTCCCCTTTCCCGAGTCCCGTGAGTTCCCCCACCCCATTAGTCATGGAACCAGGCCAAACAGGCCTGTAAACTGTTGACACCAGAGTAGGTTTAGACTGTAAGAATTTCTTCACAGAAGGGCTGTCTAGCATTGGAACGGGATGCCCAGGGAAGTGGTGGGGTCCCAGTCCCTGGAGATACTTGAAGTGTGGACATGGTAATAAGGGATATGTTTTAGCAACTCAGTATGTCAGGTTGATGGACTAGATAATCTTAGTGGTCTTTTCCAACCAAAATGATTCTATGATTCTATGATCATTCTGTCTGAAAAAATCAATGTGTGAAACCTCTCCACCTTCTATTTCAGTAGCTTTCTTTTTCTTTATGCCAGATGGAGAAGTCAATGTGCAAAACCTGTTTGTTGTACCATAAAAAGATCATGAACATGACTGTAATATCAAGGTCAGAGGTCTATTTGTTCCATGTCCTATTTCTTGCAGCATTTCAGAAACCAAATTAAAGAATATAAAAACATGGTAGATGTACGTTTACATCCATTCCTCTCAGGTCTTTGTGAGCTGGACATTGTTAACAATTACATTTAGATTAATTCCCACATCTGTCCAGGCTGATCTTGAACTCATTATTTGATGTCCATGACATCCAGTTGTGGTATAAATACACATTGCAGGAAGAGCCTCTTCCCTTTTTTCATTTGTTTTGTTTTCTTCTTTTTTGCAAATATGATCTTGCCAGTTTCATCTGATGTGCTGTGCAGAACAAAGCAGAGAAAAACACAGCATTAGTAGCCCTCTCCTTGACAGTTACGATTTTATAGTCCTCCACAACTAAGTTCTCTCTTTGATTAAACAAGTAATCTGAGACTAATTTGTCCCTTGTGCACTGGTCATTCTGTGCATTCCATCATCATCTTATTCTTCTGTGAGCCTTTTCTAGTAGTATGTCTCTGATTAAAATATAAATAAATTGGGAAGGTGGGCAAGGTAGACTAACATGCATGGATATACACAAATAAGAAGAATAAATAGCAAGTGAGATGAAGAATTAAGCAAATTTTAAAACTATTAAGGCAGTATTGACTTAGCTTGGGCAGTGGGCTTGGATAGTATCACATTTATTACAGAAGTGCACTACTCTGTGACCACCTCTGAAAACTGTATCATATTTAGAATGCATTTGTATTTGCAGAAACTTCTTGCACTTTGCTTCTTTTGCAGTTTAGGCAGTAGCTTACAGTGTGGTTAACACCTGTGTAATGCAGGTGATTCCATTACGTTTCCTGGCCTCATTCTCTCTGTTAACACTAAACACATCTAACAAGTTAAAATTTTATTTATCCAAGAGAGTGTTTTCAGACAAGAGAAATGCATCTGAGCAATGTTCTCACACACGCATCTTCAAACATGGGAGTGTCCATATGTTCAGAGTAGTCCTTACAACTAAAGGCTCCACATAAACACCTGCTTGATTTGACTCTCTAGAGATTTATGTTAGAAAGCTCCCTAAGGGGACCTTTTATGGAAAAATCAATCTGATTTACTTGTTACAATTAAATATACTCTGTCAATTTTATACTCTCAGGGAAAATCTAAAATTGTTATGATGTAGTCAATAGCATAGTCAAATTAAAGCCCTCTCTCAAAAGATACTCTGTTGGCTGGAAATCAATGCATTTCTGAAATGATTTAAAAGTCATTTCTAGTTCTGTACCTCCCTTTGATCCTGCTGCCCTTCTAACTGGTTTTACCACCGCATTTTCCTGTTTAAAACATATTCTTCTCCCCCTTCTGACATGCAAACCTGCACAGCCAAGAAAGAAAAATGGCTTAAAGACAAACTGTACAGGAAGAGCTGGAAAGTTAGCTTTAGGCTTATAAAAATACACAGAAAATGATTATATGCCTCAAGGGAGAGACCTTCCCTCAAAGCCAGCTATACACAAAGTGTGGTCATTGGAGAAATAATGGAAAATATTTCTATTCTGACATAAAGTATAGAGACTGAACCAGTGTCTGACATTATTTTCTCTTGGAAATGAATCTTATGGTGAATAAAAAGGAAGTAGCAAAGTCCAGGCTTCAGGTCTCATCATCATTGACTGCTTTTGAGGTTAAGGCATTCCCAGAAATAAACTTATCTTTTGTGTAGAGCATACATGTCCAACTCATGGCCCATGGGCTGCATGCAGCCCTGGGCAGCCAATAATGCAGCGCCACATGATCGTAAACTTTTAACATTATATGGCAATTTTTAGAGATATTTTTCATGAGGTAATTACATGTAGCCCAAGCACAGACTGCATAGGCAAGAAGGGAACACTGTGGAGGTGAGGACGCAGTGCAGTGCTAACTCTACCTCTTGCCACAAAGTCAGTTGAATCGAAGCCCGCATATGTTGTACATTACATTTGCTTGTACCCTGGGCAAGTAAAATGCAGTGATTAGCAATAATAATATTTCAACTTATCTACACATGTTTTTCTGTGAAGAGATGCATTTTTTGCTATTAAGCAGATGTGGAAGTTTTATTTAATTATTAAACTTGGGCTGGTGATATTTTTCTAAAATAAGTAAGTTAATAAGTTAGCACATTCATTAGTTTCACAAAAACCAAGGTTTTTATGTTTTAATAAAAATATTTAAAATAATAATAATAATAAGTTTTCCTATTTACAAACTTTAATTATACTTTATATGCAGCCCAAGACAATTCCTCTTCACTCAGTGTTGCCCAGGCAAGTCAAAAGGTTGGACGTCCATGGTATAGAGGTTACTTATCTTATTCTCTTAGGGGTTACTTGGAAGAACTTCAGTCCAAATCTTGATGCTTTTCTAAGATGCTCATCTCATTTCCAAAGGAGTTGATTTGAGAAAATTTTATGGACCATGGGAAGTGAGTCATCACACTCTCTGATCAGGCTGATCTCTTCTGACTTTATAAATGTGAGTTTATAATACTCACAGGTTATTTTTACTTTGAAAATTTTTACTTGCTTTCCTGACAACCATTCCCAGAGGCCAGGTCCAATCTATGTAAAGGTGTTTCTCTGAATGAGCACCTAGAGTGTAAAATAGCATAGGAGTTTTCAACATGTTGAATAAATTGTACCGATCAAACTTCAGCGTAGAAGTTAGGGTCAATTATGCACTTAACAGTACGTTTATTCTCTCTGAAAAATTTATTATAGTGACATAACACATAGAACTCAAATACAGAGCACATTTATTTCTATTAGTTTCAATGAGTAGTACTTGAGAATTTAGAAGGGAAAAACATTTGTATCACCTTCTTTACCAGAGAAAGGGAATGGCTTGGAAATAAGTATTTTCGATGTATATCATTTTCAAAAATGTATATATTTAAATGTGCAGTCATTTGTCTTTGCAATTTTGTCAGCCGCTCATAGGGTGCTGATGAAGCAGCACCATGTATATACCTGCAGTCTGCAGGGTGTTTGGTCAACATTCTCTTCCTGACAGACGCAGTAGGACTCCATGTTGCGGTTATACTCTTAGAAAGGCTGTAGTAGACAGGGGGAGAGGTGTTCTTATGGAGAGTCAGATTTTGGAGGACAAACACGCGTATCTAGTTTTGACTTTTTCTTTCAGAGTCAGCAAAGTATGTATATATTGCTTCAAGGAGAAAAAAGCATGAGATGGCACCACAAGTGCAGCATTATGCATTATGAATATTCTTTTTTATTCACTCTTTTTCTTGCAAGAAGGATTGGTACCAAGTAAAAAATTTGCCACAGTGCATTGATATAAAAGCCTCTCAATACTGCTGTGATTTTTATTGAATACAGAGCTTCTTGCCATGTTAATAATTTCATGTTGTTTCAGGCTAGTGGTTTTAACTGCTACACTTTGATTATGTTTCAGAACAGTCAAGCATCAAATATTGAAACTGACGTCTGAATTAAAGAGTGTGCAAAAATTCTCTTCCCTCTTTAACTATTGAAACAAACTAAAATGGAAATCTGACTAAAGGAGGTGAGTCCTTTCTTCTTACTCTCTGATCGTTCTCCTTGATCTGCCTGCATCATTTTATTCACTTTTCTCCAGATTTGCTTGACAAGAAGCCAAATGATTGCAAATTGAGAACTGCATTAATGGAGGTGAAGGCAGCTCGATACCTTGATATTTTGGCTTAGAAAAACACATGTATGATAACCCACGTTTGTACACATGGGGATCTGCAGACTGCACAGAGTTAATATCAGGTGTATTGGAATGTTGTAGGGCCTCTGTAAACTGTATTTTCATGAGTCTGGCATTAACAGAAAAATGTAGCATACAAACGTAAAGCTTGAGTAGAGCCTCGTATGGATAGACATACGAGTTGTGGAACAAGTTTAAAGAGTATGAGAGAAGGTATTGATTTGGTCTGGAGGAATATAAAGAGAATCAGAGCCAAAAAAAAAAAAAAAAAAGTGGAGAAGACATCATAGGGAGTTATAACAGCTTGGAAGCAACATAGCAATGGCCTAGGGAAGCTCTGGTAGAGACACTTTTTTTTCTTCATTGCTTCAACAGCATTTTATTTTATTTTATCGCTGTAAAACTACAACCTGCCGCAAACTAGATGTTACTGACCTGGCAGACATGCTGAAGCTATTTAACTATTTACACTTGAGTAACTAGAAGTTGTTGTGGTTTAACCCTGCATGTGCCTGAGCACTACGCAGTTGTTTGCTCACTCCCTCCATATCCCAGTGGGATGGGGGAGAGAATAAAAAAAAAAAAAGTAGAACTCGTGGGTTGAGATAAAACTATTTACTAAGATAGAGAAAAGGAAAAGGATAATAATTATGACAAATATATATGTGTGTGTGTTTGTGTATATATAATATGTATATAACAAGTGATGCACAAGCAGTTGCTCACCATCCCCCCTGCCAATGCTCAGCTAGCCCCTGAGCAGCAGAAAAGAGAAAGATGAACTCCCACTCCCTTCAAAACTCCTTCTAATTGATGTGATATGGTATGGAACACCCTTGTGGCCAGTTTAAGTCAGCTGTCCTAGTTCTGTTCCCTCCCAGCTCCTTGGGCTCTTCACTAATTGCCTCAGCTCTGTACAACACTGCTTAGGAGCAACTATAAATATCAGTGTGTTATTAACCTTTTTTTTTTCTCCTAGAACCAAAACATAGCATTGTACCAGACATTCTAAAGAAAATAATTTAGTTCCAGTTGAAACTAAGACACCAATTTATTTTACTAATATTATTATGCATATTTTATTATATAATTGATTATGAATTGGATTTGTTATGATACTATACTCCTATTTTTTAATTTCCCTCAGTGGACAATAAATTTAAGTCATTAAATGCAGTGTTTTACATCTCTGTAATATCCATTGCTTCACTCAAGAGTGGTCTTTACTCACTGTTTTCAATTCACTTAACAAATTTCAAAGGAAACTGCACTTAGAAAAGAAAAATTACAATTATTTTCTAATCTAATTATCCAGCAATAACAATTACATTTTATTTTAGTACGTTTGCTGTAAGAGGAAAAACCACTGATTCTGCTGCAGCATTTCTAATATCGCAAAACTATCCATTATGATTTATTGTACATAATAAACATATTTGTGTACATATGATTCTATGATATATATGTAGCATATATGTATGTACTTCCTTATGACAGGTATGTATTTATAAAATGTAAATATGCTAAAAAATATAGAGCATGTTCTTTGGATAATAGGAGTTGGAATTAGTGTGCATTTTTCTATCTAGACTAAAAATGCATGACATTTCAGCTACATTTGCCTCATTTTGGCCTTCCCTAAAAATCTAGAACTTTGTTGACATTATTTTATAATGTCTGCAATTACATGATTTCTTTTTTCAAGTGAAAGTTGGATTTTTAGCTTAGGAATTTCTTTTTCACAATAATCCATTCACTTATTACTTGTATGTATTTATATCAATTGCTGGACATTATTAAACATGCACACTCTCAAAAAAAAGTCATTCTCTTAGTTCCTTGTGGTTTTACCAAAATAAACTCCTGCATCCCAGAGTTCTTCTAAGTACTGGAATCTAGTACGCGACAATGATGAGTTCCTCATGTTGTCAAGTAAATAATGCAAAGGGCTAGGCCCCAAGGATTATAGTAAATGGGGTTCCATCAGGCTGGTGGGGTCTCTGTGGACCCCATTTGAGGGTCAGTTCTCTCCAGTGTTTTCATGAATGACTTTGGTACAGAACTTGAGTGCTTACTAAGTAAATTTGCAGATGCCAATAAACTGGGAGGAATTCTTGAATCCCTTGAGGGTAGAGAGGCCTTGCAGAGAGATGTTGGCAAATCAAAGGACTGAGCAATCACCGATTGTATGAAGATGAACAAAAGCAAGTGCCAGATTCTGCACCTGGCCACCCTGGCTCTGTGTACGGACTGGGGACAAGAGACTGGAGAGCAGCCTACAGAAAGGGGTCTGGGGGTTCTGGTCAACAGCAAGTTGAATCTGAGTCAGCAGTGTGCCCTGGCAGCCAGAAGGGCTGATGGCACTCTGTTTTCATTGTTTTGTAGTGCTGATTGAGTGAAAGAAGTATGGACATGGCACAGGGCACTGGGCACAGCCCCAAGCTGCCAGAACTCAAGGAGCATTGAGACACTGCTCTCAGGTATAGGGTTTGATGTTAGAGTGGTCCTGTGTGGAGCCAGGAATTGGACTTGATGATCCTTATGAGTCCCTTCCAACTTTGGATATTCTGTGATTCACATTGTTCAGTGTTTCTTAGGGTTGTGCTCAACTTTGGCACCTAGATTTGAACATATGTCTTTTCTAAGGGGTGAAACAGTTTTAAATGATGCTGTAAAAACAGTGTGAAAGCTGTGTAGTTACCTCTGTGTAAATTAGAAAATGCCAGAATACAGGTTGGCAGTTCACACACACCATGACAGATGCTTTCTAACGAGGTGCTTTTTTTTCCATTGTTTTACTTGAAGTTCACCTTAGTACTGGTATTTTTTTGAGGCTTCATATCAGTTCACTGCACTTTGTAAATTGAGCCTTTTTGCTTGGGGCAGTAAGGATGCATAACAAATTACTTAACAGAGGAATAGGCAATAAAACTGTAAGTCACTGAAGAATGTATTTTGACTAATGACACATTAATTAGAAAGAACAGGAGGTGGTCCATTTATTTTCATAAGGAACATATCATTGATATATGTTACTCTACGTCTGTGAAATTTGTTTAAAAGAAATTAAATGGAAATTAAATATGCCATTAAATGGCAACATGTTTGTCAGCAGCAAGAAGATGGATAGGCTTTGAAAAAATTAGATGAAGAGAATCTATATGAAATATGTTAAGAACACAGAAGGAACTTCAGTGAGACAGAACAAAATGAATATAATTGATCCTCTACAGAGAGAATTCATGAAAGATGTAAATCGTAAGATCTCCTTGTCTTACCGAAAGATAGTGTATTGGATGCTTTGTTATTAATTATGCAGTTGTCTTAGGCTCTTCAAAATACTGTTCCTTAGGAAAAAAAGAACACATGACATTAAAAACAAATTACCAGTTAATGATGGTCTTTGATGCAGTGTAAGAGAAAGTATAAGGCATTTTACTAATAATGCCAGTATAAACGTAACAGCTGTAATGAGGGAAAAATTGGAAGTACTGCTTCAGGTAAAGTACATTGAGAAGGCAGAAAAGCTTAGATTAGGCAAAGGTAATGGAATCAAGTACAAATAAAAATCAGCTTTCAGGGGCTAATTTTGGTTGTTGTTTTTTTTTGTGTTGGTTGTTTTTTATTGTTTTTTTTTTTCGAAAAATATAGGCAACACTTTTCATTACAACTTGAATGGCAGTTCACTATGAGGCAGAGAGTATAAATTTAAACAATGGTAACAGATGAATGGTGTTGTCTTTTAGATAAGATACAAAATTTCCAATGAAAATGCATTAGTTATTTCGCTCCCTTCTCTAATTACGGAAAATGTAACAGCAAAATAAAAAACAGAGATAACTCTTTCAAGCAAGGATATGCCGGCAATGAGAGAGATGCAGTGAGATGCTGTAGATTCTGGGTTTTTTTGCCTTATGAAACATAGTAGTTGTACAGTCAGCCTTCAAAAAAAAAAAAAAAATGCTCATGAATTGAGTTGTAAAGTGCCAAATGCATTTTTGCATCCAGTGACAGTTAGAGCTCCAGGGAATATCCATAACCTTTTGTGGTGAGGTGGTTACAGAAACTGCTCAGAAGTATCAAAAGTTTCATTTCTATAGATCGCTAAGGAAATGAAACAACCAGTAATGACTGGCAACTGTAGACATTTTGAATACAATAAACCTCTATATTCATGAAATATGTCAAGGTACAAAACCAGAATATTTTATTTCAAAAATAAGAAAATAACAAGGTTGGTAAACTCAGAGGAGGCTCAGGAGTTAGGCTGAATGTTCTTTGTGGGTCCCTTCCAACTCAGGGTATTTTATTATTCTATGAAAAGGCAGAAAAAGTAACATCAAGGCAATGTTGCCTTCTACTCAACCTACCTCTGTTTCCTTGGTGTGTATGAGATTGTATAAGAGATTAAAAATACACTGATAAGTAAGGAACCTTCTAGTATTTTTCTTAACACATTTTCTTCTTAGTTTATGTTACTCCTTTGGAATGCTAAACAGCCCTTTAATTTTCAAAAGCTTTTCCTTGTCTTTTCTTAGAGTGAAAGGCACAGCCTAACCAGACTTGCTTGCTTGTGAATGCATGACTGTTTACAGGCAGTCCTAAGGCCAAGGGACATAGTATTAGAGATATGTGACAATATTATATGGTCTCTATGATCTCAGCTTCAGAAGAGAACATCGCTCAGGAAATTTAAAAAAAAAAATCAAGTTTTTAATATTTTTCTATATTCTTTCTTGGGCATCTACTTCCACTGTTGTTTATGGCAATAGCTCAAAAGGCATTTGAATTCACCCAGCATGGCTCTTCTCATAAGTGCATACCGCTGGAAGTAGATGCCTGTAAGAAGCTTGTACAGTGGGTCAAATCTAATGACACCATTAACTCTGAGAAGGAGAACATTTCTTGTATTCCCATCGTTCTCTTCCAGTACAAATTTCAAATTCAGCACAGTGGGAAATCCTACTTACTCCCGTGGTATAAAATCACATCTCTGAAATGATTCACCTGTCTTAGAAACAAGCTGATCTACATAACTAGTACTGTTTTCAGGCCACTCATGCAGGGAGAGATGTCTTTCTTAGATTAGAATTCCACGTCATAAACAGGCATAGGCACAATGGTAAGTATCTCACCACCTCCTAATGGCTTGATGGAATCAGGTACTTTATGTGTATTCTCACACTGGAAAGACCATAGGCAGCACAATCTGTCTAAATGTTGTCTGAATTTGTATTTTTATATGATTGTAACAGCTAAAGTGATAACATCAGCAAAAATCCAATTCAGATAATGTTTTCTGTTCAGTGTTCAAGCAGGGAACTTGTGCTATGAAAAATGAAAAGAGGTTTGTCCTTACTGAGTAGTGAGAGTCTGGAAAAAGGTACATTAGTAAGCTCTTTGAACTCACAGGGTAATACAAAGTGATGTTGTTCCGAAAGCCTTATTTTGTGAGAAACTCTCTCTGCCACATAGTTATTATTTAAAACTGTTTCTGCATTCACATTTATTTCTATTGCATAGATTCTACTCATCTTTTGTTCCCCTTTCCTGTCAGCTCCATTAGCTTCTTTTTATGTATAGCAGGCACCATTTTAAAAACTGGTTACTGATTTGAAGAAGTGGCAGGATAACAGTGGGCCACATTAAGAACACAAGAAAAAAAATCATCTGTTCAAGAGTTGAATGGTCAAAAGAGACCACAATTTTGTTTGGCTGTGGTGACCACATTCTCAAGATCAAATGAAAAAACAAGGACAATATCTTAACAAATTATCATTCATAAAGAAAAAAAAATGTATCATCATGTGTTTCTGAATTGATTTTGCTCCTAACTCCTGAATTTACCTGACTGCTTTGCCACAAGTATTCATCTTGTTTTTATTTTAAAAGAGGGAAAAAATATTTCAGTTTTATAAAGTCATCACAATGAAATTCATGCTTAGGGTTTTAAGAGCCAGCTAGGAACAGCTACAACTAAAATTTGGGTCATTCTGATCCTGAAATAAAGAGACAATATCAAGGAATGGAAGAAAATAAGAAATAATAAGAAATCATCAAAAGTAAAGTCTGGAAGTTCAAATATTGGTGATGTGATAATGGGAAGAGTAAGTTATTTAAACGTTTTGAGTGAATTTTTATGAGGGCTGCTTTGAAAGCAATGCCTCCTACTTTATGGTGTTGGCCCACAAAATCAGAGGTGGATGTTGGTGATGTGGCAGTAGAGGTTGAACCTTCCCACCAATAGTCCGTGTTGTTGTGCGACAGATGGCAGCAGAGAGGCATTCTGACAAAATGGTATCGGACACAAAAGTGCATTTGAAGCAAAGATGTGTCACTGAATTCTTCCATGAGGAAAAAATTGCACCTGTTGACATTCATTGATGCTTGCTGAATATTTTTGGAGACGTAACAGTGGATGAGAGTACAGTGAGGTTGTGGGTGGTGTGTTGTTTCAGCAGCAGTGACGGTCATCTTTGGTGTAGATTTTTACAAGGGCAGCATGCAGGCTCCTGTTCATTGCTGGTGAAAATGTATGGCTAATGGTGGTGACTGCGTTGAAAATTTTTGTTTTGCAGATGAGAATTTGCTCTGTCAGCTAGCGTTATTTTGTTCTTTGTATCTGTTACAGTTTCCATGGAAATAAATGGGAGGCATTACTTTCGGAGCAACCTATGAGTTTTAAAGAGCCATCTTATGTGTTCTGTATCAATATAGACAAATGTAGAGGATAAAAAATAGTCAGCGTAAAAAGAAAAGAGTGCAAAATAGGGGTAAAGTACCATATATATAAATTCTGTACAAGATTTTTGAGGGCGTGATAGGTTACTAGTTGTAATTCCACAGCTGACAGATTAATACACTGCTTGGGCTTAAAAATAAGAGAACACTGCCCCTCTTTCTCAAGTACAGCCACTTCAGGGTTCCCTTCCTATGTTACACACATTTTAAAAAGTTGTTAAAGACTAGAGAGACGCTGGGAGAAGCCATAAGATTAGTTTAGGATTTGATTGCTGTGATGAGACAAAAGATACAGCCTGGTAGGTTCGGTGGAGGGGGAGATGAAAAACTTTTGTATCTGTGGAAGACAGCGAACAAATGAAGTTCTGGGACTCATCCAATTTAAAAAAAAAGAGCTCCACTACATGAAAGTTAAACCTAGCAATGGAAGGAAATGTGTGTTTTTAGGCAGAAGCAGATAAACATTGGAACAATCCACTAAGCAGTGCTGTACATTCTTGTAACTTAAAAGATGTCATTTGATACTTGTGCTATGATTGCTGAAACAGTTTGGGGAATTAGATGCTCAAGCATCCTTGAAATGTGTTCATTAAATTCTCCAAGATCTCATGGGTTCATAAGAAATCTTCAGAAATACAGCAAAGCTGAAAGCAGTGCACTGTTTTGCAGCCACAGACTGTGGGACTTGATCGAAGGTGTTGTGTAGTAGTGTGAGGTGTACTGTGATATGTTACAAAGACTGCTGGACTGCATTGTGACAATGGCATCTCCTTCTCACAGAGTCAGCATATTTGTTTTGTAAGTGAAAATAGCTAAAAACTGTTTTGACCTAATAGGAAACTACTGAGATTGCTGCTAATGTACTTTCAAAGTGTTTTCTTGCGCTGCATCTGTTTAATAAGGTTCTGATTCACTCATACTGTAGTAACAGAATGCTAATTCACCTCCGTTCTTCTGTCACTGGTAGGGGGGAAAAAAAGAGACAAGATCTGTGTACACTGGTAGCATCCAGCAGCTTAGCAACTGCTTTTTGTTTTTTTTTCTCTTGGACTTTCAGCATCTGCTTTGATTGTCAAAGCATAAATGGTCTTTTAAGGATCTCCCTGGGATGTGAGTGCCTCCAGAGGAGGTGCCAACGTATGAAGAGACAGACAAATTAACTACCCATTTCTTGGTTTTCTGTCATATTGTCTGTAGAAATAATTCACTTCAGACTATTGTCTACCATAGATCTTCATATCTACCATAGATCTTCATAGATCTACCATGATCTTCAATAAATGAGTCTGTTTGACTCAATTTTACCTTGGTAAGAGTTACACTGAATTAGAGGCTACGTAGATATAGTGAACATCCAGTCATGCACCAGTACAAGTAATAATTTAACTGTCACTGGACATGACAACTGTTACAGTAGAACTGATCCATTTTCTTCAGTTTTTACAGTTTGCTGACTAGGTTCTGCACGGCTAAGAGTCACCGGTCCTTGAAACATAGTGACAGATCTGTAAGCAGCGCAGGTAATATCTGCAAGACAGTTTCCTACTATTTCACTATCAGATGCAGAGATGCACACCTGAAATATTGTGCTCATTAGGAACAAAGTAAAGATCAGCTATGGATGAGAAAATTGCTATATTTATTGAATCAGAGTTAGATTCAGTCCCAAGCTTGATTTACTCACAGAGATGGCTTCTGTGAGGCCCTAGAAATCTGAATTCTGCCTGGTAAACTCTAAGTGTGGGTCAGTAGCCTAGAACATTGCAGCTTTAGTGGTTCTTTTCTCAACAGTTTTTGCAAGAATGCAAAAATTAGCAACATGGAAGCAATTAAAAAATTTAGTAGAAAATGGCTCATCTGCTTGTTAACATTTAATGAAATTATGACTTTATTTCCTGCTATTCCTAAACAGCTTTAAAACCTGTTTTTTGTTGCATAAGTAAACAGGCTTATATCTACCCAATGTTAAAATCTCAGGATATAAGTAATTACATTTTTTTTATATATAAAAGTAAATTTAGTAGTGTAAAACGTACAAAGATGGTTGATATATCAAACACATTTTGAAAATTTGTTTATCCAAGACATAAGTGTGACAGCCAACATATATTAGGTTGTTGGGGCTGTATTGGTATACAAAACCTATATTTTATGTGCTGTATATCATTATCACAGTAAAAATTATGCTGATTAGATTGCTGCAGTTCTTACCATTATCCTCTAGAACTTCCACATGGAAGACCAAGTCCAACAAGGAGACGCAGCAGTATGTATTTTAGACAAGTTATTGACCAAAACTGCTGTGTGTTTTCTTTGCACAGTTTTTGTGGTATCTTAATGTTGGAAAAAAAGAATAAAATGTAAGACAGTTCTAGAATATATTATGTTTTCCATATCAAGACATTTGGGCTTGACATTTGAGTTGAAGGTGCCCAGTGTACAAGTAGTTCATTGTTTTACATTTGCGCCTGATAGAATGAATGTAAGTGCAAATGTTAGTATTTGTTATAAGTGAGCAAGTCCAAAAGGTAATACATATTCTTGCTTATTTCAATAGCCCTATAATGCAGCTATTCAAATTATATACTCCACTTTGCTCCCATGCCTCACAGAAGTGTCTTACTTTCCAGTAAGACTGTTATGATTTTAGTTTCAGATTGCTGTCAGGATATACTCTCTGATCTGCAGCAACTAAGGAGGGTGCACTGCTTCCTTACTGATAGACTCAGATGAAGTTTTGGAAACAGATAAGCTAAGTAAGTTCAATTGGTTTGGCTAAACGATTCTGAGAAATGTTTGCAAAGAATTAGTAATCTAATTATTAAATGACATTACATTGCATTGCGTTATATATAAGCATGTTTATTTATGCATACATTTAAATAGTTTTCTAAAGTATTTTGTAAAAATGACAAATAAATATAATTTTATCTTTCTATCCAGTTTGAAAATGTAATTCAAAAAGTATGTCAAAAAGATAAGGGAGCCTAGCTGTCCCATGAGGTACAAATTGGACTGATTAGATCAAAACATATTTTCCTTAATATTTGACATGGAATCTGCCCATAAGGAAAATAATGCTAGGCAGGACTGAAGGCAAGTCAGTATGACATCAAGAAGAAAATTACACAACTGGGTTGAAATGTGATCTTAAGTAACATTAGTTTCTCAGATTTAAGATCAGTAGCAACCCAGTATAAGATCTATGAAATTTTGTAGGAGATGCAACAGTTTTAATTCACTAGGTAAAAGAGGACTGTGGTACTAAAACCAGAACTTCCAACCAGATGCTAATGAACATTTGTAGGAGCATCTCTTCTTTGGTGGAAGGTTGTAACAAGGATGAACTTTATCCTGAAGCAAGATTTCTGATCTAGCTTTGACTCTGTGATACTTGGTGACACCAGTCAGATTTCTTAAAGTATCAGGAGAAGAGTTAGTGTCTTAGAGCAACAATAAACAAAGATATACAGGCTGTAGGAAAAGCCTGACAGAACCAGATATAGCACAGCATAATTTTAGAAATTACCAGCTGTGACAGAGCATCTGTTTTAAGGTTAGAGAAATTCATATCTTGAATCTGTTTGGATAACGAATTGATCTCTTGAGATATCCGTAGCCTGAGTTTCTGAGAAAACAGAAAATAATTGTTGCATCCTGATATCCTTGTACTACAAGAATTTATTTGTCCTGCACTTCCTGACTGACTGACCCTTCAGTACGGTGGGTTTTGTATTTTCAATTACTGAACTCTATTGCACAATATAATGGTAAGATTGAGTGCTTGTAGCATGTTCACTCTGAGTAATTGGTTAGCTGCCAGGGAAAGAGGAAAAGTCAATAATACCAATAATTTTTTTAGCTCTTAACTTATAAATCAATTGTTTCATACATTAAGTAGCTCTCCTAGCGTGTACAACTCCATATGGCTATTTTGTTTTGATTACATTCATTTTCCCAATGCTTTCCTCATATTTAAAGAAATTAATCATAATGAACTAAAGGAAAACCTTTTTCTTCCTCTTTCAAAAATGTGAGATTGATTACTTTCTGGACACACGTACCTGGCATGAATCAAAGTTACCTGGTTTCAGCTTACATTAGATATGTGATTTGTAATTAAAATCCAGATGGTAAAATAAATTAAGGATGATAAAAGTAGTCTATTGATTCAGTAGATGACTAATTTCCTATGTTATGGCTGTTCTGCCTCACGTGCAGTTCCATTTGTTTTACTAATTGTATGTAAAATGTTATTATATTGTGGTTCTTCATAACAATTTTGATACCTCATCAGAGATTCTTTTAGATTAGAATGATTGAAAAGGATTGGTGGAAAAACATGTATGACAGTAACTGATAGTTTCTGCAGCTATTCGAGAAGCTGCAAATCAGTGTATGCTCTTCTGGTTGTCAGTAATAATCTCTGTTTTAATTTTTAAAATGAAATAATCCATAATTTCATATTCATATTACTCATATAATGTCAGACTGAAAAACTGTTAGCCAGTTTTCATAACATGTGTAATTAATTATAAGATTGCAACTCACATTAATTTCTAGCTGGAAATATTACTTTCAAGTTTATGATGTATGATTTGTTCTGAAAATTGTGCAACTTAACAGAATGTATTATTCAAATAACTGAAGTTCTTCACTGAGGAGATTGTGGTAGTCCCTGAAGTTTGCTCTGCTTGTGCTTAGCATGCTTCTTTTTTTCCTGGACTTTCTCAGTAGGAAAGCTGAGACATGTAAATGTTTGGGCAAATTAATTTGAAAGATGTTATACTGTGATCACAGAGAAATTCACTCTGACTTAAAAAACACATACTGTGGAGTGAGAATATCATTAATTTTTTTTCTACTGGGATTTTTCTTATAGGTGTTTTTTCTATTTCCCTTTAAGAACAATAGCCATGTCATAGCATACTTGGGCTCTCATGTACATATTTACTAAAGATAAATACAAATGTCACGCTTCTGCAACACAGAGAGGCAACATGCCTGCTGCTGTATTTAGCACTTTCACAAGTCCTAAGTTAAATATGTAGTTCTACAATGTATTTATTTTCAATTTTTAAAAAAATCAAGTGAAAACAGTGACTGGGTAACAGTGAATAAATGGACTGAGTTATAGGAGTCGCACACAGCCTTTTCATACTGATTTTCTGCCAGATTATGTGTTAAATGTAACCTTTATTGCTTGACTGCTCAATTTCCAGTGAAAATAAGAACTTTTAAGTAGTTCTAACTTTTTAATGCATTGATTGATGCTCTGTGGTAGTCTATGGAAAATTAATTGGACAAACTGGTAGCATTCCCTTGCAGGGTAAAGCCTTTTGAGAACTACTAAGGTAAATTCTAACGACCATCCTTATTTTATAGCATCCTTAGAGTTGGAAGGGACCTTTAAAGGTCATCTAGTCCAATTCCCCTGCAATGAACAGGGACATGCACGGCTAGATCAGGTTGCCCAGAGCCTGGTCCAACCTGGCCTTGAAAGTCTCCAGAGCTGGGGCATCCACCACCTCTCTGAGCAACCAGAGATAATAATGTAAAGGTTATTTATAGTAAGTATATTATATTTGTAGGTATTTTTTTCATAGACTTTTTTGATACGTATCATGTTTCTGATAAAATGCTTCAATCAAAGTATCAGTTCTAATTCCTCCACTTCCTTGACTTCATATTTTAAGTGTTTCTTTACCAAGGTTCTACCTAAAGCATCTATTAAAATTTACTAAACGTGCAAAGTGAGCATGTGTCATGAAGTAAAAAATCAAAAACATTTATGCAGGTAAAGAATGCCTTGTTTTATAAGAAAATGATCAGAGAGCTTTTCCAGGGCACAGCTACTTTGTTTTCACTTCATAGATCTTATATTGTGATTAATCAATTAAGAAAGTATTAGATAATATTTTCTTACATGGGTAATTATTAACTAATAATGTTATTCTAATTACAAATTACAATACATAGGAAAACATAATCTGGAACACACTGTGAAAATAGAGTAGCTTGAATAATACGTTTCCATAGACAGAACTAGGAAAGCACTGGAGAAGCAGGCAAGTTGAAAAAATGATAATACTTATTACCTAACTAACAAGTTGGTTTTTAATCTTTAGTGCTCATTAGGCACTCAACTTCCATTCTAGTGGAAAGTGGCTTGTTTGACATTAAAGTTTGGTAAGTGGGCCACACTAACATATATATTAACAGTACTAATTTTTTTGAGTCTGTAAATGTTCATGTCGATAAAACTTAGGTGGTAGCTATTCAACGGAATGTATGTTTCCTGGTAATTATCTTTGCAAACTGAAAGCTGGTTAAGAGAGCCCATGTCCTGAAGAAAAGAAGGGACTGTAGGATCCTAATATCTGGAATGATGATACAACAATCCCAGGTTCTGATGTCAAAGAATAGTGTATCACAGTAAACGTCCATTGTATGCTCTGAACATTGATTGACACAAGCCCTTGTCAGGATCATTTATTAAAATAGTCCAGTCAGTCATCATGGTTTAGTACTTTCATTACCAGGGAATGAAATACATTTGCTTTTAAGTAGCAATCTCTCTTGCTTGGGCATTATAAAAGCCATGTGCTGACATTCTGCTAAGGCATGAATGTCACTGCATGTCAGTACATTTCTTTTTTCTATGCTTGCATTGCTTAAAATAAAAGAGTAAGTGAAGGCCATGATAAATTTAGTGCGTTTTTGGTATTTCTCAAGAGGAAAATACAAGCGCATCAGAAAACAGTTAACAGGGACACAAAATGTGTAAGAAATTCTGGGCACCTTAAAAATCTTACAATTTTTGCATTGCAGTAATCCTTCTGATTCTAGAATACATAAAAATTCATTTCCTTCATCTTCTGTCCCTTTTGGTGTTACATGCTATCAGTGTTTCATCAGTTTAAACTGTCACTAATTTCAGCTGCTCTCTCATTCTAGAGTTTCTTTTACTATTCATCTGATTTAAGCCTCAGTAGTAGGCCTTTGCTGAGGGATTTGAAATGATGTAGGCCCAGTGTAGTTGTTGAAAGGCAAGGGAAAGGTGATTTTGGTGTCCCTTAGCACTTTATCAGCAGCTGCTGCTGTCAATGTGGAGAAAGCCCTATATGCAAGTAGTCCACTCCACTCTTCTCAGGTATGAGGCATTAGATGCAGAATTTCAGAAAAGAAGTAGAGGAAACACATTGAGAGATCATTCTTGCTAATATAAACTTTTGGAAACAGTCTTAATTGTTGTGTATCAAGACTGAAGGCCATGCACAACGTAGAAGAAACTTTCTGGCTGAACCCGTGAACCACAGTTTGTTTTTCACAAGGCTGGCTGACCTCGGGAAAGCCTATGAAAGCTGCTCAGAACATATTCGTGTGAGCCTGAGTGAGATGAATTCAGCAGTTCCTTGTGCTCTTATCATTTATGAATTAAGGCCATCTGGTCTTTGTACGTTTGTCTCCCTTCACAGTGCTTTTTTCTTCAGTAAGGCAGCATATAAATGTTGCACTGTATTGAAAAAAAACCAAACACACAAGTACTGAACAGTACACTTAACATTGTCCTCCTTGTCCATGCTGTTGTAATGTGGATTAAGCGTTAATGACATAAATTTGACTTCTAACGAGATACACCAGTGAAGACCTTTTAAACATTGTGAATGGCTTTCTGCTTGCTTTTGAGATGCAGTACAGTTGTCAAAAGTAGTAGAGAAAAAGAAATTTCAAGGAAAAAACTACCTCAGTTAAAGTGTTTTCGTTTCAAAACACAAAACTGAAAACCACTTTGAGTTCATTTCATTTCTTTTGGAATGGAAAACAAGGCACCTTGACAGAAATGACAAAGTCTGTTTAAAAATATTCTGAATATATTTCCACTTTTACTGCTTGTGCTTTTACATATATATTCCCTTTCTGCGCTAAAAGAATAAAAAATAGATGCTCCTGTGTGGTAAGAGGAATACCTGTAAATATTAGGTCCTGTCTCCCTGTCAGCCTTTCTATCTGAAAATCAGTGCCATGTTGGCAGATCCACACTGGTCCCATAGCAAGGTAGGTGACACCAGTCTGTCTTCATCCAGTCCTGCAGATATATATTTTTTTCTGGTGTGTCCAGCGCACCAAAGAGCTGGTAATGTGGGAAGAGGGAGCTCAGCTCTTTTGGAAAGAGTACCTTAGACTGGGGAGATGTCTGTCCTGATAGCTGCTTTGCTTTTGGTCTCAGAGAGCTCCAGGCAAGGCAGCTTGCCTTCCTGTGCTCAACTTTCCTTAACAGGTAACCTGAAAGTGAAACATTCGATGTCTAGCTGCAAGAAATTCCCCATAAAAGCTCTCGTAACTGCTCTTGTAGAGCACTGACAGAGTTCTGTTGAAAATGAGGACTGTTCTCCCCACCTGCAACGCATGAGTAGACAGTGCAGAGAGAGAGCTTCTTCACACTCAGTCACTTCTATTTTGGAAAGCACACCTGCTGCCTTGGCACCAGAAGTAGCTAGCAGTGTCTATGACATGGCATCAGTAGTTGTCCTGAAAGCACATGAAATATCACAAGAGAATTTTGATAATATCTTGCTTCTACTGCTTGTTAGAGTGTTTTGATGGTGATTTTGTATTTTTCTCACTCATGCCAGCTCTTGCTGTTAAATCTTTGATCCAGCCTATGTGGGGGGAAAATTTGATTTTTCATAAATCACTAGCAGCACCTTTCTCTGGGGGACGTTTGGCAAGATTGTTCTGTCACACACTGTGATGTAAATATTTCTTGAGGCATTTTTCTTCGGGCCACAGTACATTTCTACTAATCTGCAGCGCAGGTGCTGTGCCAGAGGTCCTGTCTATAGCTGAAAGAACACATCTCTTTATTTCCCTTGATTCTCATTATGAAACTGAAACAGATTTCTTTCCATTGAGCTCTGTAAACATGAAGCTGTAGATAAATTTCCTTCAGTTTCAAAAAAATATCCATTCCATAAGTGTATCATCTGATAATGGAACACATTTCCCCCTTTCCTTACTCTTAAAAACTTCTACGCTCTTTTCCCTTGTTGCAATATTAACAGTTTTTGTGCAGTCAGTCCACTATATTCACTTTCCTTGAACATAGGCTCCAAATCATTTCATTTGTTTAATCTTTATGCTAGCTCTATTTTCCCTGTTTATCTCATTATGATACTATATATAAGACATAATTTCTGTTGAAGTGTTTAAGAGTCCTTGAGACAGTGTTTGATTTTGAAAGCCACAATAGTACACAATCTCTTTACAATTCAGTAGAGATTACCTAGATTTCACAAGGGGAAAAGAAAAATTGCATGCAGCAAAATCATCTTCCAATTTACTTACTGTTAATTAGAATCAGGGTACTTTTATAGTCCCTGGAAACATTATTTGTGATATTAGAATTAAGCTTTTACAAAAAATTATAAAATTACAGAAATTTACAAAAAATTACAAATACGTGCAGCTTTGTTACATATTCTGACCTATGGGAACATCAGATGAAAACGCTTTTGTTACTATTGTTGAAATAGCACCTTAAAATGTCAGACTGATCTCGCGTTTTTGTACCTTACTCCATAAGCTGGTGCTGTTGAGAATGGGAGAAGCTTCTGAGATAGATCAGTTAGTCATTTTCATGTTGTGCAGGTATGTCTGTGCAGTTATGCAACTGTAGCAAGCTCAGAGAATAACATACTAGAAAGACTGTCAAAGATAAGTCATTAACTTGTTTTTCATCTTATTTTATTTTTACAGTAGCCAATATGTTTTTGTTTTCTCTTCAACTAATTCATCAAAATCCTCCCATAGTGTTTATCTGTTAGGATTTCAAATGTAGTGTCTCACTTAGGGTCTGGTGTTTGGAGTTGAGAAACATTCTTCCATGTTGATCCATGTAATGGTTCTGAATCTTCGGCTGTCTTCCAGGAAGCTTGTGAGGATCTGGAGTCCAAACTAATATCCTTAATTTATTATGCTTTTGGTTTGTTTTTTTTTTTTTAGCAGGTAGGATAAGGAAGCTTTTGTGCATACTGTTTTAGCCATGCCATCATTGCAAGAAGGAAAATATTGACGAATGAATGAGCAAAGATTTGATTAGTTAATTATGATGAGACAAGGCTGCAATAATTCTGTCTATTGTTTTGCTAGTGAGCTTTTCTATTAGCAGTTGAACGACAAATCTGAAAAGTGGTAGAATCTTTGTAATTTAAATTCAGATCTTTTTGTGTAGTATTAACTTCTCCCTGATAATTTACTTCCTGATAATTTAGTTTTTCCCTGATAATTTACTGTCTGATGGAAGTCAACCAACCAGTTCTATGTTTTCCAGGCGTTACTGAGAGTCAACAGACAACAAGGAAACTAGAAAGGGAGACAGATAAACAAGCTTCCTGTCAGTAGGCTTATATTTTCTATATGGAGGGTTGTACTTTCCCAGAAAGATGTGAGGGATTAAAAAACATTGGAAACCATGGCTCAAAAAATGAGGAGGAAAAGTAGGGAAAAAAAAAAAAAAAAGCTGATGATCTGTTTATGGTTGTTTTTTTTTTTTCCACATCACTGTATGATTATTAAGAATTGTTAATGCCTTTCTTCTAAAGGAAAACAAGATCTAAATCACTGTTCATGTTCTGGAAAGTTCTGCTGATTCTTGACAAAATTACTCAGGCTCCATCTGGATTCTTGCCAAGCTGCTTCTGCTAAGAGGTGAAATGGATTATATGAGTCAACCATCACTTTAATGATCTTCTGTTTATTAACAAAGAGGATACAGAAAGCGTATTTTTTTCTGGATGCAGGAAGTACAAACAGCAGGCAATTTCCTTGCCTCTAATGTCATCACTGCCTTTTCAGCCTGCCCTGTGTACCACAGATTTATTTTTTAACCTCTGTACAAGGACATGCATTCACAACTTCTCCCCTAGTTCCCTGCTGCCTGACTCTTGCCATTTGGCAGGTAGTGAATTCTGAAGCTTCAGTTTCATAATACAAGGTCTTCAGTAATGGTGTAGTTAAAGGAATTTCTGCCTACTCCATCATGAACCCACAGTTGTTTCTTTGCAACTAAAAGTTGACCTCTCTGTGACACAGCACTGAGGTGAATGCCTGAGATGGATAGAGTGGGTAAGATAGGGAACTCCTTCAGCTGACTTTAACACTGAAGAGTGCTATACTGTCTAAATGTGTCTTGATGTTGCTGTAAATATGACAACCCTATCTTACAAGGTTAAGTCTGTTTAGCCTCATACACCATATCCTATCGTCAGCCATGAGAAATAGCAACTGCCATGGGAAAAGAGAGAGCTAAAGTACACAGTGAGAGACTTCTCCAAAACTTTCTCCATCTCTTTGGCGAGACCAAAGTTTCATATTTATGTTGAATAGCCTATGATGGATCTTCCTTTTATGGATGTGCTCAGTTATCTACTGAGGGTTTAGAGAATGAAAAAATATTGCATAATTGAACCTGGGTAACAGATTTTGTAAAGCATCCCTTGTGAAATGTTAAAATCGCTCAAAGGAGGCTCTTTGGTTCAGTGATAAGGTTGAGTCTCTATGATATTGCTAGAAAACATTATGTGGGTACTTGACCGCAATAAATACCTGCATTAGTATTGAACTGTCATAATTTTTTTCCTTAGTTCCTACAGAAATCATATATTGGTATGAAGATGCCAAAATTTTAATCAAAATTTTACTCTTCTTTCATTGTGCTCTCATGATATGTAATGAAGGGTCAAAATATGTATCAGAAGTTTAGTTTCTGGAGATGAAGCACAATTAGTGGTTGTGACTCTGATGCAATAGGAAGAAAAAAAAACATTCTGATGTATCAGCTGGTGATACAGCTGGTCTTCCCTTCAGCAAGAGATTTACGTACCTTTAGGTTAACATCAGGTGTTTAAGAAGGCAGTCAAAGCTGTGGGTAAACTAATCAAGTTGCACATCCCAACTATTCCCCTTATATTCCCTATTATTTTGAGACTCAGATTGGTTAATTAAGCAATTAAACTCTTGATTTGAAGAAAAAAGAAAAAAACTGACGCATAAAAAGGCTTTCAAAGTATTTAAGTAGCTTTTTTTTTTTTCATTTGGACAAAGCTCCAAGTCTTCTATTTACTCATTTAATCTGTCATTCCATTGCACTCAAGGGCAAAGTGTCATTTCTTTGTGCTTCAGTAATTTTGTACAGCACACAGAGAACAAACAAATATCAAGTGACTGAAGTAAAAGTGGATTTTAGGCAGGAAGCTGTTTCCTCTTCTCCCCATACATTTTTAATAGAGATTTTCTTGATTGCAATGCACTAAGTAGATTTCTGCCTTGGATTTTATAAATGTGTTTATAACAGCAGTGGATACAAAGCACAGGTCAAAAGGCTTCTCAGAATATGCTTTTTTTCCACCAGCTTATGGGTAGCAGCTTGAAAAATATCTGGATTGCAGAGTGAACTAGCTAGCAAATCAACAGTTTCTGATCATTTCTGTTTTTAGAGAATACTGCTAGATAGTAATATCTGTAGGCTTTTCTTCGTATTGTTTAAAACCTTGTACTGCCCAATACAATGATGAGGGATAGCAAAAAAGCTCTTAGAATTCACTTTTATGAACAACTGTTTTTAAGTGGATTCAAATGACATATCACCATATTTTGGGTGCTTTGGAGGCTTTCAATATTTTGGTAGGGTGTCATGGTATCAAAAATAGGTCTTCAGAGATCCACGACACTAAAATTATAGAGTTGGTTTACTGAACAGAAATTTCCTGATTGCTTGTGCTATTAAAATGTGAATTAAACAAAAAAGTTCATTTAAGAAAAGGAAATTGCAATAATTAAAAAGTACACGCCATGTATTGCTTACTACAGAGAAAATATAAACCAGTTTTATGAGAAAGTCTACTGTCATTTAGAAAAAGTAGTCCCTATTGAGTAGACCTAGATTGGCTTTTTCTGACATAAACAACTGACAATTTTTTATTGATCCCATGTGATACTCTGATGAACAAAATGGTTCTCCAGCATGTTCTGTGCATTTAAATGTGAAATCAGGAGATAAATTGAACGTTAATTTTATAATTCTTGATATATAACTGAACTTTTGAAGAATTAATATATTTAGGTAGACTTAGCATCTATGAGCAAAATGAATTCTATAACTGCATTTTTTAGCAGCTGTTAACATTTAGGGCAAGTTCGTTCAAGGCTAATTTTGGCTTACTGTGAAGAACTAGAGTGGTGTGTTACAATGTAGGAGAGAACTTAGTTTTGACAGTTTCAAGTCTTATGTTTGAAAAACATTGCATGGTTCTGATCAAATTCCTTTATAATATTAGCTGATTATTAATCCAAAAGTGTATGTAAAGATTAAGAGTAAACACAGTTCAAGCAAACTGAACCAACAGTAATTATATCTTGGCGCCCAGAAACTTCCCTCTAATTATTTTGCTGGTGGAGACACATGATGAACATGGTTTTTAAATAGCAACATTCTTAATCCATCTTTGCAGATATCAGCACTATTGTGCTATTGTAGGTTTGTTTATACCTAGTGTAATACCATGCTCTGGAATACGCCATGGTGCTTGTGTAGAAAGGTTTCCCCATCTTTTTTCCTAGCTATAGACACTTTATACTCCTGTGAGCTCCCAGATTATTTTTCATCTGCAGTCTATGTTTATATCCTCAAATAAGCTTTTCTACTCTCATGGTTGGATTTTTATTCCGTTCCACTGTATTTTTAAATGTCCTGATTGGAGATGTCAGCCTAGAAGCAGCTTTTGCTTTACCTTGCATTTGAAATTACATTACTTGCCATTTTAACTCTGCTTAGGTGAAAGTCATTGACATAGGGTTTATAAACACTACAATGGCCTGTGTTGGCCCTTTCCATTGTAGGAAATATTGCCAGTATCAAACATGAATTTTTGAGAGATTACTGTTCATTTATTTATTACAGTGAGCAAGAAAAAAATCATGATGTTTTCAAGTTACTTTTTGAGGTAGAGGATCTAGAAGACATAGACATGCCAAGTGGTTGTTTTGAAACAAAAGCCCTTGTGAAATGTGCTGGCACTGTTTGATGGAATGGAGAACAGGATAAAAAGTCTTAAGGGATCAAAAAATCCTAGTGTGTATTTACCTACTCTTGCTGGGGAAGAGTGCCACGCATCTGGTTTGGTTTAAAGGATTACATCTAACTTGAAGATAACCAACCTCTTATTCTGTTGTAAGAAAAAAACTGTAGCTGAGCTTTGCTTGTGAAATGTATTCTTCAGCATTGCGTCATTTGGGGGAGTAAGGCACTGCCTGGATCCTAGTTTTATTTCAGTGGATTCAGTATACAGCTTACACATCTTCTAGCAGGTAGTAGCTCAGTTTTTTCTTGTGACCAGTTGCCATATTTTTTATAAGAATTTCAGAATATTTTTTAAGTCTTTGCTCCAAACTTTATATTATACAAGTCAACAAATAAGAAAAAAATAAATCAAGGAACTAGGTTTTCACAGAGTTTATACTGACATCATTTTGCATCTTCTAATTTTAAGACATGATACTAACATACTTCAGGAATGTTACCTGATTACTTACAGAAATTTTAAGATAAAAAGGATACACTAGTGCTCATGAGAAATTAAACTGAAGCATAAAACAAGCATAACTAGGACATTTACTGAATTTCTATTACTTGGTTTTGAAACTCATAACACTAAAAATTATTTTTATGTTTTAAAGATTTGCATTCATAGCATATATCTGCAAAACCAACATTTAACATCAGACTTTACTTCCAATGCGACAGAAAATGTTGAAATTCTATTACTTGAGCAACATGCAGTGATAAATAGAGTACTGATAATGTGATTTAGCCCCGTTGCAATCAACATGAATAACTAAATATATGAAAAGATGTTTCTCAGTAATTCATTTTGGAGTTGGCAGTGCCTAGCCAAAGAATAAGAAAGAGGAGACATTTTCACAGTCTAAGTAAATGAATGTTGATTCAAGCAGAAGATGTAATAGCTCATCTTGAAATATGGTTGATTGGCTAGAAATAGTAATTGTAAGACAGCGAAGGATGAGAAGCAGTATAGGCTGCAGAATGCAATTTTGCAGAGATTAAGCACAAGTGTCAATGTCAAAAGGCACACCCACACATCAGACGTCTCCAGTTTCTTCCCTTAAAAAATGTACGAACCACAAATTTATAGAAAAACATTCATTTAGATTAAGTAAAATTTTTATAGTAACCGTTTGCTGGATTGCTAACACAATGAGTTGACGTAGTTGCCTGTTACCGTATTGCTAAGAAAGCATTTTGTATCAGTTAGTACATGGATCTCTGGGGCTTGGACTTCTTTCCTGTGAAGCGTTGCAGCTTTGCACATTCCCTGCTTTTCAGTCAGAGTTTGACGTGTGAATTCACAGCAGATTCAGTGGGAAAGGGGAAGCATATTCAGTTGATAAGCTTGGCGCTCCCTGTCAGCTCCTTGCAGCACCCTGGGCAGGCTTAGTAGCCTATCACACAGCGTATGAATGCTTTCGCCTTCCAAGGGAAAACCAGCATTGGTTTAAAGGCTTGTGAAAATGAGGAGAGAGCAGATAGACCTGGGAGCAGGCTCTTCTTCCCACACCAGCATGGAGGTTTAACAGAGCCGTTTCATGACTAGCAGAGAAAAGCTGATGGCATACTTGATACCCAGTGACAGAGCAGCTTGGGCAGGATATATGGAGTAGTTTATTTTAAGTAACTAAAACAAAACTTCAGAGAAATTACAAACATTAGCCAACAGCTTAGCCAACTGCCTCGTTCTCAAGACTTCTTTCATTTATTTCCAGTGGAAACACAGCCTGTCTGTATGAATATATAGGTAAGCTTCGGATATGCAGCATTGTTAAGATTGTCACCTACTTTGGTGGGGCCAGTGAGAGGTTTTCTTCTCCTACCTTTCTATGCAATTGTGGGATGGACATGGAGGAGATGCTGAGCCCTGACCTCAGCCTATTGTCCTGAATTTGTTCCCTTACACAATAATCACCCGATGAGAAATAGTCATCCTTGCTGCTTGGGGCTGTGTCCTACTTATACAGCTGGCATGTTTGTTGGGAAGGTGCTTTGTGGTCTGCAGGGGACTTATTGAAATGGCCTTCCTTTCCATATGAGATTAACAAGATGTCCAGTGAGCTTTTGTGTCCACATACTCCAGTGGCAACCTACTGTGATCTCTTATGGGTAAAGGTAAATGTATGCCTTCTTCAAAGTTGTAAAAATGCCATATAGCATGTATGCAACAGAAGAAACTCATGGGAATTTCAGGATAGGCCAAACCAGGACTTCAGTCCTTGCAATAAAAGCCAGTCCTTTTACTTTTTATTTGCATAATGAAAGATCAACTGGTAGTTTGCCTAGTAGTTTTAAGTGAAAAACGCTATTGTCATCTTCCTCCTCTTAGTTATTATTTGGATGAAATCACATGCACTGCCTTTGGTACTAATATATTTAAGAGTTTGTAGTTAATGGAGTTAGAGGAGATGTTTCCATATGAGTATAAGAAATTTCAGAAACTTGAAGTCATATTGCGTTCATGCTCTAGTATCTTTAGCCTGATCTTGAAAATCATGCTCTTTCATGAGCTGTTAGACAGTAAGTTATCTTCTTAATGTGAAAATGAGAATACACTGAAAATCTTATCAGAATCAAAGGGGTGGAAGGTTTAATGTAGTACGGCCATTATTTCCAAGGTTGCAAAAATTCCCATTAAGAATTAGTAAATTCCTTTTGAAGTTTAATTATAGAATATGGATACCACTGTGAAACATATTGCACCAATCAGCTATGATCAGTTTTGAAAATCTTAATGTAATGAGGCCAATTCACTGTTCCACATAACTTCCAGTCAATATTTGGTCTCTTTAATTTGGGAATACCACAGGGATTCATCCTACTCTTGTATTATTTCTGACCTATTGCAGTGTTTGCTGGTGGGTGACTGTCATTTGTTGACATAACACATTTGTTTTTTATGGATCTGCTGATGTTATGCAACTGCTTCTCAGTTACACTGTCAAGGGAGAAGTGATAAAAGACTTGTGAAAAATATTTATTATGACACTTTCTTTAATGTAAAAACATTTTTGTTGCTTTTCTTCCTCATTCTCTCATGATTTTCTGGAATCAAGGCACATTTTGTATCCTTCAGTGCAGGTGCATTTTTGCCTATACCACTTTGTTCAAATACGAGTGTAACTGAGATTTAAGTTAACGTTTATTAACAGCCCATTTTCACAGGTAGTGCAGTATATGCTTACATTTATTATGTGAGTAGGTGTAAAATCTCCAGTGTTGCAATTATAGGATCACAGAACATCTTGTGTTAGAAGGGACCCGTAGGATCATTAAGTACAGCTCCTGGCTCCACACAGACCACTCAAAATCCAAACCCTATGTCTGAGAGCATTGTCCAGATGCTCCTTGAACTCTGGCACTTGGGGCCATGCCCTTTGCCCTGGGCAGCCTGTTCCATGCCCACCGCCCTCTGGTGAAGCACTTTTCCCTAACCCCTGTCTAACTCTCCCCTGACACGGCTCCATGCTGTTTCCTCAAGTCCTGTCACAGTTACCCGAGAGCAGAGCTCATTACTGCCCCTCTGCTTCCCTCATCAGTGTGCCTTCAACTCCTGTGTCCAGATGATTTATAAAAATTCAGAAGAGAACTGGAATCCTGTGATACCTAGGAGTAAGAAACAGTAAGAAAAGGTTAGATGTAATGTTGATCTTGTATATGCAATATCAACAATTTGAGTTAGAAATCTTATTGGTGGAAATCACTTGATTTGGCTGTAGGAGGTTAAAGCAAGATCAACTATTTGTAGTCCAATAGACAACTGTGGTAAAAATACCTGGTCACTGAGATACTTGAAAACTGTTCCTGGAGTGGTACAGTGAATGTGTAGTACAACGAATAAAGCTCAGATGGGGTTTTCTTACACTGCTGAGACTAGAACTCTAAATAAAGAGATAACTTAGATTTCTATGCTTCTTCATAAACCCCACACAGATCAGAAACATGGCATGCAAATTAAGTAGAGCTGCAGTCCATACTTGAAACAGCTCAATCACTGATGTTTCTGTTCTAGCTAGAATATGTGTCATCAGTCATTGGGTGTTTGCCAGTTTCCACATGGACCAGTTGTTTGAACTTGCATAGCATTTATTCTCTAGATACGTAATTGCAGTTTATATTCAGTATGAGTGTCTTTCCAAAAACATTGACATATGACAGCATCTAGTTTGTTGTTGTTTGGTAATGACTTCATATCTCTGCCTCAGAGTCATCAATATACTGTCTTCATTTGTTGTGCTTCAGCAGCTTCAGGTGCAATATGATGTTTGTTCAACTGTGCTTGCCATCTCTAAAGTACATTAATGTACACTGAGAGAAGGCAAAGTGATCGGCAGAGGAATGAATAATAACAATAATGACTGGTTGTTATGCTTGCTTATTCTGAGGAGTATTCTAATTAGCTGTTTGGGAAATGGCTGCTTCCTACATAGGTGTCATCTATATTGATTCCTGAGATGGAAGGCAGTTAATTTAATACTGAATGCTTCACTTCACCTAGAAATAATTTTGACTCCTATACTTACTTCTCATGTAACCATATGGTGATATACTACTATTTCCACTGCTGCCAGGCTGTGACAGGTCCTAGGAAAGCCTTTAGAAAGCTGTGGAAGAAGGGCAAGTTGGACTTCATCTGTGCTGTGAAGCAGGAACATTTCCATCTACTCTTTCTCTCATTTCTTATAGGCCTTGCCCTAAACTTTAGTTCACAGACCAATGCCAAGGACCTGTAAAAGTTATTGCAAAATAAGTCCTTTTTGAATAAGAGTGAATAATGTTGTTAACTTTTCTGTCTGAAATAATGAAGTGGATCAGAAGAGAATTGCAAGGGCACGTACAGGTAGAAGTCTTACTCTGAAAAGACTGAAAAATGGCACACTAGGAGAAGCTGGCTACTGAGCTAGAAATGCACTGAAATCAGAGGTGCTGAGCAAGCACATTCTCGTCAAATAAAACAACTACGAATGAGTGTATTCACACTTAAATCTAAAAGATACTATAGTGCAGCTGCATCAACTATGTTTATCTGTGACTGCTGAGTTGATATTGGAAGATGTAGTAATAAAATCAAGAACATGATAAAATGTTACATCTTGTTTTCTTGCGGATCTTTGCTGGTTTTAATTGCCCTCCAGTGGGCCATTCCATTTTTCTGTGGGTTTGATAGCATGACTTCCCAAAATGTTATTCTTTCTTCCTGTTCATTTTGGGGTCTGTGGAGAATATGGTTTTCCATTTGCATAAAAAGGAAGAGGAGTTTTTCATCTCTGCTTTCATCTGACATGAAACATTAATTTTACAGGCCTTCCAAGTTCCTCAGATCTTTTTTAGTCCATGTGAACTAGAAACCTCCTTTTTGGTGATCTGAAGACAAAGCAAAGTTTGGTGAATAATGACAGGATTCACCACATCTTTCTTCTACTTGCATTATTTGTTCTTATAACAATTACTTTGATTTATTTGCTGCTTTGGAAGGATTTTATTTTTTTTTTTGGTGAGACTTTTAACAAGAGAGAAAGAGGTGGCATTGGAGGCTTATAGATGATGTACTGTTTCTGGTTTTACATACTGTGCTTCAAGAAAGATGGAAACCTGTAGGATAAAGTTCAGGAGAAAGGAATTGAAATGTCACAAATCTAGCAAACTGATTACTAAGAGGAAGAACTTCAATAAAAATGTTTACCTAGGAATAAATAGAAAGTAAATAAATGAAGAAGAGATACTATAGTGTTTATGTAATGTTTACTTAACCCAAAGGCCCCTGTAAAGAGAAAAGGAATTTATTTTTCCATTCTGTGAAAGGTATGACAAATTTGCTTTTCAGAGGGAATATTCAAAAGTATGTGGGTATATTCAATCTGTTTTGCTAGGAGGACTGATAAAATGATCATCTTCAGTTCAACCCAGGACTCTTTTTCTATAACTTCCGTATGATTATGAGGAAGGGAGGCAAAAAGCAGAACCCAAATGACCATTACTAAGAGCTGGGTGTTGTAGTTGGTAGTCCTCTAGGAAGAAGTTAGTTTGAAAGTCATAACTTTGCTAAGCAAGAAAGCTTTGTGAGACCCTGTGAATTTCCGTTTTAAGATTTAGTGCTGCCATATAATCCTAAAAATTTTAGAAAGTAAACAATAGAGACTGTGGAAATATTCGGGATTCCTAATTCTTTGTGGAGATGTTTTGTCAGTAAGTTTTGCAGCTCAGCAATGTGTGAATACTGAATCCCTAGTTAGATGGTAAGGAGATTTGACATATGCAGCTGTGCTGTCAGTCTGCAGCAAAAGAGCAGGGCAGGTCATGTTTCCAGTGTTCATTTAGATTTGACATCTAATTTATACCTGGTAAAGGCTGTTAGAAAATATTATAACAGAAATATCACGTTGATGCAGCGGAGTTTTCAGAAAGAGATTATGTTGACTTTCTTCAAAATTAGGAAATAAATGCAGCTAATGTTAGAAATCTTTGTGATAATTATAGAAGATGTTATACTAGATATGGCATTCTCCAGCCATTGGCTTTCTCCTGAAGGAAAAAGAGGCAAGACCTACTGTGTGCTAACAATGAAGAAATTGCTTACAGTAAGAGTAAAAGTAATTGTGCTAATTGAGATAAAATTTCCGTGCACACTCAGATATATAATATTTAAATGTTATTGTCTGTGTTTATTTTTACCAGTAGATCTATGTGTTATAAGCATCTCTGAAAAACACAGCTCAAGAAATGATAACGTTTAGTGTAACTTGCTTTTAGTGCCCATAAAATTTTGATAGAAACTTTTCTATGAACTTGTAATACATATTTTAAAAGTCTTTAGCAACACAGAAGTATGCCACTACTATCAGCAAAATTGAACTTCAGTCTTTTAAGTCTGCAGAGACACTTCTAGATCTTCCAATGTTTTGTTTGTTCTACAAAAATAAACAGCAAACTTTTCTGTTTTGGCCATCCTTTCGGGTGATCAAAGGTCATGACTTGAGAGTCTCCATATGTTTTCTTCCAGTGAATTTGAATGGCATGCTGCTGTTTCACAGGAGCGGATAGTCTGGATCCTCCTGTAAGAAAGCAAAGCACAGGGCACGTTTCTGCATAATTTTATTCCTCTTCAGAAGACTCTGGAATCTGAGGACAACTGCAGAATTTGTTTCCTGTGTACTATTTTGCAACCTATAAATTTATCTCAAGCCTGCATGGGATGCTCGAGAGGGGTAATCAAACTCACTTGGTAGTTTTACCACAACTTATGCTGCAACATGATAACTATGAATGTATGCTATTTTATCATGTTGGCCTACAACAGAGACAGTTGTTGGTGGTATGGCTTGAACTTTCCTACCAATATTCTGTTACGTTTTGTTGCTGTGTGACAGATGGCAGCAGAGGGCAGTTTGACAGAATGGTATCTGATATGGAAGTGCAAATGAAGCAAAGGGATGTGATTGAATTCTTCCATGCAGAAAAAATTGCACCCAGTGACATTCATTGATTTTTGCTGAACATTGATGCAGATCAAACAGTGGGTATGAGCACAGTGAAAGTTGGACTGTGCAGGCAACATTTTCCTAGTAAGAACACTGCTATAGCAGCTGTGAAACAGTGGGTCAGTTCCGCTGGCACAGATTGTTTATAACAATCTGTTTATAACATGCAGGCTCTTGCTCATCACTGGTGAAAGTGCACAGCTAATGGCAGTGCCTATGTTGAAAAATAATATTTTGTAGCTGAGAATTTGCTCTACCACATAGCGTCATTTAGCTTGTAGTTTCCATGGGAAAAAATAGGAGGCATTTCTTTCTGAGAGAGCTACGTATATCTTCCAACTCAGTTTGCCCAATCTGAGTAGAAATATGTGTTATCGTTGATAACTCCTAAGCATAACATACAATTTTTCCAGACAGCTAAGTAAGCTTTATATACAACACAAGATAGTCACAGTGGACCTATCATATTTTATATGTGTAATAAAGTCAGCAATGTCAGCTCCAGATGTTCAAAAACATCCATCAAGCTCCAGAAATTGTTGATTTATGTTTCCTTTTATTCATCTCCTGGTTTCTGAGATTTTAGCACTCCCTTGAATCTTGTCTTCACACATCTGAGGATTAGAAACTTACTTTATTTTTAATGCAATGAGTGAGTTTCTCACATTCTTTGTCACATACCATAAAATATAACTGAACTGCTAACGCAAACTGGAGTTTTCCTGTGTACAGCCTGAAGAAGCTAAATACGTCTAGTGAATGAAATGTGATACTGTAGTACAGTAAATATAAAATTCATTTGAAGATGTCTTGGAGCTAATGGCCTGATTCATGAAAGGGAATGGCAAATGCAGTACTGATATACGTAAGACAATGTTACTTTAAAAAAAAACTAAAGTTATTACCTCACCTTTACTGAATATTTTTGTCAAGTTCTTCAACAAAAATATCCTTCATAAAATAAAATAAAGCTAGAAAAAAATAATATTATTTTCAACTCCATCCTCTGTAATTAAAAAACAAGCCATGGTAGAACTCTAGACAAACCAATATATCCACCATTTGTCCAGCAGGAAACATTGAAACATAAAATTGGTATGTGGGGAGGAGGGGGTTAATCCAGAACAAGAGAAGAAAAAGTAAAAAAAATTAGAAGTTACACAAGGAGAAGTTTCTTCACTCCAGCATACATCCATGTAGACAGTAGGTACAATATTTTACAGATAAAGGAATGTATATATAGTACTTTTCTGCAGGCAGAAATGGGGTATTTGATATGCCATCAAACAATGACCTGAACCTGTCATATCACAGGAAGAAAATAGTTATTGATGAAAGGGAAAATTGAAAAAATTAGATTCATGCCTTAAAATCAGGATAAGGGTTCAAAACACAGAACTGCTGTCTCTCATGATTATGTGGAGTAGTCATTTTCTTGCAGTTTCTCCGGTGTCTTTGAAGATGTTAGTCCAGTGCTACGATACCTGTACTTTGGCACCATAAGCAAACAATAATTATACTTTTGGGGGATTTTGCAAACATCAGATACAATTTTCTTCTTCTGTTTGCTGTATATCAGAGTGGTTCCTGTCAGTCCTGCAAGCTGCTGATGACTTAAGTGCCTTCAAGTGGGAGGATCAGGCATCGTTTCTGATGGTACTTTAAAGACACATACAGTTGACAGAAGGTGGCCTGGAGAATTCCACTCGAGAGCTGATATGATTGATCACTTAGATATGTGTAAACTTTCTTTAACCTACCTTCAGAAAATGACAACTCAGAGTTCGATTTAATTCTCAGTGCTTTCAGTTCCTTTTAACTAAACAACCTTATCAGGTCTCATAAGATGTGCTCTTAAACACATTTATTGCCGATAATAGGTTCAGCATAATTCTGACATAAAATTCACTATTAATAAATCTAGTTCCAGATAAAAATTTAAAACCTTTTCAATATTATGAAACTTGAAGTCACATCATATAATGAAATACTATGCTGATATAAAGTTTAGATGTCTGAGGATATTGCAGATGTCCTGACAGTTGTCATGTTTCCATACTCAAGTTGAAGGAAAATGTCAATACTTCTATCATTATTCTAATACTCTGAAAAGTCTAAACCATTATTTTTAGGCCTAGTTTACGCTCAAAAGATGCAGTGAAATTAGCTTTGTTGTGCTCCTTGTTTATTGTGTCTCAAGTCTAAATTTGCAGTTACAGTGGAATGCTACAACTTGTCTTTATTTCCAGACAGTCAAGCTGGGATTTCAAAAAAGCACTACGTGCCAATGATTGTGGTTTGGACCTTCAGATTTCCACTAGTGAATATTTTCAGTTGCTCACATTTATGTCACATACAGCCTAAAGATAAACAGATTGTGTGTTTTTATCCGAACCAGAACAACTGTGGAAGAGACACTGACAGTCCCTGTTGTTGTCCTGCCATGCAAAGAGACACATTTGATAGGAAGCCCAGAAACCATAATTTTCCGTTCCAACTCTTCTGCTAATTGCTGTTAATATTTCTATTGCCTTCACATCACACATGGTTCATATTTCTACCTTTCACAGTATCTTTCAGTGGTTCATTTTCACAAATAAAATATTGGAGAGCTTCTTCAAGGTCAGTTTAAGTAAAGCTGGGAACAGACTTCAGATTTCCATTATGTTGGCATTGAGTCTCATCTGCTTTGCCAGTCTTTCAACAGGATTATGGAAAATAACTTTTGTATTGCAAATCATTTGCACTTAGAAGTGAATTTGGATGGTGTGATAATGTTCATTTTTATGTTTTCGGCTGAGAAAAACTATTCCACTGAAAATAACTTTGTATTCATCCTAATGTGTACACTCAGAGACTGTTATAGTATATTTTGCCTATTTCTTATAAGCAGGGCATCTGCTGATATCAGCTACAAAAATGTCAGAATGTGAGTTAATAAGCTTGTCTTTCAAACAGTGGATCTCACTCCTAGAGATGTAACCGAAGTACTTTAATGATACTTGCAGCCATCCTTACAGCCATTCCATTACAGGTTCAGTTTGATTCCTGCACAGTTCAGCGGGTTTTAATTGCCATTTTCATCAGAGACAGATTTGACATTTCTTTCTGATGAGCTTTTGGTGAATTTGGGTTTCAGTTCACTGTCCAAGCAGCTTTCTGAGCTGTCCAGTGCAGCAGCATCCTTTAGCATTTGCTGGGTGCACAGCCCCTCACAGTGGGATCATCTTTGCAGCAAGAGTTCGCACAGTGAGAAATATATTATGCTGACCACACATATAAGGAGGGGCAGAGCTATTACATTTACATCTGAAATGAGGTGAAGAATTAGAAGAAATCTGGCTTGACCTTCTTTAAAGCCTCTGTAATTGTTTTTTCTCCCAGATTTTTGAGTTTACTTACACTTGAAGAATACTGTCTTGGCTGTTCTTTTTTGAAAAAAAAATATATACATTCACACACAGGTATTGATGCCATTGATATCATGGGCATTCATTACACCATTGTTTCCCAGATTTAGCTCAATCTGGTATTTGTTTTTTCTTTACATTTGGCACTAATCTGTCTTTCAGTATACCTTGGTAATTAACTAAACTGGCTAGTTCAGGAGCCCAAGCGCCTTTTGTTTCACATACAGTCTCTATAGACAAGCATTGCTTTTGCATACTGGGTAACAAAATTTAGGTAGGCTTAATTCCAGCCATAGAGCTCAGCAGTCCTGAGTATAACTGTTCCCTGGGAGGTAACTCTTCCATATTTAGACAAATACAAGAAGGAGAGGCACACCTCAAGTATCCTGAGGCCATTGCTCATTACAAAACAATAATCCCTCCACAATAGCCCTTCTCTGCTGCATATGGTAAGCTGCAAAACAAGAGGGGAGTAACACTGGCAGTGTGAAGTACCACTTGAAGTGAAGTGGACCAACAAGATGTCTAGGAGTTCCAATGCTGGGAGAGATGGCTTAGCTCAGTCCTGATCAGAAGAGAGTAGGAAGATGTTGCAGTCTTCAACTATTCTAGTTGACAAACAAATTCTAGTTTTATATTATTGCAAATAATTCAGTTATGGTGGTCAGTTACTGAGGAAGGCTGGGATATCTCTGTCCTTGAGGATGCTCAGAGCTCGACTAGCCACAGCTTTGAGCAACCTGACCTTCCTTTGAAGGGGGTTTTGACTTGATGTTGGACTTGTTTTGACCAAAGGGTAGGACGAGATGACTTTCAGAGGTCCCTGCCAGCCATGGTTGTTTGGTGCCTCTGTCCCCTGAGCCTGCCTGACTTGGCACAGCATGGCAGCACAGCAGCCTAAGAGGAGATGCTGCTGTAACATGCAGACCTGCTTTTGCCCACCCTGAGCTACTGTTGGGCTCTCAGGATATTTTAATACGTGTGGGTGAGAAGAGCATGTGCCACTTGAACTGCAGCACCCTTCTGCTGTTCCTGTGCTATTGTCAGTGCTGTGGCACAGCCACTTTTATTTGTCTCCTTGTGCCTTTAAATTCATCAAAGGAACGTTGATCTTTTTGCTCGAAAGTACATTTCTCTTAAAACACCTGACAAAAATGGCTCAGTCTAGAAGCCAGAAGGTGCTTAGGCACTTTTTAAATACACATATTAATAAAAGCATGTAAATCCATGCAGTCCTTTTTGCTAATCTGTGTGAGGCTATTACAGAGCTGTTATGTACTGTATTAAGTAGATCTTAACCAGAGATATTCATAATGTTTGTGAGGAATGCTTCACTCTATTCAAATGTGACATGGCAATTTAGCTATATGAGTATAGATAAAGGCTTAAAAAACTGGGGGAAAGTACAGATGCTTCCTGTGTTCAGCTGTTCATCTGTGTCAAACAATTAATTGCAGTGAGAAGCAGGATTCTGCATTCTGGGCTGCTGAGGACTGAGTAGGAACAGCTGCAGAACTTGGCAAAATGCAAACTTCAAAATGCAAGGATAGAAAAAAAAATTTCTATGAACAGTTGTGTGAAGTTCTGGTTTATTTTTCTATTGCGCCATCAAATTTTACAAAAGATGTGTAGTTCTCTATGATATATTATTGTCTACATGGTAGCGCAACTTGTTTTCTTTGTGTTTGCTGGAGAAAAACGGAGATAAGAATGGTAGAGCTAACATGAAAGCCTCCATTTTTCCTCATTTTGCCATTTAGAATAGAGAATAAAAAGGTTGGACTTCAAAGGCTACATGATTTTTGTTTAATGTTTTTCAGCCACAGCAAAGAATTACGTCAATAGCGTGTTTTCCAGGATGCTTTGTTGCATTTAGTGTGAATAGGCTGCAGAAAATAGAGAAAGACATTAAGACAAACAACCCTTCTTTCTCCCTAAGCACACCTGTCAGCAGAATGATTTAAGGCTTCTGCCCAGAAATGCAGGGCCTGTGTGCTTGACACATCACAGGGAAACCTCTGCTTTCTGAAGCAGTACAGCCTTTGATATCTGCTCCAAATATGTTGCAGTGTCAAGCCTGCAGATTTGGATTTGAGCACCGTTGCAAATATTTAATTTGATCCAAACAAACAGGGTGCTGAAGCTGATGGGGACAGATGCATATATATACACATACAGAAGTGCACAACTGCACTTTTTAGTGCTTTACTGCTATGGCAAGGTGGAATTTTTTCTTTCTAGACCTAAACTTGAAATCAGTGATATTTTCAATGTTGTAAAGTCATTGTGTAGGTTCCTCATGATCAGAGAACAAAGCAATAGAGAATGGCAAATTGAAACTCACTGAAGAAGGGGTGAGAATTAGTTTAACAGCTGTGTCCCACATGGTGTACAGCACAATATGTTTGAGATTTAGAAAAAGTGCGTGTGCAGAAGTAGTCAGTACCTAGGGATATTATCAGTTTATGCCTCATTTACTTTATGTTTTTATTTCATATATTTATTGAGTAGGTTTCATAGATAAGAAACAACCTGAAAAGCGCAATGTAAAGTACAGTATGGTATCCTTTCTATGAAGGCATATAATTATATATAGACATCTTCCTTTTTGCATTCATTTTCAACAGGCTTTCTCTTCCAGATTTTGCTAAGTGTTAATTACAATTTGCTTGTGAAAATAATGAATTGAGGTGACTGTACTGGTCACCAGTCTACAAAGGAAAACCAGGAAAGTTGAAATTTAATCATTAACATTACATTATGCTTGCAACTCTTTGTACGAAAGGATAATTTTCTAATGGTGACCTGATTCTGGCAGCACACCAGCTTTACATTGCTTTTTACAGCTCAAAATCAAACAAAATTAAAACTAGAAGATGCAGATCCTTTAGCATTCTCTGTTTCTGCTTTCTGTCTCATGCACAAGCCATCAAAGGTTGGGTTCAGATGCATAAAGCTGGGCTTCTGTTGCCATTTTAGATACCTGAAGCTGTTGCTCCAATTGGGCACAGCTCAGCTGCCACTCCTAATTTGTATCTTCCAGTTCCGTGCAAAGGTTTGAACCTGCAGGTGTTTGGGGCCTCCGAAACAGATAAGCTGCCTGTACGCAATTCCTGCCTGTTGTGGTCCCTCTTCAAGCCTTGTTTCTAATGCACTAAAGCACGTTTTAACTGCTGGTTTCTGTTTGATTGCGGGCAAAGTCCTTCCATTATCTTTGTGGTCTCAATCAATTTCCTTAACAGGACATCATATGTTTTTTTGTTCCTCCTGTTCATCTCTCTGGGACAGATCAACTAAAAGATTCCTCTGGCAAGATCTCGGGCCAGCACTTACCTCAACTTAGCCATGATTTCAAGCGGGAGTCTCTTCTGCCAAAATCTCATGCTAGCTTTTTCACAATTGTGAAAAGCTGATAAACAGTTTGGGAAGGGAGCTCTTTGCTCCACTATTTGTAGATGAACATCCTGGGATTTAAACTACCCTAAACTATAAATGACAACACACCATATGTAGGATTTCTATGTGATAATTAATAGTGTTAGAAACAATAGATCAACTGCTTTTTTAGGAAAAGTGGTTCCATATCACCAAATACAAAACAAGTAGTTTTGTACTTAATGTAGCAAGTTTAGAGGGAATTTTCAGTGGTCTTATTGATCCTGGACATTTAGACCATATTACCTTCACTGAAAGCACTTTTATGTATTTGTATGACACTTTATGTCACCTCAACAGTGATACTTCCCTTTTGGAAAAGGATAAAACGGGACATATGTTTGTATCAGCCTTGCAAAGGTGAGGTGTTGAGACAGTTTACCAGTCTACGTGCAAAACCTTTTTGCCTGCATTCTACTATGATAATTGAAGAAAATGCTTTTTTTTCTGTCAGTGTCTCAGCACACTTCTTCGTAATCTAAGCCTTAACAATTGCCACTTTCCTTTTAGGTGTTTTGAGGAAATACAGACAGAAGTAAAGAATGCTAAGATCCTTGGATGAAAATGTTATGTTTATTCTTTTAATTAATGTCAGTGTTCTAACTGGGAAGATCTTGGATCTCAGCTGTGACCTTGAGGTTAAAAAAATATATACTAATTATCAGTCTTTGAAAAATGCTAATTAACCCAGCCAACCATTAAATTGTTTAGATTACACTTGACAGTATTTAATGAATATAAAATATAAACTCACACTTTGTTAATGTATAAAATGCCATTTAAATTGAGAAGTCACTCTTAAAGTCTTTCCTTACTGGTGTACATATTCTCATATCCTTTGGAAAATATTTATTAAGATATCTTATGAAAGTCCAAATTCAGCAGAATACTTAGACATTTCCTTAATTTCAAACTCTGTATTTTTAAGTAAGCTTTTGCTTGTTTAGTGAGAGGATGTCAGTGTTGCATTCCTACCTGGAGCTGACTGACCGGTGAATTGAAACAGTTCGTATTGGAGCTTCACCCTGTGGCAAGGAAAGACCACACCATATCCAAAGAGTTCTTTGAAAGACCTGGTGTCACAGGCAGTAGATGAGTGAAGGGAAAGGAGATCTGACTGAGACAAGAGCATCTTTATGGGGCCATGCTGCACAAGACAGCCTAGGAGCCCTGCAGTAATTGTACACTCAGGGAGGGGTGGAACCAATAAAAAATGTTAAAACAACTAATGGTAGGATCCTTAACTTGTGAGGGTATCATTTACTAAACAGCTGTATTCAAGCTGTATTCAAGATAGGTAAGTAGTACATATCCCTGCCACAGAAGACTGTCATACTAATTCAAAATTGCTGGATCAAGAGGTTCATTATTTGGACTGTGACAGATTCCTAAGCAGCATTTTTGTTGGGGCTTGTGAGAAGGAAACCTTCCTTTACACATGCAGGCACTAGCCACATTGTTTTGATTAGTCTTTCTCACTGCAGTGGGCAGTCAATGCACAACTAGCTCCAGCTGAAGTAGCATGGTTTGTGCAAGATCTATTCTTTCTTTCTGAGTACCTTCCTCGTAATACTCTTTCTCCTCCTCCTGATGCTTTCTAGTTACATCATACATGAGACAAATCCATCTGCTGTTTTTTTAATGGTCACTTGTGGTCCTTTCATTAGAAATCAGAGAAGCTAGGACTCGGGGACTTGAGTTTCGTGGTTCTCAGCTGAGCAGCAGGCTCAGCCCAATTAGGGGTTGAAAACATCAAATCTTTCAACATAGCCATTAGCAGCTTTTAAAGTGTCAAGTAAGTCAGTGGTGTGATGGCAATGTGACAAGCTGTGAAAATACTTTTAGCCCACAGTGCAGTAGAATGGTACATGGATTGCAAGTTAATGCATGAATGGTGAACCCCACCGTTAGACAGAATGTTTAATCCTAGGTGGTATAGTATAAGTACCCTTGGACAATAATAATTTCCCGAGCTGTCCAGATTACCATAAACTATCAAAATGCCAATAATATACTACCCACAGATGGAGTTTTCATCTTTCTGGGACAGAGATATTTAGATTTTTAATTCAGAGGAATCTCATAGTCCAGCTACACAGTTGAAGGAAAGTGGAGAGATTCTGCGCTTGAACTTTGTTTTCAGCTAAAACTTGCTAGAAGAGTAATTTTGGGATGAACACAGCTTTTTTCAGGTCAAATCTGCATCCTTCTCTATCTGTCTAGGCAAGAACAACATATTAGAAAGTTGCAAGTAAAATGCTATTAGACATCATTTAACAGCAGGCAGTAACACGTGAACAGAATACTGATAGTGTGCTTGGCATCGTGAATGGGAGCAGAAAAGCTGGGATATCTGGGAGGCCACTAAATCTCGCTATAAGGAGATCATCTCTTTGATGTACAAAGATGTTGCAGACCTGTAGATTAGTAAAAGCATACACTCTTCAGATGTCATCACCTATGTTGTTACAAATGGTGAATGGAATAGTCTGGGCCTTTCCACCGGACAGGGCTTTTCCCATGCTCCCAAATAAGCGTTTGCCTTTTCAGTGACACTTCTTCCATTTTTAAGGCAGTGAAATGACTGCCTTAAAGACAGCAGCATGAAACTTGTTAGGAAGTTGATGAAGTGATTTGAAGTCCCTTCCAACCCAAGCCATTCTATGATTCTATGATAAGGAGCCTGGCACTCAGCTAGCCATGAAGCTCCAGCTATGACTTCTAAAAGTAACAGAGTAGAAATACACTGTCTGTTTTTTTTTCTAGTTGCTATTGGTCTTTCCTTTTTTAGTTTTCTTCTGCTGAGATGCACAATGTGATTCCACACTTTTACTGTCTGTAACAAAATATTAAATAGATTTGAAGACATAGCGGAGCTTACAGCTGTACAATTACTTATAAATTAGAGTATGTCATTCTTCCTTTTCGAACTTCATTCCATCTTAAAAAAGTTAAATTTGGAAATGGTTTGTTGGCTTTTTCAAAGATAATATCTGGCAGTGTAAAATAGTGCACAATATCACTGTTGTCTGAAGAAAATAATCATCTAAGGAAACCAATATAAGGGTTTCACCATTCGTATTCCTTGACATCTTTCATCTTTTTCATAAAATTATGAATTTCAGATTCCAAATTTTTCATCTCTCTTTCATATCTAAAATTCACGTTCGACTATTTCTTCCTTACTCTCCAGTACTTTCTTTAAATGTGTATGCTCAATGTTATCTCCCGGTCAATTTGATTCGATCTTCCGTTCATTTTCTTCTGAATTATATTTAGACCAGGAAACACAGTAATACCTTTAAATGAGTTTTCTTTTAAACCTCTGTAGTGCCTAGCTGATGTCAAAGCGCTGCTGGGTTTTATTTTCATTGGTTGCAGTATTGCAAAGAATCTCTGGAGTGCAAAGCCCAAGAGCAGAGCAGCCTCCTTCACCTAGCTCACCCAGTTTTTGCAGATTTGGGCACAAGTATGCTGAATATTCAGCACGGACGCTGCTTTTTCCTGTAGAGTTGTGAGGCAATTGTATTTACATAAATTGGTCTTCACAAAGGTTATTGGAAACTGCACAACTGGAAATCACAACTGACTCAGCCTCACATTGGTAGACCTTCTAATCTCTCTTACTGTGCACATCCACTTCTGTAGCGTCGCTGATAAAGAGTGATGCACAAAAGCGTTTAGCTGAAAAAGAGCTTGTGTGCTTGAGAACTTCTCTGACTTCCTTCCACTCAGTTCGCTTGTCTAATAAAAGAATCTCTGTCTACAGAAACATACTTCTAAAATTCTACTGTAATCCTTTAAAACTTCTCTTTTGATTCCAGGTTGTTGGGTGGTGGTGTGGGATTTTTTCAAAATTAGATCCAAGATATATTGAAGGCAGTTCTCAGCATACAGAGAAAACAGAGTTACTCGAAATTTTCTACATTATAATCTGGGGTTTCAGTTAAGATCTGAGCTACAGGAGGCTGAGAAGGAAATCAGGTTATTGCCTGAGAGCTATTATTGGCCTCTGTATTTATTTTTCTTCCAACATTAACACAATATATGTCAGGCTAGGCTGATCGTAGGTACAGAAGCATTTGATGTGGAAATGCAACAGATACAACGCGTTTTGGAACAAGATTTCCTTCAAAGCTTGCACTATACAGTCATGGATTGGTTCGTCAGCTGTGGGTCAAGGTTCACAGTACATTTTAATCAAACATTTTGCTCTTTTGCATCTCAGAATAGGCCTGATCACGAAAAAGAAAAATCTATTTACATTTAATAAATGATTTTTTCCTTGAACGATCTACATTATCACTGCATCTTCCAAACATAATTAAGATATTAGTGTTGCCTAGACTTCTGGAAGTTTCCTCCTTGAAAGATATATTCTAAGTAACACATTACATATTTTCTGAATTACTTCTATATATGTCCAACAAGCGTACCAATATCTTTAAATAGCAATAGGTAATTAACATCACTGTCCCTTTGCCCCAGTGTAACATACTTGAGTTATATATCAATTTAAAGAGAGCACTGAACAGGCCATCTAGAGAGGCTGTGGAGTCTCCTTCTCTGGAGATATTCAAGACCTGCCAGCATGCTTTCCTGTGCAACCTGCTGTAGGGAACCTGCTTTAGCAGGTGTGCCGTGCTAGATGATCTCTAGAGATCCCTTCCAACACTTACAATTCTTTTCTCTAGAACATAAATAAATGAATATAAACCTGTTCTGTGAGTGTGACAACCAATTGTTACTTTGACTTTCATTTTAATTTAATCAAGAATCAAAAAACAAGGCCAGGTCCAATTAGTGACAAATCAATTGACTGTGAAAATAATACCCAAGAGAGATGTCAGTCCTTCTCTAAATCATTGAAATCCTACTAGAAATTAAATTTTACCTTTTGGGATTATGTTCCAGTTACACTATGTAGAGCTTCCACCAGCAGCTAACTCATAGTTCGGATATTCTGTTCTGTGCAGAATTTTTCAATCTTTGTTGATTCTACCCCAGTAGAAAAAAAAAGAAAAAGAAAAAAAAAATTACCCTGTGATGGATAAGACTACTATATTCTTGCTTTCAAGTTGCTCTGAAGGACGAGGTGTAAGGAAGTTAATTCTGTGCTCTAGAGTATACTTAAGAGCCTTTTTGAATACTTTTTAATGTTGTCTACGTACATGCCCTTCTTCTTGATCAGTTTCTGTTTCTTTGCCATTCCAATGAAATTCTGAGATTATGATACCGTCATAGCATCATTATGATAGCGTCATAGAGTGGTTGATGTAGATATTGTGAATTGTGCACGTTGCTTCTGTCTATTTTTTCTTCAAATACTTACTTGGTGGTTTTTTTTGTGTGGTTTTTTTTTTTTTCATTTTTTAATTACTTTTCAAGTATCTCAACTTATTTCTGTCCAAGTAAACTGACTTTTTAATGAGGCAAGTAAAGCTAGTGAGAAACTGTGAGAAGAGCCCAAGGTCTACCCTGTGCAGACACAGCTGGTTCCAGACAGCTCCAAAATGAGACTAACACAGGACTGTACTGAGCCCATCATATGAGAGAAACAGCACTGAGAAATTTTTGTGAGAATTCTGCCCACAAAAATAAGATGTGCATTACTCTATTCTCATGATACAAGGAAGAATATGTGTGTTGGAAAGATTAGTAGTATAGTTGCACTGGGATGTGAAACGCTGTTAACCATCCAAAAGTAGTCCAATGTTGCCTTTTCTGACTTTTTCAAAATATCACTGAATCTACACATTCCCTGGCTGGGGAATATTGAAAAGACAGTTCTAAATATACTGTCACTTCTAATTAAAACCTCAACAAGTACAAGTTATTATGATATTGTCTGAACATAATACCCTTTCAAAGCTCAGATTGTAATTTCTTCAGGACTGAAAAAGATAAATTGTGCATTTGAATGCAAGCCATGAAAGTCTTCTCTTTGGGAATTCATTTTGTTTTTGCTTTGCCCACCCAAAGCTTCTCAGTTTCTCTGTGTTGAATTTTTTTTCCATTCTACGTTGTGCCTTCAGTGAGTTGGAGAAACTGTTTTTTCTTGCCACAAAGGAAGTGTATCACTGACAAAACTATGATATGTATTTGTCACAAAATGAACTGCTGTAATTGCTTCCTCACACTCAATCTGTGGCTAGTAAATTCTGCATGATCTTACTGCAACAGCTATAATAATATAGGGCAAGTGGGTGTCTGAAGCACAGAAAGAGTAAGGTGTAAAGGTGTAATAAAGCCCCCTATGTTCCACCTTGCTTCAGCTATACCAGTGATTTTGTCTGCTGAAATGCAGACAAAACATTAAATGGTAACTTGTATTACTAAGCATCACAACATTGTGGTTACATGCTCTTGCTTGGAAAGTATATATGCAGTGATACTAGCAAGACGTAATTACATCTCCAGTGTATGAAACAGTGGAAATGAATCCCTAAGAATATTTTATACCAGGAGAAATGTATGCCAAATTCAGCGTAGAGCTGACAATATTCCCACATTTGGGATCAGTTTTCAGCAATGTATAATGCTTTGGTTTATCTACAAGTAGTCAGTACAGTTTCTCAGCTGAGTGACTTGAGTGTGATCTGCAGATCTGATAATTCATAGAAATTTGTAGGGAAGGGAATTTAAAATGATAGCGTTCAGTCCAATATTTCTGTTTTAGAAAATGACCCATCTATTGTAATATTTCTAATGAATTTTCTGTATTGAATTAGAATGCTACTCTGTCCTGAGACTGAAACCTTGTTTCAGTCAATTGACCATTTCAAATTGCCACAACCAATGTAGAGGAGATATCTTAAATAGAAAACATAGAGGTAGGGTTTGATCCAATTTCATTAAGATTTAATTTAGTCTTGAGGACAGAAATTCAAATGTATGCTGACAGAATGTGCAGGTTTTATTAATTGGAAAGACACTGTTGCATCACCAGAGGGAACAAACAAACAGAGACAAACGTGCTTCTCAGTCTAGATAAAATATCAGAAGATGTTCACCTTAAAAAAAAAAAAAAAATCAAAACTGATCAATTTGAAGAAAACAGTCAAAAATGTGCACCTTTAGGGAGATTAGAACACTTGGAAATCAATTTTGTGCTATGAGAGGTCCGTTAGAGTGCACAAGATTCATTCTAAAGCTGCTGTTCAGTTTGTAATGAAAAAGTTCAGTGCAACTGGTCTTACATGTCAAATGCAAGTAGAGTGTTAACACTACTTTTTTTAAATGCCTCCAGTGACAGAACATTTTGAGTTTTGTATGTGGCCCTCAGCAACTTCAAACTAGACAGCTGCTGATAAATTCAGTGTTCAAAACCACCATTAAAGCAATGTATACAAAAACAACTGAGGATATTGTATTTGTATTTGGTTTAAGTCATAAGGAAGAAATGATCAGTCACTGAGCTTTTGCAAGCTCCCAAATTAATGGGAGTTATTGGAAAGACACTATTTCATTTCAACAGAATATAAATAACGAACAGGGACTGAAACACCTGTTGGTAAATTCAATCACTAGATCATTCAAACTGCTTGTTACCCAATATTATTTATAAGCAAAACTTTCAAAAAAAAATGTTATGATGTAATCGTTAAGAATCGTTAATTGTATTGTTAACATGAAGTTCGTACTCCCAGAAATTTACCATTCCATTTGCAAACTTACAGGTTGACCACTCTGATAAATTTCCAAACTGCTTCGATGTTCTTTCTTTCAACTTCTGATTAGAAATCACATCACTTTATCTTTTTGTCAGTAAAAGGAAATGAAATTTTAGTAAAAGCATGGAAATGCTTTTAGTGTGTTATTAGCGATGCTTGTCACCAGTGTGTGGTTATGCACATACATGCACATCTTTTTCTCAAAATCTTTAGTAATTTTATCTTATCTTTTCAGTGGTAATTAAAATGGCTTTCAGTTTTATTAGGCGTTTGACATCTGATTTTATTAAATTCATTAATCTCTTGAAATATTAATACTTCTTAATCCACCTATAAATATTTGCTGTATACCGTAGCCAAAATAATGAGTAATTCTTACAGGCTCCTACAACAGTGAAACTATGAATTAAATATGATGTGAATCTCAGGATCATTGTACAATCTATAAGGTACACAAACAACTGCCACCAAATCACCACCAAGTATCCCTTAGTTATTATCACATAAAAAAGTAAGTCACATCAGTGTGAATTTATAAACAGCATTAGGGGATAGTAACATGACTGTGTGAAGGTAATTTGAATCATTAACTGCCCATTGAAGCCACAGCTCAAATACAGACACCCATATATGCATACCACAATAGAGTTAACACACAGAATGTAATATTTTTCTTTCATGAATATTTACCTCTCTGTAAACTCCTTGCATATATTTCCCTAACCTCTCATTCAGTTGGCCTCTCTTTACCTGCCATTCCTTTTCTGAATATTATGTTTCCTCTCCAGTCTTTATATTTCTTCTGTTGCTGTGCTTAATCAATTTTCCCACTGAAACACTTGCCACCTTTAGTCAGTGAAAACAGTTCAAGAAGTATTTTCTATTACTTTCTACTTACAGGAAAAGATAATAAATTAGTTTTAAGACTATTCATACTGATGCTTATGCATACATTCCATTGCTATCTGAATGTTTTCTGGAAAAGCTTTTATAGTATTTATTGGAAATAGTATTTATTGGACATAGATTAAGTGCATGTTTTGGAGTCAAACCATGAGTAGTGTTGTATCGCTTCAAAGGTCTCACACATCTGACAGAACTCCAGTTTTGGTTCCCTGTTGCCCCAGGTTAGTAGTAACTTCACCACCATATGTTTGCACCCACTGAATGTAGGCTCGAGAGACCTGCATTTGACTCTGAACCGTTAACTGATTCTACTGTATCAGTAGCATTAGAAAAGCCCTAACTAAGCCACTGCATCCTTTGTGAGCTGCATGTGCTAAGATTCAGTGCAGTGCATGTTATACATGAGTCTTAGTTCTTTGCAAAGCTGAGACTAGATCTCAGTTGTCCTTCTGACCACAGAGAAATAAATGACCGTAAGGCACTGAGATACCCACCGCACTCATGTGGCTTATTTTACATCCCCACTGGGAAAATTTCAACTGGCTTTTAGCCACTGAAACAAGAGAGCCTAAGGTAAGACTGTCACTGATGTCAGCGAATAGGCTCTTTGTGGAGGTCTGGGAAAGCATGAGAGACAATGCTCAGGTCCAAATTACTACCAAAAAAAACCACTGAGTGACCTCTAAAAGAATGAGAATTTCTTCATGTTGATCAGCTCCCTGAAATATGTTTATTGATGTATTCTTCGAAGGCTACGGTATTTTGTTCTGAAGACTTTGTTATTAGAAACAGTGAAATGTATTGGAAAGCCACCGACTTGTTGGAAGGCTGTGTTCAGGAATTAAGAGTTATTAAAGTTAATTTCGATTTGTGTGCAAAGAGATTTCACTCTGCACACGTCCCAAATTACATTCAGCCTGTGAAGCAAGTAAAGGGTGTATTAAGGTAGAATACAGTGTCATTTTCAGGTGAGATGCCATCAGCAACTTAGGCCTGCACAGCCTTTCCATTTTTAAAGTACATAGCATAAATTATTTTTGCCCATTAATGTAGTTTAAATTATACTTTTAAAGCGATTTTAAAATGTTCTCTGGCCCAGCACATCTGGTGGGCCCAGTGGTCTAATTTCCCCAAGGCTTCCTTTCAGCTGTGCAGCTTGAGATACGATTACTGTTTACTGTGATTAAAAAACATCAAAGCATCGATTGTCTATTTCAAATTCCTTTCCCAAGGTAATTTGAATCATTAACTATCTCATTGAAGTCACAGCTCAAATTGTTTCTTTAGCCAGCTTTTCTATTTTTCCTGCTTCTTAAAGTAAATTCCATTCCCTTCATTAATTTTTAAGACTCATTAAGTTCAGCCAATATGTTCTGTGAAATTTAACTGTTAATTTCAATTCTTAAAAGAATAAACATTTGTAGATAATGAAATGCCTGAAGGGGAACCAGAAAGAATATTGTAGAATAATGGAAGAAATACATAACTTGCTTGGAAGACCCTTTAGTGGGTGGATAACTGTAATTATACCATCTGTAGAAGATCAGTAAATTGAGGGATGAGCTACATGAAGGATGAACTTGGAGTGATACGACAACCTGGCAGCTCAGCACAAGGTAAAGCCCAGTCATTCAGCTTTCTCTGGAATGAACTGTTAGATAACACCAGAATATTTTCCTCTCTGTCCTTCAGGGCATTTCTGGTCAATGAAGGTCAGTGGAGGGATAAGAATTTTGATTATGTACTGCTATCAAAAGTATTCGTAATCTAGTACTTAGTTTCCCTTTTTTCCTCATCTCTTTCCTTGGGAACAGACTGTGGAAAATGAAGGTGAAACCATCTCTATTCAACTGCTGCAATGATGTTTCTATCTTAGCTATGTACTGTAACGCTGAATTTGGTTTAGATTTTATCTCCAAAAGGAGACTTTTTCCCTAACTTGCATTGTTTTGGAGCCAATGTCATTCATGCAGAATCTTCCTTTTGCTCACCATCTTCTTTTGTAGTTTAATGCAAACACGTTTTCTTTCCAATGAAACAGAGGTAACTTTGCCTGTAAGTCAGGTAACAGTCAGCTTGTTCATTTGACTGCAATTTCATCAGCTAAATCAGATATAAAATAAAAGTATTGAAAACATGCAAGAAAGGGCCTGGCATTTGAAATACCAGGCTGAGGAACCACATATGAAATCTCAAGTGTCTTTAAGTGACAGTCTAAACTCAACCATAAAGAAGTGCTTTTTAAAAGTCGCTGACTTTTCAGCTTCTATGACCAGATCCAGAAAGAATATGGAAAAAAGATGGCTCTACTCCAATTCACCTTTTAAATTTAAAACCCATCTATTGTGTAGACGCAGAAAAGAATCTCTGATCTACAAAGTATGGCACATAAATGTTTTATTCTGGTGCTTAGATACCATAGTGATAAGATCATTAAAAATACATAAGTAGTATATACCTGTGGGGAACTGACTCAAAAGAGAGAGGTAAGGGGAAGCAAATTGCTTCCACACCTAAGAGAAAAGGGAGAGAACATAAAGGCAGTGAACCTTTAATAGAAGGAAGACGCTCAGTAGTCAAAAGGAAATTCACAGAATACAGCACAAATCTGAAAATAAACGGCACAATACTGCATGTACTGCTTTAAACTGCTTGCCACATACTATGTAAGTAGAAAATATACAAAGAGTGTATCTGTGCATATGCATATTTCCCTCTCCAAATTGCATTTTGGATTATAAATGAAGCATCAAAAAGCACAATTACAACAGAAAACACGGTTCTGCTAACCCCTAATGAAATAACAGGAACATTCTTAACGATATCCACCTTCCTTCAGAAAAATACAAGCTGGAATATTTATAATACATAATGTAATTAGAGGTTTATTTCCCTCTCCTTGCTCCAAAAGATATAAATAATGGATCTTTTAAAAATACAAACATCCATAAAATATATTTTGAAACAGTATTAACATCATAGTTAGTAGTCTGTTAAAATCTAGGTCTGGCTGTTTGCAATCCCTCCTCACCGGCTGAATTTGTCTCCTCAGAAGAACATTTGGTAACTAAATAGGCCTTGCCATCTGTCTTGATCTCAAGGGTCTTCACAGTTTTAAGGACATCAAATAAACGCAAGGGATGTGGAACAAGCAACAGGAAGTAAAGAGCTGGAGTTTTGCTGTTCTCAAAACTGATGGAAAGAATCTGTATGTCCCATATAAACTGCAGGAATAGAGCCAGGAAAAATTACAACCCTGAGTTTAAAAAAAAATGTCAGTAACTAATGCCTGTGGAAACAGTATCTTCAAGCACCTTTTCCCAGAAGACAGCATGCTACAACCATCTGGACTCTATGAGCTGAATGCATAGTCCCTCCTACATGTCCCCCTGTTCCACTAAATGTGGTTCAGAACTTTCAGTGCATTGCTTAAGGGATTCCCAGCCCTCATTTAACAATGTCATACTTAATACCACTGAATCTTCTGGATAACATGTGTACTCGGGGTAAAACCAAGTAAACGTATATCTACTTGTGTGTTGTCTTATACAGACCTTGTAGCAGACTTGAAAACAGGTTAGGTTCTGTCCCAGAAATGTTTTTGTTGTTAGTCTTTATTTCTTTATTTTTCTTTATAATTAAAGGATTTTGTTGCTACATAGATCGCACTGGAGGGAGCATGAAGCCTTGAAGTCAGTGGGGAATATTTAATCTTATACTTGTACGACCTAAACAGTGATATGATACTCTTATTTATTCCTCTCTTTATAAATTTCAAACTATTTAAAAGTGTATGCCATGTCACATCAGCCAGTTAAATCCCATGAAGGTCCTAAGATTTTATCAGTACTCTGATTTCATACCAAAAAAGACCTTCAAAATACTGAAGCTGAACTCTGCTTCAGACACATCTGTTTCTTTATTTTTACTTCCAAAAGCTTCAATCCCTTTGTTTCTTTTTTTCCTTCTGTCTCTTACATGTGTATATGAGGATACAGAACTGTATGTGTTTAAAGGCAATTCCATCCTTCAAGTAGGGCTCTTAAAGTCCTCCTCAAGCCAGTTTGGCCCACTGTGATGCATTACTTAGCCCTTGATTGCAGGCCCTACTTAGCATCCATCTTGGGAGGCTTCACTTGGCATTGCTCATGATTTACAAACTTTTTTTATGTTCTGTCTCTAGAGAGCAATCTTGTGGTTCAGTGACACACAGATCCTCCATCAGCAATTTCAATTTTCTGCTTTTATTTTCTGGCCAGTTATTCTGTCATCTTCAAGTATCTGCAAGTAGAGCAATTCTTGACAGAGAAACAAGTGGTCTACAGATGTATCTCATGCTACAGGATGCATATAAACCTGAAAGATATTGGTAAAATTTAAGAGATTACTTAGTTTCTTACAGAGCAAGGATGGAGAGTCACAGTGATTAATTTGAGAACAGCAGTACCTAATCTTCTTGAAAAGACTCTATTTTTAAATTAAAAAGGCACAATTTGGTTGTTAGGAATATCTGTCTCTCAAAAGTGGCTGCACTTCTGAGAGCAGACTTGTCCTGTTCCTTCTTGTATTACAGCTATCTATGGTATTGGTTATGACCAAAAATGACTTTATTTATAATAATATTAAGCACTTTCTGGCCAAATAACAGACATGGAGAATTTCATTTTATCATTTGTGTAGGACTGTCTATGTGAAGATCATATACACACAAAAATTCATATTTTATAGAAGCAGAAATGATGGAAAACTAAACAGAACTTTTGCACTGTCCTTTGAAAGACGTCTCATCATTCATGCATCCCCTGTGCAGTCATTGTGAAGGTAGAACAGCAAACTTCATCCCATTCTGAAAGCTCTTTTATAAATAAGTCTTGTTATAAATAAGTCTTAATTAGTATTAGTTATCTGAAAATTAATATATTTTCAAGTACAAGTGTTGACTGTACTGTCTCTTTTTTCTGTTTTTTTTTTTTTTTTTTTACTGTTCCAACTAATTGCTGATGATATTTATGCTGGTGAAATCCATCACTTGGTGTTACTTTCCCACACACAGGAATTATTCATCCATCCATCAAATGGTTTGTGTGGGTGATAATGATGCACACAATAACATTAAGCTGCAGTAGCTCACCTTCAGAAGCGCTCTTTCTCTACATTCTGACAATCTCCTGGTTTACAATTATTCATCACAGGCACTGAATATTGCTTTCTGAAACTGTGGAGAACATTTTCTAGGCAGGAGGTCTTTATGGGGGGACTCCACTTGGGTAGATGGAATTACTACTCAAATCACAAGCCTTGCTGTTTCTTTGCTTTCTCTTGCCACTCTTACTGCCTGTTCTGCTATTCTGTGTTCTGTGCTGCTTACTTGCAGCGTTATCCAAAATACTTCAAGCGCAGCCAAAGGAGCAAAAGACTTGGAAAATAAATATTTCACAGAGCTCAGTCAGGGCATGCAGTCCTTCCATTTGTGGCGTTAATTAAACCAGTATTCCCTGTGCTTAGTTTGGGTCACTTTATCATCAAAATGACATCAGGACATTGGGGGAATGTGTTGGGTGTCTTTTCATGCCTCACAAGAGATTTCCTGTGTGACTGTGGGTAAATCTCCGGGGCTAAGTTTCTTTCCAGGCCTTGCTGTTTTGAAGTTAACCTCATTTGTATGAGGACTAATGTTGCCTGTAGAAGTATCAGCACTGGAAGAATAATGTGTTGCAGAACTGAAACAATGAAGTATTAAGGGGTTATCTTAGCTGGAACATGAAGAGGTGATAATTAGGCAACTGCTAGCTGAACATCAAGGAGTTACTTCTGGCTTCTCCTCTCCTCTTCACTCCATTCCTTTCCACTCCACTCCCTTCCACTCCCCTCTCCTCCTTCCACCTGTTTTTAAGGCTCTGTGAATCTATTAAACCCTATTAAATTCACATTATACAACAGCAACACTTATTGAACCTGAATTTTAAGAAAAAAAAAATAGGACATCCAGGTCCTTCAGACAAAAGCTTGTATCACGTAATCTCTTCTATTTTTGCTTGAAACTACATTTCTCGATGGCAGAGAGATTATTATCATAGAGTATTCTCATTAAGAAACACTACTTAAAATGACTGCCTTAACATACAAGCAAGAAGCCTTATCCCTTTGGATAAAGGGAAGTTGAGCACAAAGGATTTAAATATTACACGCTGCCTAAATTGTCCATTTTGTCTGATAGGGAAATTGCCAAGGCGTTACTATGACTAAATGCAATTTATCTAAGTTAACTTCAAGGTTTATATTCCAGGGGAGAACAAAACCTGGGATGCAGTCATAGTGATCAAAGCTGACAGCAGGATCGTGTTTGAATACTGAAAACAGAAGCAGATAGAACAAGAACTGCAGGTGAACAGAAATGCTGGAGCTCCTTCAAAGGAAGGCTGTTTTAACCAGAGTGATTTGGTGGTATGACACTTAATGCAGGAAGTAGAATACTTTTTCTTTCATAATACCTTATTGGAGATGTTTAAAATTACCTTTGGAGTAATTCATCAAGACAAAAGGGCAGTTAATACAAAAACATTGGTAATTCTTCTACTTGAATCACTATTTTAAGGACAGTGAGCAAAATCCAGGGAAGTGGGTGTTGTAGGACTGGTACAGAGTTATACAATCTTGATAAAAGAAAATATATTTGAATTAATTTTACAGGGTCTTGTGCTGATTCTATAGGTGAATCAGCAAAATACCATAGTACCTGCCATCAGCAGGCTTCATGAACCAATTTTAGGTTCAAGAAATGTAGCGTCGCTGGAGGTTTTGCGATACTGCAAGAAGGGAATAATAAAGTTAAAGGGTTGGTTTCCACCTCAGAAAGGCTTGACTGAACACAGGTGCTGTGAAACCAGCTCAATGAGCCACCTGGGCCTGTCCCAACCTGTACTTAAGCTTTTAAGGTGCACTTCACGACTTAGAGGTGTTTTTGCACTTGACTCTTTGAACTACACTGAGCCCCATGGCTGTTAATGCCTTGTTGAAGCGCAGTGATGCAGAAGAAAAAAATTAGATCTGGGTTTTTCATGATATCTTCCTCCAGTTTCCTGAGGACTCTGTCGCAGAGTAGGCATCAAAATCAAGATATGTAAATAGATGCTTCTGAAAATACTTGATCATGAGAAATCTTGTTGTAGTCTTCCAGAATCAGTCCCCTTTGCCTTTTTCTTACTATTTTTCTCATCTCACTGAAGTGTTAATCTTCAGCACTGACCTAGAGAGGATTTTAGACAAAAATTTCCATTTTCTAATAGCTGGGGATTTTTTTGCAAAGATGTCCCCTCTCACTTACAGCAATTTCTTCAAAATCTCCTTGTTGTCATCTTATTGAAGTGTCTGCTGATGAAAACTGACAATCTGGTCCTCTTAATCATTTAATGTCAGATCAAATATCTGTAATTAAGGGAGAAGAAACCCTTACAAATGACTCATGTTTGGAGTTTTTTTTCCCTTGTGTGACTTAAAACCTAATTTGTTATAGTATGTTGTGCTCTCCAGTAGTAGTTCTTCCTTCCTTCACTTTAAGGCTGAGAAATATAATAATGATGTATGTTTATAGTAGGATTAAATCTCTTTCTCCTTCTGTTTTTCTGACCTCTTTTTTCCGATTGAAAATAGAATCATAGAATCGTTATGGTTGGAAAAGACCCCTAAGATCATCATGTCCAACTGTCAGCCCATCCCCACCATGCTCATTAACCCATCTCCCCTAATAAGATATCTAAATATTTCTGGGACACCTCCAGGGATGGTGACTCCACCACCTCCCCGGGCAGCCTGTTCCAGTGCCTGACCGCTCTTTCTGAGAAGAAATTTTAATATCTTCATAAGTCGCAGTATGTGTTTCTGTATACTTAGTATGGATTTTTCACTTTCTTTCTTCAAAGACTACCAAAAAATCCATGCAACTTTAAACAGCTCTCATGAATTTTAATGAAGTAAATGCCAATATTTTGAATGCCTGAGACAACATACTATTATTTGCTTTCATATTGAATTAATATTGTAAAATATGTTACTAAGTGTCTAAAAACTTTTTTTTATATATATACCCCTTCACAAAAGACACATGCACTATAGCTTCAAAGCAGAAAGGAAAAAAAGAAAAACAATCTCAGTATGTGTCTCTTATTAAATTTCAGCCTAAGAATAATGTGTGGATATCTGTTTATAAGTTTTGAGCATCCAGGGTCCTTGATAAGTTAGGCCTCCATTGTATAAGCTACTGTAAAAACATATGGACTTTACAAATGCCTCTCTTGCAAAGACCTTGCAATTTAGAAAATGAGTAATCAGTCCAGATGCAATATAGTTACATTATGAAAAAAAAGTACAGGATGTTGCATAAATTAACCATGTGCATAGTACAAAACCAAACAGTAATAGGAAATGCATAGGGATCATTTGCTACTGTCATTAGTTTGCTTAACGGATAATATTTTCTGTTAGCTTTAGAAATTGGTACCTGCTTTCTTTCAGAGATTTTGTGTGATTTTTTTCTTATATATCTATCATTTCCGCAAACCAGTTTGGGACTTTTTTTCTGTATAAACATCATTTATTACTTGGTCTTCTACATCAATCTTTATTTCTAATTTATTTTCCATGTCCTAGGAAAGTTCATGAGAAATTCTGTAGTAGATAAACAAAAAAAAAAAATTATTTCAGAGATATATTCCTAGCTGAAGTTTCTTAGGATGGGTTTCAGATTCTGAGCTGTGTGAAATCTGATGGGTGTGATCTTAGGATCCAGTAAAGTATTTGGTGGTAAGGAGAAAATAACCTTGTCTGAATAGAACTTAGAAAAAGATCTAATTCAGGTTGAATGACAGCTTTCTCTTATTCCTCTTTTCAAGGATAAGGAAAGGTTATTTGATGGGAAAAAAAAAAAATCAAAACAAAATCTACACAGAGATTTCAAAGTATTTCGAAGTCCCATCTGATATCTTCAGCTCACATTTTTACTATTATTAATAACAATTTACAACTGCTGATTTTCATCAGTAATAAGTGATACATACAGAGCAGTAACTGCCAACCTGAAAAGACTTTTTGTGAAACTCAGTCTCAGATTTGGCAGATATCCTGCCAATCCCACAGAGAATACTTAATATTTCAGTGAGTCATGTGGACGATTTGACAAGGCAAAGTCAAGCATGTCCTCACAACTGTGTTATTTCCTCTGCTCTGATATGGTATCTACTCAGTTATCAAATGCAATAGCACATTCTTTTTAAAGTTCATAGACTTGGAAATATCACTTCTAAATTTCATAAATCGTAATGGTTGATCCGTTTATCATAGAAGAAAGAGGGAATATTATTAAAGGTATATGATAGCATTAAAAGAGAAGAAACCTATGTCAAGCACTAGGAGAATGTGCTAATGTCAAAAATGAGAAGTCAGGTAGTAATGTAGTAGAGGAAGTGTAGTAGAGGAAGTGGCTGAAATGCCTGTTTTTTCTACAATGGAATACATGGTAAGAAGAAATATGAATCAGAACTGAAGTTTGATCATATAGGAGACATACAACAGAGTGTTTAAGTGTTAGGTGTGTTGCCTGGTGTTGCCCAGTCATCTCATATCATGGGTTTGTAATCAAGGAATGGTCAGAACTGAGTATCACCAAAAGGCCATTCAGTTATCTCAAGTAACTCTCTTAGAAGGGGATGAATCACTCCCAGGAGGAGCTCCATGCTCTCAGTCATCACCATGAGTATTTGATACTGACAGACCTCTCCTTTTTTTTGGTTGGTATCTTTTTTTTTTGAGACATCAAAGCAAGAGATTAACAGAAATACATTACATGCAAAAGGAAATACGCAGCTACGTTGTTAAAAAAGAAAAAAAGACACCTTCTTAGTGTTTTCATGATTTCAAGGTTTCAGGCTGCTTAGATCCATTCTAAGGGGGGATAATTTTTAAGGTGTTTGATTGAACAGCTGTCCTGAGCATACCATGTAAACCAGTGAGCTTTTTGTTAAAGCATCTCCTGCTGCAGTTTACAGCCCAGAATCAATGTTGTTTTTCTTGAAAGCATCAGGCTGTTAACTGTGATGGCTTCAGGATATGCTTCATGTATGGTTTGCCCATCCATACAATAGGGGTGATAAACTTTTGGAAAGAAAGTAGAGCTGACAGCTGAGTATAGTAACTTCTCTGCCATCCAAATGTTGTTCCCCTGTGTTTGTGAGATCATACATAAAGGCTTTTAAATGACTGATACATCCTTTTGAGACACACAGCCCAGTAAGTATATTAAAGTACCCACAGTGAAGAAGTACAAAGCTGAAGACTGCAAAACTGTGAACATCGCTTTTGGAATAATACAGCCAGAGTATCTCTGGGTATTGTTCTTGGGGCACAAAATGCAGTCATGTTCTGATCATGCTAAGAAGAGTTTCAGCTGTGCACAGACTTTTGACCTACAGTTGAGGCTGCTAGTAAAATGCACGGCTGTATTACTCCAGGCAAGTAAACTTAATACTGTGCTGGGGAATATATATGTAATGTTAGATAGTGAGAAAATGGAAGAATGAGAAAAGGAAGATATTTATGATTTTTCTGCCCCTTCATCTGGGAACAGAAATGGGTTTCATTTCACTGCTGCAGGGTCTTTGTTTTCAAACATCTTGTCTGATTTTCATTTGCTTTGGGATGTGTCTTTCTTACATGTAACTAGTGCACAGAAGTTCGGGGTGACTTTGATTCAGGTTGAAAGTGTTCTGAACAAAGAGAAAAATCTAATTGTCACTAAACCCTGTGGAGACAATCATCTCAGACCAATCCCTGCATTTTTAGAACATTGTTTAGAACTTTTAAGATGAAATAGGTGTGTAATCACTTGGTAGAAATAATGAAGCTATCAATCTGAAGTCTAACTTTTGCTTCCTGTGCCTTGTTATTTATTCTTCTTTGTAAAAAACTGTTGATTTAAAATAATTGACTGTGTAGGTTAATAACTTCTGATTATGGCTTGCAGTTTTTGGTTGTTATTGCTGCAGTTTTTGATGTTTTTTATAACTTATTGAGGTTAGTTAGGAAGTCTTCCAGTATTCATCTGTCTGTGGATATTGGTGTCCTTGTGTACATTTGTGTATATACAACAGTCACGTGCAATTCAAGCTAAAAAGGCATTCAGCTGTGAACCCAGCTTTGGGCCCCTCACTATGAGAAAGACATTGAGGTCCTGGAGCACGTCCAGAGAAGGACAGTGAAGCTGGTGAGGGGTCTGAAGCACGAGTCTTATGAGGAGTAGCTGAGGGAGCTGGGATTGTTCAGTCTGGAGAAGAGGAGGCTCAGGGGAGACCTTATTGCTCTCTATAACTACCTG
>JANHGO010000063.1:71870425-71923144 GCA_024606505.1 Aquila spilogaster | reverse complement strand
ATACTGAACTCAAAACATAGCACCTTACCAGCTACTAGGAAGACAATTAACTCTATCCCAGCTGAAACCAGGACACACAGTAAGTCTTAATCAAACAATTTCCTTTTTTGTAGCTCAAAACAGGCCTGATTGTGGTAAAAAAAATCTATTTTCTTCTGATAAATGATCTTTTGCTTGACCAATGTATACGATCACTGCATTTTTCCAAACAGTAGTTATCAGGTTGGTGTTGCCTAGACCTCAGGGAGCTTCCTCCTTGGAATACAGCAAGTTGTTTAGATATTTTCTAAATAATCTCTATATATGTTTAAAAAGAGCATCAATACCTTTCAAATAGCATGAGGTAATGAATGTCACTTTCTTTTTGCCTCAGGTGGTTTAGTCTTGTATGCAACATTCTTGAGTTATAAATTAAAAATGAATACAGTACTGAAATTTATCCATAAAACTACTCAGAATAAAAATTAACTGTGGATAAATTAGTATCACTTGTCACAGTATCAGAAATCTTGAAAACATCAGGAAGGTTTTTGCTCATTTTAAATAGGATTTTAAGATTTATCTCAGTATTACTGTAAGAATGGCTAAGGATCACAAAAAAGGATTATTAGTGGTAAAACCAAGAAACTAAGGAAGAAAATAATATTTTTATAGCAAATAAACAAAATAAACAAATGTAAACCTCTTCTACTGAGTGTGACAGGTGACCATTACTTTGACTTTCATTCTAATTTAATAAAGAATAGAAAAACAAAACCAGGTCCCATTAGTGCCAAATTATTTGACATTTTGAAAACAGTACTCTGAGGAAGAAGATGTCTAATATGAGGAGCATGCTCTTGCCATAGACACATCAGTCTTTGTCTAAATTCTTGTAATCTTACTAGAAAATTAATTTTACTTTCTGGGATTATGTTCCAGTTACACTATGTATAGCTTCTGCCAGAAGGTAATTCACTGTTTTAATACTCTCTTCTATCCAGAAGTTTCAATACCTGTTGATTTTAGTCATTCAGCACAGACCTCAGTAGAGAGAATAAATGAAATGACCCTTTGATGGACTACATTAGTTGTGGCTTTCAACTTGCTTTGAAAGACAAGGTGTAATGAAGTTAATTTCATACTCAAGTATATGCTTAAGAGTTTTTTAAATACTTTTTGATGTTGTCTACCTACATGCACTAATTCTTGATCCATTTTTTTCTCTGACATTGAAGTGAAATTCTGAGCTTATGGTACTACCTAATGGGATTACATCATAACATACCATTTATCATAGAGCGATGAATGTAGGTATTGTGAACTGTGTGCCTTAAACCTGTCTGGTTTCCCTCAAATTCTTTGTTTTATTTCATTTTTTGGAATCACTTATCGAGTATCTCAATTTGTTTCTGTCCAAGTGAAATGACTTTTTTTTAATGAGGTAAGTAAAGCAGGCAGTTGAGTCACTATGAATATTCTTGAGCTGAACTGTCAAACTATTGTTTTGACAAGAGAAAAGATACTACCTTCTTTTTAAAAAGCCCTCTGTATATCATAGTTATTACCTTTGATTTTTTGTTTCTCTATTGGGTGTCTGTGCCCCAGCAGTGGCCAGGGGTCCTGCTGGGGCAGCCTCTGTGAGGAGAGGCTGGGGCTGCCCTGTGATGGACAGAGATGGTTCCAGCCAGCTCCAACAAACCCATCACAGGGCACAGCTGAGCCCAGCAGTGATGCTGGTGGTGCCTCTATAATAACATATTTAAGGAAGGGTAAAAAGCGCTGTGCAACAGGAGTGAGAGAGAGGAGTGAGAAACATGTGAAAGAAATAGCCCTGCAGACACAAGATCAGAGAAGAAGGAGGGGGAGGAGGTGCTCCAGGTGCTGAAACAGAGGTTCCCCTGCAGTCCGTGGAGAAGACCATGGTGACACAGGTTGTCCCTCTGCAACCCATGGAGGACCACAGTGGAGCAGATATCCACACTGCAGCCTGTGGAGGACCTCAAACTAGGGCAGATGGACATGCCCTGAAGGAAGCTTCAGCCCATGGAGACCCCATGCTGGAGAAGCCTCCTGGCAGGACCTGTGGACCCATGGAGAGAGAAGCCCATGCTGGAGCAGGTTTTCTCGCAGGTCCTGTGGTCCATTGGGGACCCATGCTGGAGCAGCCTGTTCCTGAAGGACTGTACCCCATGGAAAGAACCCATGCTGGAGCAGTTCTTTTAGAACTGCAGCCTGTGGGAAGGACCCACATTGGAGCAGTTCAGGAAAGACTGTATCCTAGTGGAGGGATCCTACACTGGAGCAGGAGAACAATGTGAGGAGGAAGGAGCAGCAGAGACGAAGGCTTATGGACTGGCTATAACCCCCATTCCCCATCCCCCTGCGTCGCTTGCGGGCAGGTAGAAGAGTTGGGAATGAAGGAGTGAAGTTGAACCTGGGAGGAAGTATTTTTAGTTTTGTCTTTGTTTCTCACCATCCTACTCTCTTTTTAATTGGCTATAAATTAATTTCCGAAGCTGAGTCTGTTTTGCCCATGGTGGTAATTGGTGAGTGAGCTCCCTGCTTTTATCTTGAGCTTTTTCATCTTATTTTCTTCCCATTTACTACTGAGGGGGGAGTGAGAGAGCGGATGGGTGGGCACTTGGCAGTCAGTCATGGTCAAACCCACCACAGTTTCTTACTTCTTTTGCAAAGAATTTGGACTGTATCCCACTACCTGAAAGCATGCACTACCTAACATAGCAGATTGAAGATTCTATTAGCATTGGGAAATTGATGTGTGACTTCAGTCCATGAAAATTATGTCTATGCTGCTCTATTCCCATGGCACTCACAAGGAAGAAAGCACACTGTGGAAAGATTCGTAAGATGTTTGCACTGGGATATGAAACACTGCCACCCATCTAAAATTAGTCCAATGTTGCCTTTTCTGACTTTTCTGAAATTTCATTGAATCTATATGTTCTCTGGTTGGTGAACATTGAGAAGACAGTGCTAAACATACTGCCAGTTTTAATTAAAACATCAACTAGTGCAGGCTATTAAAATACTGTCTGAACCTTTTCAAACTCAACTTGCACTTGCAAGTCCTTCAGGACTGAAAAATACAAATTGTGTATTTGGTTAGGAAGGCAGGGCTCTGCCAACCATGAAAGTCTTCTGTATACAGCCAGTTTCTTTTCAAGCTGGGATAGTATTTGAATTAAGTTCAGGTCAGCTGCAGCCAGCTTTTGATAGAATGCCTGATCTGTATGCCCATTCTGGAGCTATTGTCTGGAGCTTAAGTGAGTCTAAGCTTGGCTACAGCAGCATGGTTTTGTTTCGGTTTTTGCTTTACCCACCCAAAGCTTCTCTGTCTATCAGTGGTGATTATTTTTTTTCCATTCTGTGTTGTGCCTTCACTGAGTTTTTTCTAGCTGTAGGAACTTCCTTAGTAGATTCTCTGCTGTCAAAGTGCTATCTATCGCTAAGATGAAGCACGCTGTTGCTAGACTAGGGAATACATTGAACTCTGTTTTGGAGATCTTGCAGCAAAGGAAGCTTAACATTGACAACACCGTGTGTGACATATATTTGTCACAAAAGTAATTGCTGTAATTGCTTCCTCATATTCACTCTGGTTCATAATTTCTGCATGGGCTTATTGCAGCCGACATCGTGTAATAATGTAGGGCAACTGGATGTCTGCAACACAAAGAGGGTAAAGTGTAAAGGTGATGTAAAGCTACCTTTGTTTCTCCTTACTTTGGCTGTACCAATAATTTTATCTACTGACTTGCTACAAAATATTCAATGGTAATTTGTACTACTGAATAGGAGGAGTTTCACAACATTGTAGTTACAGGCTCTTGCTTGGAAGGTTTGTGATACTCTCAGGATGTAATTGCAATTCCAATGTATAAAGTAGTGGAAGCGAATCCCTAAGGATATTCTATACTAGGATAAGTGTATGCCAAATTATGCTCAGAGCTGACAACACTGCCACATTTGGGATCAGTCTTCAGTGATATAAAATGCTCTGGTTTAAATACAAACAGTCAGGACAGTTTCTCCACTGAGTGATTCGACTGTGATCTGCAGATCCAGTAATTCATAGAGGCTGGTAGGGAACGGAATCTAAACCAATAGAGTATTCAGTGTAATATTGCTGCTTTTTAATAGGACATATATCTATGTAATTACCTTCAGTATATTGAATAAAATACTGCTCTGTCCTGAAATTGAATTGCAACAATCAAAGTGTAGGAGATATCTTAAAGAGAAAACCTAGAGATCAGGTGAGATTCAGCTTCATTAACATTTAAGTGAGTGTTGAAGAAAGAAAAGAAAGTGTATGCTGATGAAGTATGCAGATTTTATTAATTAGAAAGATGTTGCAAACACCTCAAGGAGAAGCAAACAGACTTAAGTGTGTTTCTCAATCTAGATAAAATATCAGGTGTTCAGCTTGAAAAAATGAAAACTGATCAAATTCTAGAGAGGCAGCCAAAAATATGAACCTTTAGGGAGGTCAAAACACTTGGAAAGCAGTTTTGTGCCATGAGAGTTACATTAGAGGATATGAGATGCATTCTGAACTTGCTGCTCCGTTTGTCAGAAAAAAAAAGTTCAGTGCAACTTGGTCTTGGCTGTCAAATCCCTGAGTACGGTGTTAACACTTCTTTTTTTAAATGCCTCCAGTGAGAGAAGGTTTAGAATTTTGTGTCTGGCCCTCAGCAACTGCAGGCTAGACAGCTGCTGCTAAATTCAATGTTCTAAAACCTCCATCAAAACAATGTATACCAGGATAATTTGAGATCTTGCTATTTGTATTTGGGTTAAGTTTTGAATAAAGACATCATCAGTCATTGAGCTTTTGCAGCCTCCCAAATTAATGGAAGTTACTGGAAGGACTCATCCCCATTTAAAAAGACTTTAGATAAAGATCAAAGAGGTTGAAACACCTATGAGTAAATTCAATCACTAAATCATCAAAATTGATTGTTAGCCAATAAACAAGACTTTCAAAAAAGGAAGGTAACTTTGAAAATACTGCTGTTGTTCACTCATTAAGAATAGTAGTATTGCTAACATGTAGTCTGTATTTACAAGAATTTACTCTTCAACTTTTACACCTATGAGTTATTTACATTGATAAACCCCAAATTGCCTTTATGTTATTTCTTTCAACTGAATAGAAGTCACATCACTTTATATTTTTGTCAGTAAAAGGAAATGAAATGTTAGGAATACTATGGGAATGTTTTATTATATTACTAGTGACACTTGTGAGCAGTGTGTAGCTGTGTACATACATGCACATCGTTTTATCAAAACCTACAGCAGTTTTTTCTTGTCTTTTCATTGATAACTAAAATGGCTTTCAGTTTTATTTAGGAGTCTGGCATATAATGATATTAAACTTATAAATCTGTTGAAATATTAGTGCTTCTTAGTACACTTATAAATATTTGGTATATGAAATAGGCAAAACAATACTTTCACTGGATAATTCCTGCCATGCTCCTATGACAGTGAAATTAATGAATTAACTGTGTTGAGAATCTCAAGATCATTGTACAGTGTATAAGATGCATTAACAGCAACTGCCACAAAAATCACCACCGAGCGTCCCTTAGTATGGAAATTTAACAAAAAAAACCTGCATAAATATGGATTTGTAGTGCTAACAGCACTCAGGGATGAGAAATCACTGAGAAATATATGCATGCAACAAGAGTCAAAATACAGAATGTAGTAGCTTTCTTTCAATTTGTACCTTGCTGTAAACCCCTCGCAACAGTCCATTTATTGTCCTAACTTTTCATTCAGTTGGCCTCTCTTTACCTGCCATCCCTTGTCTGAACTTTATGTTTCTTCTCCAATCTTTGTCTTTGCTTTGTGTCTTCATTAATCCATCCTCTTCTTTCCTATGAACTGGGAAATGGGATATAAAGAACAAGAGTGTATGATGCTTCACTTCTTACCATAAGTCACTGAGATAGCATTAATGGGAAGAACAAGTCTTTCTTTCCCAAAATGGAAAGAAAAGCTTTAGAGGAGTAACTACACCCTATGTCTTTTAATTTTCCTGTGGTATACCATTATATGGGATTACCACTTAAACACCTGCCATCTCTAAAGGTTGTGCTCAATTAACGAAGTAGCTTCAATTACTTTCTACTTAGAGAAGAAAGTATTGAATTAGTTATAAGATTATGTATATTGATGCTGTGACACACATTGAATTCCTCTCTGAATGTCTTCTGGAAAACCTTTTCTAGTATTTATAGGAGACACAGATAAAGAATGTGTTCTGGAGTGAAGCCATGATTTGTTTCTTTTCCCTCTGAAGAGCTCTCACATTTGACAGATCTCCAATTTTGGTTCTCTTTTGCCTCAAGTTAACAGCAACTTAACCACCGTGTGTCTGTGTGTTCACTGAATGCAGGCTTGAAAGACCTACATATGGGTCTAAGCCACTGACTTAACTGACTTAAGAATATCGGCAGCATTGGAAAAGGCCTCCCTAAGCCGCTGCATCCTTCCTGTGCTGCATGTGCCAGGGTGTGTGGTGTACTGTATGGTATACATGGGTCTTAGTGCTTTGTTAAGCTGAGCAGCTGCATATTATTTTTCTTTGTAGTGAAGTCTAGAACTTGATTGTCCTTCTGGCCATGGAGTAATAAATCAGAGAAAGGCACTGGGAAACCCACTATGCTCACATGGCTTATTCTACATCCTCACTGGGAAAATTTCAGCTGGCCTTCAGCCAGCAGCTCAAGAGAGCCTAAGGTGAGAGTATCACTGAAGTCAGTGGATAGGATTCTTGTGGGGGGTGAAGGAGCAAGAGAAACAGTGCTTAGGTCCAAATTACTTCAAAAACCCGAAGTAACCTCTGAAAGAATGAGAGAGACTTCAGGTAGATCAGCTCCCTGAAGTACGTTTAGTGAAGTATTTTTTGAAGGCTACAGTATTTTGTTCTGAGGACTTCATTATTAAAACCACTGAAATGTATTGGAAGGCCACCCAATTGTTGTAAATCTCTATTGAGGAATGAAAAGATATGAAAACTGATTTTGACTTGTTTGCAGAGACATTTCCCTGCGCAGAATTGCCAATGACACCCAACTTACCAGCCTGTCAACCTCTGAAGCAAGAGAAAAGGGTATTAAAGCAGAATATATTGTAATTTTCAGATGAGATATCATCAGCAACTTAGGCCGGTGTAGCCTTTCTATTTGTAAAGCACATAGCAGAAAGGACTTCTGTCCATTAATGTAGTTTAAATTATACTTTTAAAGTGATTTTAAAATGTTCTTCTGCCCAGTGCTTTTGATGGGCCCAAGGCTTCCTTTCAACCATACAGCTTGAGATACGATTACTGTTTACTGTGATTAAAAAATATCAAAGCATTGATTGTCTATTTCAAATTCCTTTACCAAGCTAATTTAAATCATTAACTACCCCACTGAAGTCACAACTCAAATTGTTTCTCTAGCTTGCTTTTCTATTTTTCCTGCTTCTTTAAGTAATATTCTATTCCCTTTATTAATTTTTAAGACTCTTTCAACTCAGTCAATACGTGATGTGAAATTTAACTGTCAGATTTGCTTCTTAAGAACTAAAAAAAAAAAAATAAAATATTAAGATACTGAAATACCTGAAAGGGAACCAGAAGTCTCAACAAGATTGTAGAATAATAAAAACAAGAAATAATTTTCCTTAGAGACCCTTAAATGGGTGGATGAGTGTCATTATTCCATTTGTAAAAGGTCAATAAATTGAGACATGGGCTTCACAGAGGATGAACTCAAGGTCACATAGTAACCTGGCAGCTCACCCCAGGGTGAACTGCAATCAGTCTGCTTTCTCTGGAATGAGCTGGCAGATAATGCCAGAATATCTTCCTCTCTGTCCTTCAGGGCATTTCCAGTCAAGGAAGGTCAATGGAGGGACAGGAATTCCAATTGTGTAGTGCTATCAAAAGTATGTAAAATCTTATATTTTGTTTCTTTTTTTTCCACAAGTCTTTTCTTGGGAGCAGAATGTGGAAAATGAAGGTGAAACTGTGGTAACCTGCTAGACTGATGTTTCTACCTTTGCTATGTACTATAATGCTGAACTTGATTTTGATCTTGTCTCCAAAGGAAAGAGATTTTTGCCCTAATTTGCATTGGTTTTAAGACAATTTCATAAACTTAATGAAGAATCTGTATATGGATACCTACTTTTGATCTCCATCTTCCTATTAGTTTAGTATTAACACATTTTCTTTCTAATGAAACCATGGTAAGTTTGTCTTTAAGACAGATAACAGTCAGCTAGTTCATACGGTGATTGCAATTCCATCAGCTCAATCAGATTTAAAATAGTAGCTTTAAAAACATGCAAGACAGGGCCTGGCATTTGAAATACTGTATAGCTGTGTCTGAGGAATCACGTAGGAAATCCCAAGTGTCCAAAAATAACAATCTAAACTCTATGGTAGAAGTGTTTCATATAGGTAACCGCTTTTTCAGCTTCTGTGATGACAGTCACAAGGAGTATGGAAAAACTAGCTTTGCCCTAACCTGGCTCTTAAGTTTAAAAGCAATCTATTGTGTAGACACAGGAAAGAATCTCTGATGTGCAAGATATTGCACATAAATGTTTTATTCTGGAGCTTAGATACTGTAGGCATAAGATCATTAAAAATGGATAAGTAGTGTATATACCTATGGGAACTGACTCAAAATAGAGAGGTAAGGGGAAGTAAAGTACACAAATGCAAAGAACCTTTAATAAGAAGGAAAGAAAGACATCTAATGGTCAAAAAGAAATTAACAGAATACAGCAATCATCAGAATACAAATCTCAAAACAAATGGCAAGACTATTTGCTATCAGCGTCTTAAGCTGGTCTTCAGTTGTTTGCCACATACTGAATGTATTGCTTCTGCTGCTTGCCACATACTGTGTAATTATATAATATAAAGAGAAGGAGAGCATGTGTGTGTCTTTATACATATTTTCCGTACCATACTGCATTTTAGATTATAAATTAAGCATCAAAAAGCACAGTTGCAACAGAAGACACAATTCTGCTAATCCAAAATAGAAAAATGGGATTTTGATTTCTCATTCTTGATATATCCACTTTCTTTCAGATGATTCAAGCTGTAATATTTACAATATATAATATAATTAAAGATTGCTTTCTCTCTCCTTGCTCTAAAAGATACAAATAATGGATTTTTTTAAAAATATAACATCCATAAGGTATGATTTGAAATAGGGTGTTCAGTGGAGTCTGTAACCTGTTAAGATCTAAGTCTAGGCATATGTAATCCCCCTTCACTAACTGAATTTGTCTCCTCAGAAGAACATTTGGTAACTAAATAGGCCTTGCCATCTGTCTTGAGCTCAAGGGCCTTCACAGTTTTAAGGATAGCAAATAAGTGCAAGAGATGTGTCTAAGGAACAAAAAGTGAAGTAGGGCTGGAGTTTCAGTACTCACAAAATTGATGGAAGAATTTTGAAGTGCCACATAAACCGCAGGAACCAAACCAAGAAAAAAATTACTACCTTCAGTTAAAAAATGGAAGAAGTCAGTACCTAATGCCTGTGGAAATAGTACCTGCAAACACCTTTTACCGGAATACAGTGTGTTACAGCCATCTGGACACCAAAGAGCTGCATGTACAGTCCCTCCTACATGGCCCTATGTTCTGCTAAAGGCAGTTCATAATTTTCAGTGCGTCTCTTCAAGGAATCCCAGGAGTCGTAAGATAATGTAATACCTAACGCCATTTAATCTTTTGGCTAATCTGTGTACTCAGTATAAGACCAAGGAAGCATATATCTAATTATGTACTACCTTAGACATACGTTGTAGCAGGCTTGAAAATAGCCTAGGTGCTGCCCCAAAAATGTTCCTGTTATGTTTTGTTTGGGATTTTTTGTTGGGTTTTTTGTTTGGTTTTTTGTTTGGTTGTTTTTTTGTTTTTTTTCTCAAAAAAGACATGCTACATAGATTGCATTGGAGGGAGCATGAAGCCAATGGGGAATGTTTAATCTTAGAATAGAAAACCTAAGCAGTGACATGATGCTACTATTTATTTAGTTAGCTTGTTATGAACTTCTAACAATTATTTAAGAGTATATGCCATATAACATCATGAAGTTCCTAAGATTTGATTTGTAGTTCCAATACTCTGATTTCATACCAAAATAAAACCTTTAAAAGACATGAAGCTGCTGAACTGTGCTTCAGGCACATCCATTTCTTTAATTTTAAATCAAGAAGCTAAGATCTGTTTTGTTTTCATTTTTCTATCACTTATATGTCTATATACAGATACAGAACTGCATGTCTTTAAAGGTTGTTCCATCCTTCAGATAAGGGCTTTTAAAGTCCTCCTCAAGCCAGTTTGGCCAACTGTGATGCTTTATCATTTAGCCTTTGATTGCAGGCTCTACTTAACATCCACCATAGGAGACTTCCCCCAGTATTGTTCATGATTTACCAACTCCTTCTCTGTTCTGTCTTTAGAAATCACTCTTGTGCTTCAGTGACACCAAGATGCTCCATCAGCAATTTCAGTTTTCTGCTTCCATTTTCTGGCCACTCATTTTGTCATTTTCTAGTATCTGCAAGTAGAGCAATTCTTGGTAGAGACACAAGTGATTTACAGGCATATTTCGTACTACAGATGCAGAGAAACCTGGAACATATTGGCAAAATTTAAGAAACACTGTATAGATTAATCTGATACTTCTTACAAAGTGTGCTAAATACCAAGGAGAGTTTGAGTGACTTGAGTTAGTGGAGAACAGCCGAAGTGTATGTCTTGGTCCTCTTGGAAAAATAGGCATAATTTGGTTGTTAGGCAGGAATATCAATGGCTGTTCTTCTGAAATAAGAGCTCTTTGGTCCTTCTGTGTGTGATTGGCAGGAATTGGGCCATCCTGTATTATAGCTATCATCTGCTGTATTGGTCATGAGTAAAACTGATTTTATCCATAATAATGTTAAACATTTGCTGGCCAAATACTGGGTATGGAGAATTTCATTGTATCATTTGTGAGGGACTGCCTACATGGAGATCATATTACACAAGAATATTCATAGTCTGTATTAGGAAAGCGGATGGAAAACTAAACTGAAAATATTCTTCACTGTCCTTCTTTGAAAGATGTTTCATTGTTTATGCATCCCTTTTGCAATCATAGTAAAGGTAGAACAAACTTCATCCCATTCTGAAGGCTCTCTTATGGTATGTAAAACTCTCATAATTCATTAGAATTACTTATCTAAAAAGTAATGTCTTTCCAAATTGAAGTGTTGACTGTACTGTCTTTTTTTCTTCTTTCTTTTTTCTTTCTTTTTTTTTTTTTTAACTGTTCCAACTAATTGCTGGTGATATTTATGCTGGTGAAATCCATCACTTGGTGTGACTTTCCCACACACAGGAATTATTCATCCATCCATCAAAAGGTTTGTGTGGGTGATAATGATGCACACAATAACATTAAGCTGCAGTAGCTCACCTTTAGCAATGCTTTTTCCGTAGACTCTGACAAGCTCCTGGTTTACAAGTATTCATCACAGGCACTGAATATTGTTTTCCAAAACTGTGCAGAACATTTTCTAGGCAGGTGGTCTTTACAAGTAAACTCAGCTGGTGTAGATGGAACTACTACACAAATTAGAAGCCGTGCTGTTTCTCAGCTTTCTCCTGCCACTCTTACTGCCTGCTCAGATAGCTCAGTGCTGCTTACACATGGCATTATCAAAAATATCCCAACCACAGCCAAAGGAGCAGAAGGCATGCAGAATCCATGCTTCACAGAGCTCCATCAGGGCATGGGGTCTTCCAGTTGTGGCATTAGTGAAACCAGTATTCCTTGTGTTAGTTTGGGGCTCTTTATTTTCAAAATGACATCAAGAAGTTAGATGAAAGTTTTGGGTTTCTTTTCTTGCTCTGCAAGAGATTTCCTGGGTGCAGTGGGCAAATCTCCCAGTCTGTCAAAGTTTCTTTTGAGGCACTGCTGTTTTCAAGTTAATCTCTTTTGTGTTTGTGAGGACTGATGCTGTCCATAGAAGTATCAGCATAGACAGTAATGTATTGCAGAACTTAAAGGAGGTAAATAGCAAGGGGTGAGATGCGTTGCTTGGACTATGAAGGGGATGAGAACTAGAAAACTGCAAGACAAATATCAAGGAATGGACATTTAATTCATGTTACATTAAGTGCAACATGTATAGGTAATTAATTTTAAGAGAAAAAATCTAGGATATTCAGGTAACAATGCTAAGACTGTGCTATTTTCTTTTTTTCTTGAATGTCTAAACATCTTTACCACTCAGACAAAAGCTTACAGCAAATAATCTCTTTTATTTTTCCTTAAAACTGCATGTCTCCATAGTGCAGAGATTACTACCATAGAGCCTTCTCATTAGGAAGCACTGTTTAAAATGACTGCTCTAATATACAAGACAGAGGCCTTAGACATCCTTTGGAAAAAGTGAGGTGAGCATAAAGGATTTAAATATTACATGCTGCCTAAATTGTCTATTTTGGTTGGTAGAGAAATTGCCAGGGTGTTATTACGACTAAATGCAATTCATCTAAGTTCACTTTGAAGTTTATATTCCAGGGAAGAACGAAACCTGGAAAGCATCCTCAGTGATCAAAGCTGACAGCATGATCATTTCAGTTCTGAAAACTGAAGCAGCTAGAGCAAGCACTGCAGGTGAGCAAAAATACTTCAGGTGAACAAAAATGCTGCAGCTTCTTCAAAGGATGTTAAGTTTTAACTAGAGCAATTATTTGGTATGCCATTTAAGTAGAACGCTTTTTCTTACTTAACACCTTAATTGAGAAGGCTAAAGTTTAAAATTACCTTTGGAGGAATTCATTAATAAGATAAAAAGGCATTTAATGCAAACCCAATTCTGAATCACTACTTTGAGGACAGTGAGCAAAATCCATGGGAGTGATTACACAATATATTGTAGGACTGACACATAGTTACAAAGTTTTAATGCAAGCAAATATATTTTAATCGATTTTGAGGGTGGTTGTTCTGTTTCAGTAGGTGAATCAGAGAAGTACCAAAGAACCTGTCATTAACAGGCTTCAAGAACAAATTGTAAGATCAAGAAACACAGTGTGTAGACTTTGAGATTCGGTGGGAAAGGGAGGATGACATTGGAAGGTTGTTTTCTACCTCGGAAAGCCCTGTCTGAACACGGGTGCTGCAAAACCAGTGTCAGCCAGTGTTGTAAAGCCAGCTCAGTGAGGCTACTTGTGCCCAGCCCAGACAGTGTTTCAGCTTTTAAATTGCACTTCACATGTTCAAGGTGTTTCACCAGCACTTGACTCTTTGATCCTCACACAACCCCTCAGCTGTTAGTGCCTCATTGATACAGAACACTGAAATAGAGGAAAAAATTTAGATCCCAGTTTTTCATAATATCCACCTCCAGTTTCCTTAGATACCAGACTCTGTCACAGATTAGGCATCAAAATCAAGATGTGAAAATAGATACTTGTGAAAATACCTGATCATGTGGATTCCCTGAAGATGAGATACATGAGAAATGTGGATCCATGGATTTCCCTCTCAAGTCATTGTAGACTGCCAGAGTCAGTGCCTGCTTTGTGCTCATCTCCCCCGCTTTGCCTTTTTCATGGTATTTTTCTCATCTCACTAAAGTGTTAATCTTCAGCACTGACCTAGAGAGGATTTTACAGAAGAATTTCCATGTTGCCAATAGCAAGGGATTTCTTGTAAAGATGCCCCCTCTCACAACAATTTCTTCAAAAGCTACTTGTCATCTTATTTAAGTATCTGCTGATGAAAACTGACAATATGGTCCTCTTAATCGTTTAATGTCACATCAAATATCTGTAATTAAGGGAGAAGAAACCCTTACAAATGATGCATGTTTGAGGCTTTTTTTTCCCATGTGTGACTTAAATCCTGATTTGTTACAGTATATGCTGTGTTTTATGGTAGACTGTTCTCTTCCTCACTTCAAGGCTGAGAAGAACACTAATAAAGTACATTTATAGTGCAATTAAGTCTCTTCTTCATTCCATTTTTTGCCCTGCCTCTTATTTTTTCCTTTTCCAGATTGAAAATCTGTTCATAAATCACATTATGTGTTTCTGTTTACTCAGTATGGATTTTCACTTTCACTTCACAAAATCTGACCAAAAAATCCATGCAGCTTTAAAGAACTCTCATGAATTTTAGTGAAGTAACTGCCAATATTTTGAATATCTGAGGTGACATATTATTATTTGCTTTCATATTGAGTTAATATTGCAAAATATGATGTTAAGTGTCTAAAACCACTTTTTTTGGTTTTTTTCCCCTTCACAAAAAAGGCAGATGCACTATCTGCAAAAAAGAAAAAGGAAAAACCAGTCTCATTATGTGTTTCTTAACAGATTTCAACCTTTCTAAGAATTTTGTATTGATACCTATTTATCGGTTTGTTTTAGAGAACCTAGATGCCTTAATGTGTCAGGGCTCCATTATACAAGCTACTGTAAAAACATACAGACTTTACAAATGCCTCTATTGCAAAGACCTTACAATTTAGAAAATAAGAGTAATAAATCAGCCTAGAAGCAATATATTTACATTATAAAAAATTACAGGACTTTGCATTAATTAACAGTGTGCTTAATTCAAAACCAAATGGTAATAAGGAATGCATAAGCGTAACTTGATCCCATCATTAGTTTACTTGACAAAGTTTTCTGTTACCTTTGGAAATCAGTACCATTTTTCTTTCAGAGATTTTATGTGATTTTTCTTTATGCATCTATCATTTCCACAAACCACTCTGGGACTTTTTTTTACATAAAATATCAAATCTTACTTGGTGTTCTTCATCAACCTTGATTTCTAATTTATTTTCCTTGCCATAGTAAAGTTCAGAGAATATTGTTTTTGACTCTGTGGTAGATAAACTTTGCCTCATATCTTTCTCAAACGGTAATGACTCCACGAAGTTTTAGTGTTAAAAGAAACTAACATTATGGAACAGAAGCAGCAAAAAAGTTCTTTTTATTTTGGAGATTTATTCCAAAATGAACTTTCTTAGGAGAGCTTTAATTTCTCAGATATATGTAACATGCTGGGTATGATCTTAGGATACTGGTACCTAGTGAAGTGTTTGGAGATGAGGAGAAAATAACCTTGTCTGGCTAGAATTTAGAAATTATCTACTTTAGGCTGAATGGCAGCTTCCTCTTATTCCTCTTTTCAAAAAAAAAGGTTACTTGGTGAAAAAAAGAATTTTAACGCAAAATCTATGCAAAGGAAGTGTGGAGTCCTCACCAAACATAAATCATCTTACTACATCCATATTTAGTTTTGATATCATAATTTAGCTAATAATTTTTTTTAAATACTAAAGCTAGAATTTGAGTACAAATTTACCTGAGAAAATGCATTTTGACATCTCATCCGATATTTTCAGCTCACATTTTTGCTGTTATTAATAACAATCCACAAATTCTGATTTCTGTAAGAAATAAGTAATACATGCATAGCAGTAAGAGCTCCCAGGCTGAAAAGACTATCTGTGAAGTTTTAGTATAACCTCAGCCTCAGATGTGTATGGTATCCTGCCAATCCCACAAAGAATACTTGAGATTTAAATGAGTCATGTAGATGATTTGACAATGAAAAGCCAAGTGTGTCTTCAGAAGCGTGTTATTTCCTTTTGTTCTGTTATGGTATCTACCCATTTATCAAATGCAAGAGCAAGCTCTTTTTACTGTTCATAGACTTGGATTCTCTTCTAAATTCCATAAATAGTAACAGTGGATCTATTTAGCAAAGAAGAAAGTGGGAGTGTAATTAAGAGTATATGATAGCATTAAAGGAGGAGAAACTTAGGGTGAGCATTAGGAGAATCTTTCTAATGTCAGAATTCAGTAGACAGGTAGTAATCCAGTGTACAAAGTGGCTGAAATGCCTTTCCTTTTTTTTCTGTCTGCGAAAAGAGGAAATATATGGTAAGGAGAAACCTGAATCAGAACCAAAGTTTGCTCAGGATAGGAGACATCCAACTGAATGTTTAAGAGTTAGGTGCGTTGTCTGAGAGCATCACCTAGTCTTGCTTTGTGATCAAGGAATGGTGAGAGTTCAGAAAGCAACTCCATGTCTCAGCTAACTGTTTTAGAAAGGGATAAATCATTCCCTGGAGGAGCTGCACACTCTTAGTAGGCTCTTACAGAAGCCACTCTGACAGACCTGTCTTCTTTTTTATTTTTTCTGAGTTTGCAAAGCAGAAGGAGATTAACAGAAATACCTGCATTACCTGCAAAAGTAAATATGCAACCATGTTGCTGAAAAAAACCCTGTTTAGCACTTGCATGATTTCAAAGCGTCAAGCTGCTTAGATCCATTTCGAGTATTGTGGTTGGGCAGAGACAGTGTTTTGAGATGTTTGATTAAGCAGCTCTCCCGAGCAGTCTGCCCTACTCACATTTTGTAAACTAGTGAGCTTTTTGTTAAGCATCTCCTGCTGCAGTTTACAGCCCAGAATCAATTTTGGTTTGCCTGAAAGCATCAGGCTGTTAACTGTGATGGTTTCAGGATATGCTTCATACATGGTTTGCCCATCCATGAAGCGTTGATGGTAACCCATTGGAGAGAAGTAGAGCAAACAGCTGAGTAACTGTTCTCTGCCACCCGAGTTTAATTCACTTGCATTGGTGAGACAATACATAAAGACTTTTAAATTAATTACATCCTTTTGTGACACCTAGCCCAATATGCATATTAAAACACCCACACGGAAGAGATACAAAGCTGAAGACTGTGAGTTTGTGAACTTTGCTTTTGTAGTTGTACAGGTAGATGGAAAGTTTTGGACATGGATTTCTCTCTGGGCACACAATGCATAGAGTCATATGCTGGTCATGCTAGGAAGACTTTCAGCTGTATATAGACTTTTGACCTACAGTTGAGGCTATCAGTAAAATGCACGGCTGTCTTATTCCAGGCAAGTAGCACTGCAAGTTTAATACAGATATGAAAATGTCCTGTGCTACAGAATACATATATAAGGTTGGAGAGGAAGAAAAGGAGATAATGAGAAAGGGAAGTTACTCCTGATTTTTCTGCACCCTAATCGGGGAATACAAATTAATTTTATTTCACTGCTGCAGAACCTGTATTTTCAAACATCTTGACTGATTTTTCCATTTGCTTTGGGCTGTATGTCTTCCTTACACGTAACTAGTGCACACAGATTCAAAGTGACTGATTCAGTTTGAATGTTCTGAACAGAGAGGAAAAATCTGTCACTAAACCCTGTGGAGCGAAGCATCTCAGACCAATTTCTGCATTTTTAGGATATTTAAGATGAAAGAGCCATATGATTACTTTGTAGAAATAATGAAGCTATCCATCTAAAGTCGATTTTATACTTCCTGTGTCTTGCTATTTATTCTTCTCTCTAAGAAACAGTTGATTTAAAATAATTGACTGCGTAAGCTAAGAGCTTCTGATTATGGTTTGTGTTTTTTCATTATTATTGCTGCAGGTTTTGATGCTTGCATACTTTTTTTAAAATGTACTACAGTCTTTTGGCTTTGGTGGGTCTCTGTGGACATTGGTGTGTCTTTTCTGTGTACACACAACAGTCATAGGCAGTTCAAGCTAAAAAGGCATTTGGCTGTGCCCAGACTCCTGACCCACAGTCAAGGTCGGTATCATAAAGATGAACATTTCTAATGGCCTCTGCAAATCCACTCTGACTTTTGGTTTTGAAACCCAAAACGTATGGTCCTCTTCCCTTTCCTGAAAAGTTTCTTGTTTTCCTTATGCCCTTTTGTGTTATTGTTCTTGTCCTCACAGTTGAGCTTAATCCCTTCACAACAACATAAAGCTCAAATAGTTAATCTTTACGTAACTATACTCAAATCCTGCCCCAGCTATACCTGTTGCTGTTCCACTCCTAAAAGAATTTGCCTTAGGAGTTGTCACTAGAGCAGGAAGGGGATTGCTGGCTGGGCAAGAGCTTGATTCAGAAAGATATGGTTTATGAGGATTCAGTCACTTTTTGTTGCAGAGGGCCTTCTTGAAGGCCCTTGGTAAGAAGAGGGGATGTCTCTGCTTAAAAAGTAAGTGTTCACACTCCATGTGCAATATGAATAATTCTTGCAAAAATATGTGACTTCAGTTTGAATCATGCACATTGGCAAGAATGAGCGACATACTAGGTGAATGATGCAGTTTATTTTCCCAACGAACAGATGGCATCTGCATCTTTTAATAACAAATTTTGCCCTCTACCTCCTTGGTAAAACAATTGAGGTTCTGTGCAAAGCTTTTCAATTTGAGACTATTCATTGTTTTGAGATAAAAACCTTTTTAGCTACTGCAGTATATTCACTCTTTTTCGAATACAGAGGAAAGCAGAATGAAAGGAGCATGTTGGAAAGCACCTTCCTTAAAATAACTGATTCCTGAGTGGCAGCACAGTTTAGAGCAGAAGTTGTTTGTCCACTTGTCATTTCCTTTTGTAGGCTTCAAGCCTTAAGGAGTCATTTACATCTTACAAAAGAACAGAATAGCAAGTATAAACCCAAAATCCAAAAGTTCATAGACTGCATTTGAAATAGAAATCAGCAGGATCTGTGGATGCTCATTTCCAGCCTGTATGTGTGGGGAGTCAATTTTTTTATTTTAGTTTTGCTGGGTTTACTGGACAGATTTCACAGGATTGGGGGACTGGATGAGTGGATGGATCACTGTAAAATGAATAAACCATCAGAAAGGTAGGTGTACTTAATTGTATGTCACTTTAAGCCCCCAACTCTGATGCACTGGTGAGAAAAAATGAAAAAAACAGTAACATAAGGTCATTTGAAATGAGAAGTTGGCGTCTGATTGGTAACTGATGGTAGAAAGGTATTATCAGGGATTATACTAAAATAATACAAAGTACCTATAGCTCCTGGGATTTTTCTGTATTGATTATCATTATGAATATAGGATTTTAAAGGATTTGGGGGGGTTATCAAGTCAAGTGTTTTTCTATTGCAAACAATCACATCTCACACAATTCTATTTTAAATGTATCACACGCCATTTCAGAAATTATTTTGATAATGTAAGCAAAGGTGCAGAATACCAGACTTCTGAAACTCTGTTCATAAAGTACTCGTAGCTTCTATCTCTATTGAATGTTTCTGAAAGAAAACAGAAATTTAATTTTTAAAGTCCCTCACTATGGCTATCCTATCAGTGAGTGATACATTTTATGGTTATCTTTCACTGGAGGTCACTGTTGTAATGATATTGTAGACCTGGTTAATTGTTTAAGCATACGTCTCAGTTTTAATGATTAGAGAACAAGAAGGAATGTGTGAATTATTCTTCCTAGTGAAAATCAGGTCAGAATGTGTCCAAACACACACAGTAGCCCTCTGTCTAAGCTGTGTCAGTTTTCTGTGAAAAACAGTTTCTCAGGAAAAAATAATTACCTGAGTATTTTTTCCTTGGTTTGTTTGTTTGTTTGTTTGTTTGTTTGTTTGTTTGTTTTGTTGGCTGTTTTGGGGTGTTTTTTTTACGTCAGGTTTAATCTGAATTCAGAATTTAATGAAAAATGTACTTTAAGTAGGGATTTCAAATACTGGTTTCTGGGATCCTATGGCTCTGACTTTCTTAGCTCCTATGTCAACTGACTTTTCTTGATTGCTTAAAGATTCAAATCAACCATGAAACACTTTAAATCCTGTCCCAAAGTAACTTTGCAAAAGCATGCCCAAAGCTTAGTGACCTTCAAACCTGGACCTGCGTAGCATTAGTTACGGTCAGATAGATCAAATGCTTTGTTCTCATTATGCACATGGGGTTGTTTTAGCCACTTGAGTTTCGTTTGAAAACTGTGGATCTCTGTTGGGTTTTTATTGTATTTAAGATAAAAAGAATGTCTATTTAGGAAGGCAGGATATGAGGCTCAAAGGGAAGTCCTGACTCGTACAGTTCTTTTCTGCTGCCAACAATTATGCTAATAAAAAAAAAAATACAAGATTTGAGTGATGGATGAGAATGGTCATGAGAAAAAGGTGGTTTGGTTTGGTTTGGTTTGGTTTGGCTTCTTCCAGGAAGGCACGCCTACTTCGTCTTTTGTCTAGATTTGATTAGCTTTCTAAATCAGTGTAGAACAGAAGTTTTCCAGTAAACATGGACAGCTGTCCTTGCTAATGCCTAATAATCTGCCTCTTCAGATGTTAGCACTGTTCAGCAGTTCTGTGAGGAAAAACAAAGCTAACATTATTAAATTAGTAGAAAACAGTGGTGTTCTAAAAGCTGTATCGTTTCATATATTTAACCAAGAATCTGTGGTGTTTGCCTGGTTTTCTATATTCAGATCCACAGTCTACTGCAAATGATCATTATGTCTCTCAGTCCATAGATACAGAGTAGGGAAATGACCTCTGTTGTTTGCTGCTACGGAAACAACCAGTTTCTGCCATTTCATCATTTTAGCACTTCATTCTTGTGCCTGTTGCAGTGTGTTAATTTAACTGTATGATTTTAAATGGAGAGCATTTGGCTAATTAGCAGGCAGCTGTTCACTTAAGTAAATGACTCATAGAGTGATATTTATGGTGCATAACTATTTTTCAAGCCTGGAGGAACTTGAAAAAAAAAAAGACACAAAAGCAGATATTTATGCTTCTACATCCATGAAAAAATGCTGTCAAAACTGACTGCTGCTTTCCTTTCATGACATTTTTCTCAAATCTTAGTGATAAACTGGTAACCCCAGCTTTTAACTAATATCTTTCAAAATTAATGAGATAGCACTGAAAAGAAAATATCCAAAATACTTTATTTCCAGTATTTGTGTGAGCTGAATATGTAAAATGAATGATCACACATCACATGAAGAGGCCTCAAAGTCTGTGATCTGCATAAGCTCAATTTACACTCAGAGTACAGGAATTTGCAGTTTGGCTAAAGCCTATTTGCTTTTTTTGCTTTGTTTTGCAAAACAATTATGTATAAAATAGTTCAACTACAAATTGGAAAATATCTATCCCCATAAACATCATACAGATTCCAGTTTAAAATAGCATTACTACAGCAGAATACCTACAATGTTTCCTTTGGTCTGTTTGGGGATTTTTTAATGTTACAGACTTTAAGCATTTGGAATTGAATGCTTAGGGCATTCCCCATGATGACTACCTTGTGCCCATGCTTCTCCTCCCGAGCTGGTTATCTCAGAACTGAAGACCATCTTTATGTTTTGGGAATGGCTTGGGTTTTTTTCGCCTCTTCCCTCCCTTTTAATTTGCCTGGCATTCATCCGCTCTGTTTCTCCTGCTGTCGAGTACTGTTCCACAGTTCCTCTCGTCTCTCCTGTGCCTGCTTTAGTGCATGGTCTTCTAGGTGCTCAGGTCACTCATGTAGCTCAGGTACAGTATAGAATCTGTTCTGAACAAAGAGAAAATATAAAAGAAAACATTTTTTGTGTTCTCCCCCACTCTTTTTCTCTTTTAAAACTGGGTAGTGCCAGCTGCTAATTTAAGATTTCTGAAACCATACTGAGTTCTGACTATGAAGTTCTATAGCATTGCTGGGTGGGTTAGGCAGGTGGACAGTTTCTTTTCTTTCTTCCTTCGTTGTACTCCTGCACCCTGCTTTCAAATTCTTCTGAGACTGTTTTATAAAAGCTGTTGGTTAAAATACACAGGTTTTGTTGTTTTGAAAGGACTTAGTCTTCTTTCTCACATAAATGAGGGGAATCTGGCTCTCTAAAAGTGGCATCTGTACATTCTACCACAAAATCTGTTTTTAGGGTTTTTTGTTTTTACTGGGATGAAGAGAAAGGACATTTCCTTTATGTAACTAGAGTATAGTTTAAATCTTAGAAATACTGTTTAAGAAGAATAGAATTGTTGTAGGACAGGTACTCTCTTAAATAATGACTACATTTTTAAAGAAGAAGCTGAGGTGGGTCAGTGTTTTGTGACTATGGATTAATGGACAGCAGGATTCATCTGTAGTTTATTTTATTCAACAAAAATGATTTTAAGCTGATAGGACAGTCAGAAGTAACCATCAAGGAATAGTAACCAGTCTGTCCAACCCTATATAAATTGGAATTCCTTTACCGTGCTTTGCCATTGTACTCTCTGTGACTAATCTGGGAAAATATATTTCAGTACAGTTTGGAAACAGGAGGTGTACCAAGACAGAATGGAAGAGCATGTAAAGTCTAGATTATGCAACAGAATTGGAGGTTTGTTACTCTTTTATCACCCATTTTAATACCTATTTTATAAATTCACAATCATAGCTCACTGTGTTACATTTAATTATCTTGGTATGTAAAATAACTATCCTAATTTCCTAAATAAAAAGGAAGAAGACAGCAAAATATCGGAGAAGCACATGTTATTGTCAAAATAAAACCTTGAGCTAAACTACCAGTCTTCAGAAGCAGAATGACCTCTCCAGCTTGAGAGTATTTTAAGATTTCACTTTTTAGCACTATTCACCTCCCAACAGCTTTGGAACTATTCCCTAAGCGAGACTTTACAGCTGTTGTAATGGTTATTCTGTGATATATTTGAAATATAAAATGTGTTCTATATAAAGCAAGATTTCAGCAACCTTAAAAAAGATAATTAAAAAAAAAAGTTTAAAACCATGGAATCCTCTTGTAAAATGCAAGATTGAACTTGGTTAGTACATAGTTGCTTTCTTATTCCTCTGAATGTTAATTGACTTGGAAGATTGCCACAAATTAAGCAGTAGTTGAACTGGAAAATACAAAATAAATACTATTAGAAATATGGTTAGATGACTTACCATAACCAACAATATTTTTTTATCCTTAGGAGATAGAAAAATGTTCTATGTTCTGCTAGGTGGCTAGTCTATAATGCTGTCCAGAATGACAGAGCATTCAAAATTGTGTGAAAAATGTATCTAAACAGTAGTGATTTAAATAGAGGATAGAAAAGACTTCATGGTAGTACTGGAACTGTAGTGTAAATGACAAAGCATCTCCACAGTGTAATGGTAATATATGCTAATGTAAACTTCTATATATGCACATTAGATGAGTAGTTAATAGCTCATCCCAATGTATATTATTTTTCTGATATTTAATGTTGTAAATGTTGTGACTCAGTCCCTCAGTGTCTTTGTAGTACTGGCCAGTCTGTAACAGGAGTAACAGCAAACTCCTGTCCTATTCACCAGTGAATTCTGTTGACATCGCTTCTGTATATTTGTTAATAGAAAAATATTAAATCTCTAAGATTTAATATGGAATACCACATCTCCATTGGAACACAAAGGTATAATCTTTGCTTAACAATTTCTAATAAAGGGTATGTGTTCATCTTTTTGTTAGAGGAATAAATGATAAAACTTTCAGAAAGGAAGGAATATTTTTTTCCATCTTACTTGAAATTTACTGCCTTTATGCAGTCTAGGCGTGCATTCGGTGAGCTGGCAGCATGAAGAGTGTTTGGGAACAGCTTTCTCAGATAAACTTGCATCATTCATGAAACTAGATTGAGTTTTGGAAGGAGTGCACTTTCAGCTGTTGGCACCTGTTGCTCCATTAGTATATATCTAATGATATCAAGCTAGGAGTTTTTTTAGTACCAAAAAAATGTATTTATAGAGGAGAAAATTAATCTGGTATTTGGCTTTTTGTGGCAGATATAATGATTACTGATGAACTCTGCAGCTGACTTCATTGCTGCATATCCAAGCAAAATAAAAAGCCCCCTGACAATATATAAGGTACATTTGAGATGGTGAATTTAAGCTCACAAGTCCTTTGAAATAAATCACTGCCATTTGTCAAAGTGGATTTGAATCCAAGCAGATCATGTGCAAAACATGACGTGCAAGAGTAGAAAAATGCAAATATAGTAGGTTGGAAGAGGAAAAAAAGAACGACAACTAGATTGTTCATTTATTGAAGAGGCGAACTGAAAGCATCTACTCAGCAAGTAAACCTAGCATTTTTTGAAAGAAAATTATTTAAGCATATTGACATCCAAACACAAACAAAAGACATAGGTTCTGATGTTTTATGCATACAGAGATGATGAGAATGAGATGGAGGAGAAGAAAAGAGTCCTGGTATTCAGAATTCAAATATATCTGAGGTAAATAAATAGCACCTAAAACCTGAAGAGGATCCAAAGTAAAAAAGGGACAATGACCAGACTGAATATATAGAGATCATGTGAGAAGCCTACTGGCTTGCTTCTTTGTCAAGCTTCAGTATTTCTTACAAAAACTAAACAGAAGGCGAATCCTAAATCTATTTTTTAAATCTTCAATTTCATAACTCTAACCCTTTGTAGAAAAATTCCATGAATTTACCAATTTCCAGTGAAATTCCTTAATTGAGAAGCAGTACAGTGAAAGCTGAGTGGCTTCCTGTCAGACCAAACATAATATCCTTACTTTCAAGAAACATGGTCTTCTACCACTAGATTAGGGGAGTAGCTCTTCTAGGTGCAGTGACACTGAGGGTTTTATTTATTTATTTATAGGCTAAGATTAATTAAATATTAATCTCTTGAGTAGCTGTTGGTACACTAATTTTCCTAAATATACCACTGCTGGTATAAGGCCGGCAGAAGGCAACCATTTTTACATATCTGTCACCCAAAGTAATAAAGGATCAACAACAATATGCAAACCACAGGGTGTTATTTCAGTGCACAGATATCCTTGACCATGATTCCCAATACAATGAACTGAAAGTTTTTCTTAATGCATATGCATCCAATCTACATCAGGCAACCTCAAAACAGCGAGAAGGCTGCTGACATCATGAACCACTCCTGTCCAAATTCTAGGTAGAGCTGTAACACCTCAAGGCAGCCTGTGGAGGAGACGTTTCAAGTTTCTGCTCATAGGTGGCAGGATTTCTCATAGGAAAAGAGAGTTTTCTAAAAAACAACTTCAACGGTGCTAATTACCAACAGGAACTGCTTCTGTTACACAGACCGTTAGTGCTACACTTAGCTAGAGAACACATCTACAGGTTTAAGGGTTTGGCAACAGAGAGGCTTTGCTCTTGTGGTTATTTGCAATGGAAAGCAGGTGCAGTTCCGCTTCGCTGAAAGAGAGACACTCTGGAGAGCCACCAGCTAAACATTGGAGAGAAACTGCTGTATTGCCAGAAACCAGTGGGGCTGGGGCTGCCACTCAGTGTTTCCTTTCAGTACCTCTGCCGCATGTGGCTGCTTGGAAAGTCTGGGATAACCTGAAATGGTTCTTCTGCAAGGAAAGCTTCAGGAGAAGTGGCAATATTGTCTCTTACTGTCTGCTTGGAGAAATTGAGGGAAACGCATGATAGGAAGAGTTTCATTTGTTTTTCCCTGATGGACCTGCAAAGTAATTCTAGGGAATAAATGATTTAACACAATTACAAGCTATTGCCCAAAGTTCCAGCAAAACTGCATGATTTACTTTAGCCTAAGTACATGAGTGATAGTTTTACTTGGTAAATCTCCATAAACATATTTTTGGTGAGTTGTTAAAGTGGTGCAGGGATACATGTGTCTCATCCCCATGGGTCGAATGGTAACTGAGTGGATTATTTTTTCCTCTTTGACTCTGCTCCATGTTCTTCAAATGGAAAATTGGCTTCGTTTGTATTCCATACCATCCTTCTTTACATTTGTGATAGGAAAAGCAGATGAATTCTGTGAAACTTAGCTGTAGGTGTTCATTGTGTGCTTCTGCAGGTCTTTTCCAACCTAAATAATTCTATGTTTCTATGAGTAAACCTCTTTTCCTCCTTTTAAAATAAACAGTCATAGTTTTGCAATCTCTTGCCAAATAAAGCTCAATTTTATCTAGTTTTAAATAATTTCTCTTTTTTTCCCTTTGTACATCTACAGTAATTGAAGTGTCAGCCTGAGAAAATAATTTTGCAGACTGTCAGCAGGAAGCAATGCCTCTCCCAGTCATGCATATAGGACTGTAGAGGAGAATTGTTTCAGTGAGCATTAGAACTTATCAAGTGAGTAATTCCTTCTTGTTCAAGAGCAAACATTGGGAAGCGAGGACTAAAAGAGTCTTGAACCCAAGATTTGGGGAGGGTGAGAAATGAGTTGCTGACCTTTCTGCTGAATAGGCTGGATTCACACTGGCCAGGATCTATCAGCCTAAAAGGTCACTAGTATTTTCAGCTAAATAGGGACCTTAGGACATGACTACACTTGGATTCTGTGTTTGTCACATCCTGTGAATGTATGTTGTTACATGTTTAATGATTCCAGCACTGCTTTCCAAAAAGAAAAATACACTTTATGTGAGAGGGAGTATAAGCCTACGTGTAAGTATTTGTGAGTCATGCAAAGGCTATATACAGGAAAGTGTTTCTTTTGATGGCTAAACTGCCAGTTCACTCTAAAACAAATAAATGGATACATTTAGGACATCATGCCACAGGCCAAGAGGCTGTTTTGTCATGGGCATTCAGGTCCTCCAGAATTTTGTGACTGCAGTCTTTTTTAATGATTCCAAATTCATAGTTGTAGGCTTAAGCTGAGATCCTCAAAGTTTTTATATCTGCTAAGTCTCTACTTTAGAAATTAAATTCCCTTAGGAAAAAAAAAAAAAAATTAAAACCCCTTTATTCCAGTGCAAGGTAAGTGCCTAATTTTATATGTCATTTGGAAGCATTCTTCCAAGACAGAGCAGGGAAGTCAAGAGCTGCACTAGTCCCTGCACGTTAATCAAAAAAACCCATTCCTGGAAGGTTTGGTTTCCACAGACAGATTAGTTTTTAGATATCTATTGCATACTGACTGGGAGTCTACATGGATAACATCTGATATGATTAAAATGTGGTGGGTGGGTGTGTACAGCGTGTGTATATATATATATATGTATATGTACATTTTGTCCATTTGGCAGTATTGGCAATTTGGAAGGATTTCTTAAGGTACCAAGTCCCATGCATGTGTAACAAAACACATTGCTTTTACTCCTTCTTAAGCAGTATCTGCTTCTATAGCACATAATATGACCTTGTTCTTGCATAGCATGTTATCTGACAGAAATGAGAACAAATCCCATTCGAGTTTGCTTTTGGGCCAAATGAGCCTGCTGGTAATTTTCTAACTGAATTTTGAAATGCTGTCTTATAGCCTCCAAAAGAGGAATATTCAAGCACCTAATACAATATATTTCAAAATCAATCAGAAAATTCATTGCTGAATTCAACTGTTTTTAAGCCAGGCCTTTTAAAACAGAGATGTTGTCTTCAATATTATTTTTTCATATAGTGAACATCGTTAGAACAAACTTACAAATTAACTTAGGACACACCTAACTCCACATGGCATGCAGAGAATCCCTAATTTGTTGAGAATTTAGATATTTACAGGAAAACAATTTATGCACTTATTCAATCATCATATTTCATTTTAACTTTAATGAGTTAGTTTTATCACTGTACTGATCATTTGTGAAATGCTAGAGACACATGCTGCAAACATTCAAATATCCCCATATTTTTCTCAGAAAATCTGAATTAATAGACAAATTAACAATAAAAAATAGTGTCCTCCATACGAAATTTAATCTTGTGAAATTAGCAACCATTACCTCTGGGAAGTGTTTTGCTTAATCAGTCTCACCAGAAGTATTGGATAAAGGCACAAACTCACTTCAGAAGAAATCAGCAGAGAATTAACCTTATTTATCACTAAAATCAAAGCAGTAGTGTACCTTGTTTATTTTTATTTACACTGGAAGAAAGCAAGTGGCATAGTGTCAGGTGACATCACTGCAGGAAAAACTCCAAGAACATACATATCCTTAAAGTCTACTTTAAATATGAGTCGGTTCAGCTTCTTTGTCTGTGACTCCATTGTTGAATTATTCAGGTGCTGCTCTTGATGTCTATAGTTTTGTCACCATATGTCAACATTTAATATATGTCAGAAAGGTTAACAGTTGTTTCTAAAGGGAGAATGTCAACTTCCCATATAGCTAGGATGCTCAGTGGTCTAGAACATGGTGGCTAGTAAATCTTTTTTTAACATCCACTTGTTTTTCCATAGTAACATTAGTATTACCTGAGAATTTCTGTCTTCCTTTTAGGAAAGAGGGGGTTTTTTCCATGTGAAAGTAGCAGAAAATTCATTTTAGTGAGAACTCTCATAGGAGTGAATGCTAGAAATAGCCCAAGTGCTATTGAGGGTAAAACACAGCTTACGCAACTGGAGCAAAACACAATTTATATGAATCCATAATGCAAGCAGAGTTTAAGAGGTAATGTGAGGTGACTCCCCATACTCTCAACTCAGAAGAGCAAGTTGAGTGCAAATCCTAGTCAAGCACAGTATAATCACTTTAAACCCAGAAAAGTCCTTACCTATGTGAGAAAGGCAGGAAAAAAAAGCAGATAAATTCTCCCCAACCCAATCGAGTTGTGTTTTCTTCATAAGGTTAAAACTCACACCTATGAGGCTACAATTTTGGCAAAGAATAAAAATTTTTCCTAGTCCCTGAAACATAGCTGCTAGATTGGGCAGCATGTAAATAGTCCCACATCAGTGAAAATGCTAAATCTCAATAGAATAAAACTTAGTCTCGATGGAATAAACACAAATACTGGTGTCTGTTCTTTCTCATGCCCTATACCTAGAAGGAACTTCTACCCCATTTTTGGTGGAAGGAGACAACCGTCAACTCATTAAAACATAGGCACATCACAGAGAAGCCAGCAGAAGCCAGCTCTGTTACCTCAGTCTGGCCAGGACATAATTTGTCTTCCTCAGTGCTGTACTCCTTGTCTCTTCAGCAAGCCAACTTTCTTTCAGTTAGCTGCAAAACAGTCCAATGCATGGATAAATCATTTGGCCTTTTAAAATGAACTCTAGCCAGTTTTGCTGCTTGTGATGCTTCATTCTGTATAGAGGTGTGTTCGTTTGCACAGATAATACATACTCAATTTTTGCTGCTGTTTATGTCTTAGTAAATTAACTGGTGTCAAATTCAAAGTAGGTATTAGTTTCTTCAAGAGACTTTTCCCTGTAAACAGTTCTGTATGTTTCTTTAAGCCAGAGCAGTTAAGATTGAAATGGCATCTGTTTTGATGACAGTGTCCTTAGCTGCTCCTCACAGGACATGCCTTCTAATCCTTGCACCAGATTTGTTGGCCTCCTCTGGATGCATTCAAGGACCTTCACATCCTTAAATTGTGGGGCCAAGAACTGCACACAATATTCAAGGTGAGGCCACACCAATGCTGAATACAGCAGGATAATCACCTCTTTTGACCAGCTGGTTATGCTGTGTTTGATGCACCCCAGGATGGGGTTTGCCCTCTTGGCTGCCAGGGCAAACTGCTGATGCATATTGAGCCTGCTGCCGACCAGCCCCCCCAGATCCCTCTCTGCGGGGCTGCTCTCCAGCCACACCTCTCCCAGTCTGTACTTCTGTCTGATGTTACTCCGTCTCAGATGCAGAATCTGGCATTTGTTCTTGTTAAATTTCATCCCGTTAATCATTTCCCAATGCTCCAATCTATCCAGATCCCTCTGCAAGGCCTCTTGTCCCTTGAGAGAGTCAACAGCACCTCCCAGTTTAGTACCATCAGCAGACTAACTAATGGTGCATTCAACTCCTTTATCCAGATAGTTGATAAAAATATTGAATAGAACTGGCCCTAGAATTGAGCCCTGAGGAACAGGGCTGAGCACCACCCGTCAGTTGTTGCCCCATTCACTGTAACCCTTTAAGCCCTGCCCTTCAGCCAGTTCTTCACCTAGCACACTGTGAACCTGCTCATCTCACAGTTGGACAACTTGTCCAGAAGGATACTGTGAGGGACAGTATCAAAAGCCTTACTAAAATCCAAAAAAACTACATCCACTGCCTTCCGTTCATCCACGAGGCAGATGACCTTATCATACAATGATATCAAATTAGTTAGACAGGACTTTGCCTTCATGAACTGATGTTGACTGTGCCTGATGATTGCATTGTCCTATAAATGCCTTTCAATAGCACCCAGTATGATCTTCTCCATAATTTTTCTAGGAACTGAGGTTAGACCAACAGGTCTGTAGGTTCCTCGGTCTTCCCTCATGCCCTTCTTATAGAGTGGACTAACATTGGCTAGCTTCCAATGTCAGCTTCCAGTCAGCAGGGACCTCCCCAGACTCCCAAGACCTTTGGCAGATAATTGAGAGGGGTTCTGCTGTAACATCTACTAACATTGGTAGATGAAAAACTAGATATGAGCCAGCAATCTGCACTTGCAGCCCAGAAAGCCAACTGTATCCTGGGCTGCATAAGAAATGTGGCCAGAAGGTCAAGGGAGTGATTGTCCCCCTCTGCTCCACTCTGGTGAGACCCCACCTGGAGTACTGCCTCCAGTTTTGGAGTCCCCAGCACAAGACAGACATGGACCTGTTGGAGCGGGTCCAGAGGAGGGCCACAAAAATGGTCAAAGGGCTGGAACACCTCTCCTATGAAGAAAGGCTGAGAGTTGGGGTTGCTCAGCCTAGAACAGAGATGGCTCCAAGGAGGCCTTATTGTGGCCTTTCAAGTACTTAAAGGGAGCTTATAAGAAAGATGGAGAGAGACTTTTTACCAAGGTCTGTAGTGCCAGGACAAGGGGCAATGGTTTTAAACTGAAAGAGGGTGGATTTAGATTAGACGTAAGGAAGACATTTTTTACATTGAGGGTGGTGAGACACTGGAACAGGTTACCCATAGAAGTTGTGGATGCTCCATCATTGGAAGTGTTCAAGGTGAGGTTGGATGGGGCTTTGAGCAACCTGATGTAGTGAAAGATGTCCCTGCCTATGGGAGGGGGTTGGAACTAAATGATCTTTGAAAGTCCCTTCTGACCCGAACCATTCTGTGATTCTATGATTCTGTGATCTTACAGAATTTTGAAAGAGCATTAATAATAGCTCTGGTGACCTGGTAAATTCAGATTGTGTGAGCATATTTTGCTCTCCTAAATTCTTCCAATGGATATTTTTTTATCTTGCTCAAATAACAGATAGCTATTTTTAGAATTGTTATGTATTAATGTGTTCAAAAATAGAGAAGAAAGTCAAGTATTTTGAACTTTCAAATTTATCTCTTATATTTTTTTGAAATTTTTGGATATTTCTCATTCCTCCCTACCAGCTCACCCTTCTCTAGAAGAGACTTCCCTGGGGTCAGCTCAGGCACCTCTTAGAGAAATACTTGGTGGATAATTTTGTTCTAATTCCTTATCTGGCACCTCTTAACTTTGTGAAGATTACTGCTGAGACATTAAATGCTTTAGCCCAAGCATCTTGACTTTTCCTGAATCCTTAACAAAAATTCCAAATATGCAAAGGATGCCTTTCTTTTTGCTCATTGAATGCACTGAACAGTGTTAAGAGCATTACTCAAACTCATGTGTGGCATTTTTCTAAGTGGTCACTTGTTATGCTAAGGAATATTAATTTAGATTATGAGATGTCTGTCTTCTTGCACATATTTTTGCTTAAATTATTTATGAAATCTCTTCTGCCAAGACAAGAAAATTGCACTTTTGGAATCAGCACAGCGTTGTTTTGGTCTTTCTTAAGGTGTTTTGCATCTCTTAAGTGTTAATGAGTATCTCTCTCCAACTCCACTCAAAAGTTTTTCAAAACCCATTTTAATCACACAATATATCATCAAGCTAAACACTTGTGTGTCTGGCCCCAGTAAGTTGCCAGCAAAATGTCCTTGGACTTCAAGAGACAAAACATCTGATGGGTTTTCAAGTATAACTTGAGTTACGTCAATGAAACAGTGCAGATCCAAACCATCTCATTTCTCCTGTTATGATTACTGGTTCAGCTGGAAACTTCTCAGACTTATGTGGAGCTAACCGTAAGGCCATATTTTGATTCTTTACATGCACTATCAGGAAGGGCTAGTTTCAAATGAAAAGTGAAATTTCCCTCTGCATTTCAATCTAAACAGGTTTGCCCTTTCCTTAGTGCAGTACATACAGAGGTAAAACAAGATCTGGGATTTTTCAAAGTCTCAATTTGAGATACTTGTTAATTTAAGTCTTACCATTCTATAAGTAAATAATTTCTTTAGCCTCAGTGAGTATAGAATACTAACATCTGTTGGGTTCATAACAGCAACTGACTTCCCAGGATACTTCATTAGCATTTTTCACCTGTCTTATGAAAACTGCAGGCCTTGCAGGAGTACAATGAATAGTTGCAAAAAGTAGCAATACCAAGGAATACTGTGGGTTCATACCAGCAATGCAGCAGTTTTTGCTTGAGTGTATTTTAGTCCAGATTCACGCAAAGGGCCCCTTTCTTGCAAAACTTGAAATAATATTAATCTTTTGAGGACAAGAGTCTTCCTTTGAGCACATCTGTAGCGGGAACAGGAGAGGATGTGGTAGAGAAATCTGTACAGTGGATAGGTGGCCTTGTTGGGACTGCAAAAGTAGCAGAGTGGATCAGTCCACCTTTACAGTTATGGCTTTAATGGGAATAGTGAGGCAGCTCATTTTGGAGCTGTTTGCTTCCTTCCAGCATTAAGACAGTTCAGCTGAAGGCTCATCCCACTTGCAGCATGCACTGTCTCAATGGAGATCCAAACTCTTAAGTCATTGCTCACATCATTGTGACAAAAACAATGTTGCTCAAGGTTCTTCTCTATACCAGTGCTTTAATTTCTAATCCTTAACACATTGCAGTATTTTCCTTTATATATCTTATTAGAGTACAGCAGAAGGTCTTTTGAGGACTAATTCAACAGCAAGCTTTAAGCCAAAAGTACTGATCGTATGCTCTGGACAGTGACTATGTACTTACTTGCCATTGGCTTGGTCAGTTATGTCTCTAATTTAAAGAGATTAAGAAGTTTAGCAGCTGATAGGAAACTAGAAAATGGCAGCAAGATTTCCATCTGCACAAAGTATTTCAGCATTGAAATGTGCTGGAGCAGTAACATACCTGGCTCAGGAGGTGCAGCCATACCAAAACTTCTGTGGTTACAGTATTCTTTTGGTGTGGTTGCTCTGGTACTTCAAAGATCTGTTCTCTCTGTCCTGTGCATTTTTCCATGCTCGAAACAATGCTATTAGTGTTAGGTGAGCTTCCAAGCAGGTCCTAGCACTACGAGGGTGAGAGGTAAATCAGCCTTTGGAAGAAGTGAAAACCTTCTAAATTCTCCAAAAAAACACACCATCTTAACTCCACAATTATACTTTTTGTCAGGTTAGTGGACAACATAATCTGATCTCTGAGTAGGCAGGTTTGCAACCTATGGCTTTTCAAGTGCCTTTGGAAGATGTATATTACAATTACACTTTTACTCCATCTTTAAGAATAGTCTTTCTACTTTAAAAATTCCCCTACTAGAACACTGAAGGGTAACAAGATAGGGATTTCACACTGAAATAGCAATATTTAATATTTCCAACTGTGATGATTTTCCTGATTGCACATTAAAATGTATCTGATTCACTTGCACATAGATTTAATTATGATTTAATGCTTTGATGAGGATAAGAACTTGTCATACCTTTTTAGGAATACGTTTTGCAATGCAGACTCCTATTGTGGCAGTATTTCAGCATGAAGTTATTTGAGGGTTTGGCCAAAGTACTTTTTCACTAACAAACAGGTTTGTATCTTTATTAGAAACTGTTAGTACTTTGATGCTGCCACTTAAATTGTCCAGGGGGGAAAGACTAATTTCCTAGTAATCTGTTTGCACTTCTTAGTTCAGTATTCAATCACAAGATTGTCTTTTCCAGTTTGTTAGAATTAAAAGTGTAGGTATTTGATATAAAATAGAGTGCATAAAATCTAAGGTACCTGTGTCATTACCTGTGTACTGTGTAACAGCACCTTTATTACTAATTACATAATGAAAAATCCATTTCTGTGACATGAATTGTTGGAAATGTTGTCTTTAAATGAATACATTTCAATATGTAGGTAAACTTACAAGTGTTTTCCATTTTCTGATAAATTCATATTCTCAATTGATGTTACCTGTTTCCAACGATGCATGCATTCAGCTACATGTGAAAACAGTAGCAAACATCTAGAGCTCACTTAAAGTGAGATGAAAGTTAATTACAAAGTTATTATGTGAAAAAAGCTGTGGTACTGAGATGAAAATAAGTAATGTCCATAAATTTCAGTACTTGTTTAATGATAGGACAGTTTCTTCATATTCTGTAATCCATTATTTGCTGTCAGTGAGGGGACCAGATACTCAGTTACTTCATTTTGTGTTATAAGAACAATTCTAGACAAAATGTAAGATGCAAAATGGTCTTCAGGCACTTAACATGCAACTGAAGCAAAAGCAGTCCAAGCTGTAGAAAACAAGAGCTCACCTGAGCAGTAAAATGCTGCGACACCACAGGTGTCTGAGTTTCCCACTTAAATTTTTTCACACATCCAAACCTGTGTTACTGTATGTTTTTACACAGTCAGTGTCTTGGCTGGACCAACAGTGGGATCCACAAACTAAGCATCTCCTGGAGGTCCTGATTTGCTAGGTAGACTCAGAGCATGCTTAGAATACGCTAGACTAAGCTGAAAAATAAAATATATGCCTGGAGAAGAACATAATGATGATGTTTTGGGTGATAATACAAGTTTTTGCCTAGTAGCTTTTTTAGAGTACTTACCTAGGAGGTACGACACCTGAATTCTGCACTTCCCTCAGCCCCACTGTATGTGTTGAGTGCCCATCACTTCCCATTCCCTTTGCTGAGCTTACAGGGTCAGTGTGCAATCAAGAATGCAAATTTTGAGGATGGGAGCAGAAAAGAAGCAATTTGGAGGACCAGCTGGGATATTTGTTAAGAAGGGAGAATATAGGTTCTTGGGTTTGTGTCCCAATTTTTTTCAGTGGTAACACTGGAAGAATTCTCTTTGAATACTTATAAATACAGTTTAGGTTTGATTATCTAAATGACAATTATCTGAATACCATTAGATGCCAAAATAGTCTCTGAAAGAGAATCATATAACCGGTTAATTAAGTGTTAAAAGTGACATGAACAAGCATATGCTAAGAACAAAAATACTGGCCCAGGTTGAGCACTGTCAGGAGTTAAACTGTATGTTGTGCTGCACAGGTTCAGTGGTGGTGTTTCATGGAGAATTGTGGCTCTAGCATATTGTGGCAATAGTCCAGGTGGACTCTGACATGCTTGAACTGTTAAGCCTATTCAAATCTGCCAAATGATGTACCTTCTGGTAAAGACAACAAAGGCTGTGTGATAGGAATAGGAACAGGGTTTGTGTATGCGTAGAATAAGACTCAGGAAATTTATTCTTATTCCTCTTGTTTTCTTGTGCACGCACATCCTCATGGAGCATATCAGCATAAAGAGAGAGAGTGTGTGTGTGTGTGTGTGTGTGTGTGTGTAATCATGAAGTTTCTCATGGGAATCTGACTAGTCTACCCCAAGCCTCCCTTAGATACATCCCTAATCTAACTTCATGGGACAGAATTTCTAAGTGAAATCTCAGACTGGGACAGAACTTCTCAAAAGTGTAGAAAACTTCTGAAAAGCTTAGAAAATTTCTCAAAAGCTGTGAAATATGATGGATAGAGCCTGTGGAAGCAGACCGCAGGCTGCCTGTTTGGAAATTGTCTGAAGAGGAGCTGGAAAAGATCTGCCCGTGACTCTTTTTGGAAATTGCTCTTTCAGCGTGGTACTGTTGTCTCTCAGCTTAGTGTTATTATTCTTGGTGATGAGACAGCATCCTCTGCTCTGAGAGAGAGCTCCTTTGCTGTGAGAGGAGAGGATTTCTTACAAAATGTTCCCTTTCCACTTATGGGGTTTTCAGCAATCTGCTGACTTGGGAGTTTCACAACAGTGCTATGATGGAAACCAAAACAACTTTCTGGCCCATACTCCAGGAGGTGCTAAGTAACTGGAATCCTTTGTCATTCCCTGCTTGACTAATGCCTCTGTTTCTTAGCTTTTCACTCTTAAATGCAAAGATACGTTTAAGAAAATGAAGCTTGAAAAAAGTAAAAAAATAAGAAGAAAATTTCTCTTATTCATGAAATCCATATGTTTCAGGACCTCTTTTATGGCCCTGCTAGGCTGAATACAATACAGATTTCTTTCTCTCATGCTTGGAAAGGAAATCTTTGCTTGGACTCAGGAGAACAGTTACTGCATTTTGTGACTTTATTTAAAAATGAACCAGGAAATAAAATACTTTCCTCTGTAATGGAGTGAAGTCTAACCTATTAATATTAAGTTACCGTGTCTTTTACAATTCCAAATGTTCAGGGACTTTTTGCTTAATGTAACACTAGAGAAAGTGATTACATTTTTTTGTATTCTCTTTCTTTTTCCTGTATTCTCTTTGAAGTAGTGTGAGTAACACTTTAAAATGTGTCAAAAGTTATTCTAACTCAGGAATGGGCACTGACCCAGAAATCCAGTGATCATTTACAAATTTAAACAGAATAACACTTTCTTTTCACGTGAAATCCTAGCTCCATTCAACTTCTTAGCACAGATTTTCTTCATTTTGCTGTGCTTTTAAAACACTTACTGCTTTTCCATTGGGAAGAGCATCATCTATTATTTATCTATAGCTTCAAGAAGCCTTTTTGCATGCTTCTTTCAAATATGAAGCAGCCAGCACTTTTTCAGCAGGAGAGTAAGTTTTATGGAACCTAAGACTTCATTAAAAAGTTTTCAGGTAACATCTATGTATTTGTACTAACTTATTCATAATGCTTGATTTTCATTTTGTTTTGCATAAGTAAAACCTCTGTGCACCATTTTAGGAAAGTACATATGCAAATGCTTTTTGGGTTTTGATGAAATTAGCTGTTCCCTTCCCTATAGTAGTGGAAAGATGTGTGTGCTGTCTTGTGACTTGAAACATAAGGAATTCCTTCTTTCTCATAGGCCTTTAAAAATTGAAAACACAGAGCAGTGCTGTAGTCTATCTGTAACAGTGTGGCAGAATTGCATTTATCATTTCAGTCTGTTAGCAGGTGTTGATCCTCGGAGGAAAAAATAGATCGGTACCATTGACCTGATAGGACAGGAACTGATTATGCTACTCAGACAGAAAGGAGGTATGGTTGGCCACCAGAGAAGAATCTGGGCTATGGCTGAAGCTATGCTTGGTTAAGTCTGCTGGAAGAAAACAATTTTGGAAAAAGACAAACTGAAGTGTTGAGTACCTCAGTTAACTTGACTCATGATATTACATTGCTCAAGTGAGGATGTTTTAATACAGAAAGCCCTGTCCTTCATATAACACATTATATCTGCTGTAACAATATGTAAAGGAAAGAGTGCTTTGCCCTGTGTTGCAGCTTTACTCCAGCTGTTTACATATTTCCAAGATTCTAAGCATGGTCAGGTAGCAGCTGTTTCTTATTTTCAGTTTCTAGAGATCTGGCTTTGCTTCATTTTGCCTCCTAAGTTTGCTACAACGTAGGATCCAAAATGGTCAGTATTCAGTCTCAGTCCAACGGACAGTATCTTGTAGTTTATCAGGCCTCTTTGTTACTATAAGGTTGATAAGCACAGTCTCAGAAGCATTTGCTTTACTGCATAGAAGTACCTGATATATCAGTTTAGATTATGATGGATTTAGACTGTTTTGTAAATTACGTATTCCTACTTCACTCTCCGTTTCAATCCTCCAATAGTATGTTTACAACAAGATACAGAGCCTACAAATATGCATAGAGGAATAGTCCACTAAAGATTTTTTAAGTTAGAAAATGCCATAAACATTTCAAAAGTTTTCCCCTTTCACAGTAAATGTGACACCAAACTTGTGCATTTGAGATATGAATTTGGAGACTTTGTCCACACTTGTTTGGAATATATAGCATATCTCAGACATGGCTTGGTTGCTCATGAGTAAATTTAAGTAAATTTTTCATACAGAGTGAAAAACCCACCATAACCATTGTGCATTTGTAATCCTTGTGTCACTCTATTACTTCATTCACATACAGAATCACAGAAAAGTCAAGGTTGGAAGGAGCCTCTGGTCATCTGGTCCAACCTGCTGGGTTGGACCCAGCGCAAGGCTTGGATTAGGCTATCCAAGGCCCAGTCATGCTGTTTTGAATGTTTCCAGTGAAGGAGATGCCACCACTTCTCTGGGCAACCTGTTCCAGTGTTTAATTGTTCTGCCAGTGAAGGATTTCTTTTCTTATGTGCAGATGGAATTTACCCTGAAGCAACTTGTGCCCTTTGCTCCTTGTCTTATCACTGGGTATCCTTGTGAAGGGAGTGCCTCAGTCTGCTCTGTAACTACCTTGTAGGCATTGCAAGACTGTGGTTAGATCCCCCTGAGCCTTCTCTTCTCTAGGCCAAACACAGCCAATTCCAGCAACCTTTCTTCCTATGCCAACTTCTCCAACCCTCTGATCGTTTTGGTGTCTCTCCACTGGACTCCCTCCAATTTTCCATGTCTCTCCTGAACTGGGGAGACCAGGACTTGGTAGCGCAGAACAGAATACAGTGTTTCAGGTTTGGCCTAACTAGCGCAGGGCAGATGGGACAATCCCGCATCCCTCCATGTGCTGGCTGTACTGCTGTTGATGCAGCCTAGGACACATTGCCCAGCTGGTTCATCTTCAGCTTGCTGTGCACCAGGACCCCCAGGGCCTTTTCCACAGAGCTGCTCACCCCACAGTCAGATGCCAGCCCATACTGCTGTGTGCAATTATTCAGGATGCAGGAGTTCACATTTATCTTTGTTAAACCTTGTACAAATCTTCTTGTCCCAATCTTCCGGCTGGTTGATGTGTTTCTGTGTGGTGGCTCTTCTTTCTGGCTTATCTATCTCTCCTTCCACTTTGGTGTTACCCACAAACTTGGTGAGGTTGCAGTCACTCTTGTCACACAGATCAATTCTAAAGATATTGAATAGCATTGGACCCAGTATCCACCCTGAGGAACTCCAGTGATCACCAGCTGCCAGTTGAACGTTAAGCCATTACCCTTTGAGTCCAGCAGGTTAGCTGGTTTTCCACGCATCTCAGTTCATTTCTTACCTGTTTGTCCATAACAACATGTGCATGAGGCATCATGCTGCAGACACTGCATGTACACAGGTATGTACATACATATGTATATACAAAGGGAGAGTATAAGTCTCTTTATATAAATGTTCTGTTTAATCAATACTGTGTTATCAGTATGGTTCTTTGGCAGAGGTGATAGGTCCATGAATACTCTCTGTCAAGAAAAATTGTCAGTCTAGTAAGAAAATTCTGAAGATATTTAAATTCCAGGTTATTATTGCTTTAAAACTCCCTTAAGGACTTTTCATAAAAGCATTCAGATAGTAATTTTGCTCCGTTGGTATTTAGAGCACTGTGCTTCCTTCATTTTAGGAGTCTGGTGTTACAATTTCCTTTTAAAAAAATCAAATTACAATTTAATTAAACAGCTAAATCATCTTTCTGAAATGTGTCTATTTGTTTTATTGATGCCTTAATTAACAGCCATACTACTAAAAGTGTTTCTGTCTTTGTGACAGATTCTAGTGGATTCATCATATTGGACAAAAGGATCCATTGTTAAAGCACCGAGTAATGCCAAACCAAGTTCTTTTCTGTGCAATGCCATTCTAACTGAGCTTTCATTTTATGAAATGGCATGCAGCCCATTACACTATTTTGTATGAAACACAAGAGTCTGCTTCTTAAAGACATATAGTAAGTTAAGTCAGTCATTTTCTGATTGCAGACCCCAGATTTTGCCCAGTCAAATGCATTGTATATTTGTTTGCCAAGACAACAAATGAAGTGCAAGGCAAGGGACCAGTGTGCTGTGGTATCAGAGGTGCTCAGCAATAAAAATCTCTCAGTGAAGATGTTGTCAAACAAGAAGATGCCTACTGCTATTACCTCAAAGGAGGTAATATTTTCTTATACAGATGCTGCTAAGGAGAGCAGTTGTGTGTTCAGATTTTCTTCAATCTTTGGAGCACTGAAAGAAAGAAAAGTTGTAACTTCAGAACCCTGAAGCTGGAGATAACTGATTCTGTCGGCCCTTGCATGTAAGACAGAAGGAGGTCTAGCATTAGCATACCATCTGCCACTCCTACTTTAATAGACTTGGTCTTACTCAGTCTTAATAACACAAGGAAATGTAACAACTCAAAAGGATTTGTAAGCAGTATATATTATGGGGAAATTGCCTCAAACAGGAAAGTTACCTTCAACTCCATTCTTTGGTTGGCCGAGAGATTTAGAGTGTCTAATATTAATGTAGATGCTCCAGACACTGGAAATTCATATTCTCTAGAAGCTGTAAAGGAATGCTTCAAAAGAAGCTTCGAAATTAATGCTCTCCTAGTTACAACAAAAACTCACAGCTCAAATAATTAGTCAAAGTCCACTCCTGCTTTTCAGTAAATTATTTGGAAGAAGGTAAAAAATCATCATTTAATACTTCGTTGAGCTCTCATTCAGGTTTCAGTGGAGGTTATTTTCAAAATTTGTGCTTGATTTGTTGATATTTGGCATTTATGAAAGTAAGACAAAATACATTTTACTGTGTCTGCTAGAAATTCCTTACAGATAAATTATCCTGAAGAAATACCAACTTCTATAACCTCTTTTCCTTCTCCCAGAAATAAAGTGGTGAGGCCCTAAATGCATGTAATAGATCTGATTGGAGCATACATTGGCAATGATATCCAGCAAGTCTGTACTCACTAAGGCTACATTCTCATGTTTCCACAGTGGATCTGCTGCCAGAGTAGCATAAAAAAGCTTTCAAGCAGATGGGAATTGAGCTTTGTACGATGCATTTCCATTTATTTTTAAATTAAAAGTTGCTTATTACCCACCCCGGTTTATTCCTGTTAAGCCGTGGTTTACAATCCAATTGTCCTGAGTTGTGAGAAAAATTCTGGTGGTTTAGATAATTTCAGTGGCAAGATTCTATCATATGCCCTGTGTGGTTTCCACCTTTTTCTTCACTTCCAAATGATTTTATGTTTTATTGTTGTGACCAGCCCTTAGCGTAATGATTGCCTTAGAATCAGTTAACCAAGAACTTAACACATCTGCAACTTGTGATATTCTCATTTTGCTAACATGGTAAGAAATTCTGTGGAAATCTTTCTGGGAAAGATCTTGTAAGAGGAAAACTTTTTTTTTTTTTGACATATATACATATGATAGGGGAGCAAATAGAAAATTTTCTAATCAACTGAATCTTCTAGACCAACCACTTCCACAAGCTGTATCAGCACTGACCCTTCTGATGCTCAACTAGGATCCATCTGCCAGACACTGGTCTTGTCCAAAGACTGGCTACAGAAAAGTCAGTCTATTTAGAGACCATTATACTGTTATTTTTTTACTGGAGAACCTCTGTGTGATACCAGATGTCTGCACTAGTCTTTATGCTATTTGATCTCTCTGGGTGAGGTTCTGCTTTTCTGGATGAACAGTGACACTGTAAGCATCTGCCCTCATCTCTAAGGGCAGGTAAGATTCCTACGGGAAAGGTTCCCTTTCTAAGGGAAAATGGTCAAGTAGGACCCCAACATTACTTAAATTTTCATTCCTTGAAAGATAATCCTCTTTGTGAGAAGATTATTTTGGTATCTAAACCATAAAATTCATTGGCTGTTCACAGTCCTTGTTTTATCCTCCCAGTTAAGCTGCATATTTAGCATGCAAAACAAACGTGTGTTTGAAGGACTTAGGCCAGATTGAAATCAGACTGAGATACCTCATGTGCTTCTGACCTGCCATCTAGAAATGTCCTCAATTAAGCCCCTGTCTTCCTAAACTCCTGAATAGAACCAGACTGAATTCATAACAAATCTGTTTTTCTGGTTTTGTGATTTTTCAAAGAGAGACTGTGAATATGTAAAATTTTTTTCTTAAATAATTTTCTGAGTAGCTCTTGCTTTTACTATTATTTGTAGATAGCTCATGGTATATTTTTGGCCAGTTGAGGATGTCAACATCTGCTGTAGATTTGAATTTAAACTGAGATATGGACTTATTCTAATAAAGGACAGTAGCATCTAAAAAAAGAGAATCTGGTATCTTTTCTTAAACTATTATGTATTTTTGCATTAAAATATGGTTTTGAACCTGTAAGAGGAATGGAAATTCAAGAATTTTCTCCTGATCCATTTTAAACTAACCCGAGTAAATACTATGTAGCGTCAAGCATTATTTTTCAAATCATTTACAATAAAATAATTAAAGATGCATGAAAAGAATATAGATAAGAAACAGCTTAGCGTGACATGAAAGAAAGCCTTATTTCTAACATTCAGGATTAGAATTTTTGCTCTAACTAAATCCCAGACTGTATGAGAGAGCGCTCTTGGAAAACAGCACCACTGACAGAGAGAGAGGAAATTTTTCTTTCTTCCATTCAAAGCTCAGATCACTTCTACACCCTTTGCAACAAAATCTTGTATTGGTTTTTTCTAGCAGCTGCCATCTGTGTTTTGGATTTTATTAAGTGAATTTGTTTCCCTGAACAAAGCAAAACATCATTCAGGCTACAAAAATGAGTAGACAGGTGGTCTTCATAAAAGATATTTTCCCCATTGTGTTCTATACCACCATTTAGTCTAATTATCCCTATCATCTCACCCCTCATATTGTGATTTTTTCCCCCAGAGGAAAGAAATAATGGCATTTCTTTTTGAGAACAAAGAATTAACTTGGAAATTGTGCAAAAAAGCAACACTGCCCATTGGTAGCCTTGCAGAAATGCTTTGGCAACAAAATAAAGGACATAAAAGGGCATTTAAAATCTAGTAAATTTGAAAAAAATTAACTAAATTATTTTCAGGTTCTGTGCCTGTTCTTGAGTTTCTCTGCCAGTTCACATTAGCTTTTTATGACCATTTGTGTTAGAAGTCCGAACACAAGAGGAGGAATGTTCCTTCAGTTGTGGAGGGAAAAAAAGCAATGCTCTGTGTAGGGCTGTGGGAATAGTGCTGTACATTAGGAAATCAGAAACAAAAATTGTATTTCTAAGTTCAATGAAAAGAGGGAGATTACTGTGTTGTAATATCATAACTTAGCTTTTGATACTTCTTTGATTTCCACTTCTTTCCTCCCTACCCTACCCCATGCCAAGACTACCACAATAACGCGTTTAGCACTATCAGTGCCTGGGCACATTAGAAGTGATCAGCTCCAACAGTGTAATTCTATTAAATGTATCCATTACCATGCATCCCCAAAGAAAATTTTACAGCCCATTACAGCCCACTTCTTTGCATGAAATGGTGAGAATGCCAAGAGCAACCACTGAGATGAATTGTTATTGAGTGTTTCATTTGGCTTTTAAAGAAAAGAGAAAAGAAAGCTCGGGCCAAGTCCTTAGAGATGTGATATATTTCAGTTGCCTTTAGGTAAAAATAAGCTGAGGTTTCAGGTGCTTCTGTCCCTCAAACACTAAATAAAATACACCAATTTCAGTGCATATTCCCTCCCATATACTCACATTCTAAAAATGTGCTTTCTAAAAGTGTTCATGCTTACATTTGTTTTGTGACTGTTAACAAAAGAAAGAAAATTCCTTCAATTAAATGTGTGCAAAAAGTGAAAACTTAAAGCATCTAAGCATTATTAGAATCAGCTGGAATAAATAAGTGTGTAAATGTATTGCATATATCCAAGTCCACTCGGACATTTTCACCACTAGTAATTAGAACAATCTCTCAACTCAGTGCCTCAGTGGAGTGGCTAAGAAATGAGAACAATGACATTTCTAACAGAGCGTAGGGTGTTATTATGTGGGAAATGCTGAGAAACAAGCCAGGATTAAAAAGAGAACAATTGCAATGGGAGTTCAATTCCCTTTTTAGTGAATTGATCAGCTTTACAATCTATTCAGTTATATAAATGAAGGAGGAGACCACTGCACAGCCCTTTTGGTCACAGGACAGCCATCGTCTTCGTTGTAGTAGAGGACAGGCAGGTTTTGGTGCTTTTGTTAAAAAAACATGGTCCTATTGCAAAGAAGGGGGATCTGCTATATAGATAATTTCAGGCTCTTGTGATATATAATTAGAAAACCTACAGGTACTGTATACCTCCCTCTTCACAGGACATTACGGAGGTTGAATACAATAAAGTTCTGCTTCCAGCATAGCCTGAGTTAGTCCACAGTTTAGGTACAGTTGCCAGTACAACTGAATTCAAACTCAAACTCAATTGAATCTGCACAATGGATCAGAGAATCTGGCTGCAAGGACCATTGTGTTAGTCACTGAGCAACTGGGGAGGGGGATTCTCAATATATAGCATGAAAAATTTATTACGTGGTGTCACAGCAGTGTTTTGCCTAATTATTTCATTTAGTCTTCATCTCTCAAAAAAATGGCAAAAAAATGGGAGTATCTGGATATTCGTGGGGTTGAAAGCTGTGTTCTGGGAAACATGTAGGCTTAAATTAATGAACTGCATAAAGAGAGCAAGCTAGAGAGAAACCAGGGCCAGATCTTGTGTGTGCACTTTCTATCAGTGATCAAAGTTATCCAATAAGAGAATTGACTGTATTGCCCTCTAGAAACAACTCTTGAGTACACCATGGCTGAGAGCACATTGACAAAGAAAGATGAAGATCGAGCACAAGCACATTTCTCATCCCCCCCCCCCCCCCAAATTAAGTTAGCATTTTGGTAGTGACAAGTGAGCAAAATATGAGAGAACAGCCCTGCAGACACCAAGATCAGTGAAGAAGGATGGGGAGGATGTGCTCCAGGCACCGGAGCAGAGATTCCCCTTCAGCTCATGGTAAAAGACCACGGTGACACAGGTTGCCCCCTGCAGCCCATGGAGGACCACAGTGGAGGAAATTTCCACACTGCAGCTGGTGGAGGACCCCATACTGCCGCAGGTGTACGTGCCCTGATGGAAGCTGCAGGCAGTGGAGAGCCTGCACTGGAGCAGGCCTCTGGCAGGAGCTGCAGCCCATGGAGAGAAGCCCACGCAGGAGCAGGTTTTCTGGAGCAGCCTGTTCCTGAAGGACTGTACCCTGTGGAAAGGACCCATGCTGGAGCAGTTCTTGTAGAACTGCAGCCTGTGGGAAAAACCCACACTGGAGCAAGGGAAGAGTGTGAGGAGGAAGGAGTGGCAGAGAAAACTGTTACAAACTGACCACAATCCCCATTCCCCTTCCTCCTGAGCTGCTGGTGGGCAAGTAGAAGAGTTGGGACTGAAGGATTGAAGTTGAGCCTTGGAAGAAGGCAGGTGGGGAGAAGGTGTTTTTAGTTTTGTTTTTATTTCTCACTGTCCTACTCTGTTATTAATTGGCAATAAATTAAATTAATTTCCTCAAGTTGGGTCTGGTTTGCCCATGACAGTAATTGGTGAGTGTCCTGTCCTGTTGAGGAGGGGAAGTGAGAGAGCAGCTTGGTGAGCACCTGACAGTCAGCCAAGGTTAACCCATCACATTTACTTACTGCCTTCTCCACTGTGTGGTAGGTAGCACACTTGTTCAGTGTCTTTCCATCACTTGTATTATATGCATTTCATTTTATCCTTACATTGCTAACACTTAATGGACTCATTGAAATACTTACAGAATTATCAGGGCTGACTGGCTTCCAAATACTTCTCAGAAGCTGTTACACAGTAATATACTAATCACTTTGACTATGTCAAAATAGGGATCATGCGTCTTTTCTGAAGTTGTTTATATGGCATCGTTTAAGAAACTGGTAGCCAAATAATTCTTTCTCCTAGCAATACAGCATAGTCTACCTGAGATGCATTTTATGTGTATCTGTAGCCCATTTTTGAAACATTATAGCATTAGACAAATTGTGTATGTGAGAAAGTTCTACCATGTATACAGCACATCCATTTGTTTAAGACAATTTTTCAGAGCCAGAATTGCATAGCTTTGTGTGTTCAAAAAAATCTGCATTGCATCTGCAAATGTAAGCAAGCCCTGGGGTTGAGGAACTGTGGAAATGTTGTTAAAACCTAAGTCTCACTATGGTTTTTTAAGTCTTCAGTCTGGGCAAATACAAGAATGGATAAGAAGTGTCTGGCAAATTTTATATCTGTGTTTTAAAGTACAAAGGAGCTGACGTACGTAATTTTCAAATATCACCCCATTTTTTTAAAATGAGCAAAACAACATATATTCACTAGCTTTGTTTGCAGAAATAGTGGGATTCTTTTGGCTGAAATTTTCAAAGAATATTCAGAACAAGGGAAAACTCCCAATAATGGAAAATGTCAACCCATATGCACAGAGGTGTGTTAAGGTTATCATCAACTGGAAAGGAAGTGTTATTAGGTATTTGGCAGTCTTCATAATAAGTGATGCCACTAGTCTCATATATAAAAAATACTGTTGTGATGCGTAGTTTTAGTACCTGTTTGACACAATGGCATACTCAATCAAGTCAGCTATACTTCATACTGCATTTTTGCCAGTATTTCCAAGTAAGTTCTTCAGCTGTGTGCAAGCCAGGGCAAGTTCTACCCACTTCTAATTCCCTCAAGTTCAATGGTTCTCTCAGCTCAATGCTTGCCTGGTCAGATACTGCTAGGACTAGGATAATAAATGGATGAATGGGAAGTGAAAAACAAGCCCTTTGTTTACAGGTGCCTTTCACAAAAATGGAGCTTAAATCTGAAAGTTTTCCTGAACTTGTCATTTTTAAATATACCTCAGAGGACTTACATTCATTTCTCTTCTAAGAGCAACAAAACTTTGTTGCAGAGAAATGTTTCTTCCTCGCTGCCATATTGGTTTCACCTTTGTGAAAAATGCTGTAATTAAGCCACTGTATTGCAAATTTATTTTAGTTTGTAAGGACACATTTGAGTGTAGACAAGGAGTGAAGGGGAAGTGGCAGCTCTGGCAAGATTCTGAACACTGTGGGAACCTGCTATGTGCTGAAGTTGACAGTGTGGAACTGGAATTTGGCTGTGTAATCTGAAGATCATCTTTGCAATACCAGAAAAATATTATTAATGTATATTGTCACAATAAAGAACTTGAAACTGTCTTACAGTGCTTTAGTAAAAAATTCAAAATAATTTTTCAATGTATCTGGAGATTTGGATGCATGTTTATGAAAGATTTGCATATTTGGCTCATACCATATTAAATGTCATGTAGTTTTCCTCATATTACCTACCTATATATAGCTGTGGGACCTGACAAAAATGACATGATGTGAAGCCTGAACTTGAATATGTGTCTTTACCTCTGTAAATATGGGAGTGCTTCATGAATGTCACTACTGTGCAAATGAGGTGCAGCTGAGAGCACATTGCCTCGAACTCTTCCCACAAGCAGTCTGCAAGTAACTGAAAAATTCAGCAACCTGCTGTTATCATCTGTCACAGTTCAGTTCTGCTTCCTTTTTATTTATTCCTCAGTTACAGCTGATAACATATCAAGATCTTTTCCTGTGGCACTGCTGTTGCTGGTGGCAACCCATAGGTGGTTCTGTGGTAGCTGTGAATCCTGCCCTCGTCTACTTTGCTGCATTTAAATTCTGATTTATGTATGAATGCTTAGGGTTTCATAAAAAAAAATTACCCTCTTCTTGGAAAGGGAGCTTGCTGGTGACTGCACTTGTAGGAGAAACTAAAAAGGGAAGCTTGATATATCCAAAGACCAGACATGAGTGTTCCTGATTTTAATAAAAAACCTGAAGGGCAGTACGGGCTTGCAGGAGTTGTTCTCTGGACCTCACATGAATTTGGCCAAAATGAGGAGAACTTGAAGTTGCAGCATGAGATGGTAGAACAGAGAGTTTGGGCCTGCTGGCCACTTCAATTTTAATCCATGGAATTCACTGAAATGTTGGGGGGGGGAACAAAAACAAACAAAACAACCAGAAGTTTGTATGCTGAGTATTTGTATTGCTTTGGCCCTTGGTTTTTTTATAAAACACAAACCTGATTACAGGCATTATAAATATGCTTATGGAAGTCTGGCATTTTTCTGTAGGGTGAGAACGTAAGTCAGTGTGGCTGTTGCAGTAATTTACATGCAAACATAGTTTTCTACAGTATTATAAGATGATGAATAGATTTATTTTTAGCCTAATCGCATAACAATGATACAAATATTTTTGTGATACAAGTGTTCTGCAGAAAAATGTTTTGTTGCCTCACTTGATAGGTAGGATGTTCTTCTTTTTTCTTTTTCTTTTACATAGACGAAGAATTTTTTCAATTAATTCCTTCCCAAAAACACATTAAATACAATCTCCAGAAGTGGTAAAGGGCAGAAAACAATTCTTTTTTCCCTCCTTATTTTACATCTGACATTATATTGCAAATTCATTCTTATTGCATATTCCAACTATTGAAATGCAGTAGTAAATTACAGGCAATGGCACATTTCACTGAACAAGTAGTTATAATCCAACAATATATATTTTTTAAGAGGTGGGGTTTTTTCCTTGCTGTGCAAGGAATGGGAGTTTTAAAGCAGCCTCTCAAAATACTAGCTGCCAATTCCTATTAGCCTCCTACTAATGGGGATGTTCCCCTGTGTCAAGATTTGATTCACAGGAGGCTGTATGGAGTTCCTCATGGTTGCACTGCACCACTGCTGATTGAAAGTTGCTACATCAAGGTTAGGAGGAGGACAGATAGGCAGCGAGGAATGCAATGAAGCAGTGTGTGAGAAACTGTAAATCATCATTTTAAATACCTAGGAGTCCTTTTGATATCTCTTAAGCCAGTGAAGGAATCTGGTATTCTATAGATAATTCTGGATTCAGGACAGAAATCAGTTGAGCAATAAGTCCTCGCTAAAAAAAAAATCTTTACTTTAATCCCATACTTTAATGAATAATGAATAAGCAATAAGAGAATGCTGAGCTTATGCTTCATTTCATTCTTTTTATGCATAGATTATGGTGGTCTTAAATGAAGGATGAAGTTGCAAGTTTCACCCTTATTCTGGTCACTGATAACTGTCCAGGGGAAAAGGATTATTTCCATTTCAGAATGCAAAATTCTCTGAAGGATTATCTAATACTTAGAAGACCAGTACTTCAAATCAGTTGGGTAAATGAATATTCATGAAGCAGATGAGTAGGAACATGTGTGAATGTGTTTGCATTGTCATGAATATGGCAAGCAGATTTTTTCAAGATATTATAATGCATAAACCACAAATATTTCTGCCTCATGGGAATACAGTATATATGTACATTCTTAGATTGATAATTGTTAAGATGTTAGATGCTCAAGAATATTTTCATAGTTCTTGGAAACTGCAGTATCTGAAAAACTTCCAATGTTTTGCAATTTTTCATGCATGGTCATAACACCTCAAACCCTCGTGAAATTCACAGTGGCATCAGCGACATGTTCTTTTATAGGCTTACAACTTCATCCAGTACACCTGAAGATTAGTATAAATGAACCTTAAAGAAGTTGGCAGTATAATTCATGTTCATGCCAAGGTCTGGTCTCAGCAGTGGAGCTGCATGGAAGGACCTTTGTTATAAATGATAAAATTATGCTCGAGAACACAATGCTCAGCGTAGCTAAGAGCTGTTAGGAAAACACATGTGTACAAAAGTCAGAGTTTTTAAAAATGGTTGCTCAGTCTCTACCAACAGTGTCTTGCTATGACCTATTTAAACATACGTATTTTTGTGTACCCAGTCTGGAGTGATCTTCATTCCAATATTTCCTTGGGCAAGCAGTGACTAACTTTTGTGTGTAGGAACAAACAAGAGGGATGTGAAGACTTGCCAGAACAATTAGGTTCCTATAATTAATATGTTAAATCCCGAATGTTTATTTTCTGATTTGTAGATAATAAAGAAGATGTTTCCAGATTATATTTTAAAGATATTTTACTTGAAATAATTTGTATTATATAAAATTACTAATAGATGTCAGCATTGTATGATAATTTTAGCAAAGAATGTAATCGGTCTTGCAGAAGACTGTACGTGGCATTTTTTTTGCTGAAAAGCAAGCCTATATAGTGATGCGTAGTTTCTTTTTCAACTCTTGCCTCAAGTTGTATGCTTAAAGTTTATAAGGGAGGAGAGGTAGTTAGAAGTACTCCTTTAGTGAAATTTTACATAGGTAATTGTTATTTTCAGTTTTACAGAACATTTAAGTTTTAAGAAAAAATACATTGATACCTGACATGAAGACTAAATGGCTTTAAAAAGGCATTTCTCTATATTAATTGAAAAGACATTTAATTACACTATGTTGGGTAATAATGGTTTTGGCCTGTAAGATGGACCATGATAGTAGTATGCCAGAAATAAACATGGCACATGTTTGCATTTACAGTGCAACTAACAAGATTCTTTCCTCTGAGACTTCTCTGGCTCATTGTTAATATTTAAAGAGTTCTTGATCGAATCATTCCTGTATGCTGCCAGTGCAAAAGAATATTCAATTAATATGCTAAAAAATGGAAGGCAAACACTAAAAGAATATTTTAAGTGCTGTATTCAACTGTGAGTTTGGCATGAACATTTTGTCCTCTATTTCACAAATATTTAATATTATGAATTTTTATTTGCAAATAGATTAATTTGCATAGGATTATTCAAGTTAGTATAATTAATCATGTGTGTTTGCAGAATGATGAATGTATATGTTAACCATGTTATTTACCTTTTGTCCCATTTAATATTCTGCTTCTTGTTTGAAGTGGAACAAATGTACAGGTACATGATTGCCACTGTTATATCCATAGCATATTAGTTGGAAACCTTCCCATATCTGAGTTGAAATATGGGTTATGTACTGGGATATAAATAACTAGGTCAGCTTCAAAAGCAGGAACATTTTATATAACCATATTTTTAGTTCATTCAGGGCTGATAAAAGTTAGCTACTTAGTCAACTGCAATACAGGATAGTATATTCTGGGTTTCTTAGTTTTGTCAATATACTGCAAATTTGAACACTGAATTTCTGCTGGAATAATCTTCCATAAGGAAAATACATGAAAATGTACTCAATGGCTTGGTCATTGTGCAACATAGACAACGGCACTGCAGATTATACCGGAATCTGTTTCTAGAGAGACCAAAGTTAGGTCATATGTTGTGCTGTTCACCCTCTGGTTTTTTTCATGGCTTGGACTTAATGTTTTTCTCAAGAAAATGAAACTTGAAATATCCAATTCCACCAGACTTGAAGTTTTCTCTTCCAAATGGTACAGAGCATTTTTTCACAAAAGGTTCTGGGCAGTGTGTATCTTTCACTAAAGCACTCTGCCTGAGGAGGTCATGGAGAGCAGGCTTTGCACAAACTGCTGCCGTACGGCCTGCATGAGTTCTAACAGAATGAAAATCCCCAGTAGTGTCATCTGTTGGAGGGATTTTGCAGAACTGTCAGTCACGTTCGCTTGACAGAAGGGAAGGGTATTCTGTTTCACACCTCGGTTCATGGTCTCAGAGGTGTAATCGCAGATCACATGAAGGGTTTCTCCAGGGAGGTACCACAGAACCTGACAGGTGCAGAAGGCAGCAGCAGGCTTTTCCGTGGAAGTTGCCCGAGGACGAACCCTTCTTCCCTAAGTCCGGGAGGCTACTTGTATGGGAAATATTTTTTCCACTGACACAAAGCTAGACTAGATATGCATGAACCATGTGCTTTGCTAATCTAGTCTAATGGCAGAAAGCCTAAACTATCCATATGCTCGTTGTGGTCTGGCATTGCAGAGGCATGCTGACAATTTGGCAATGGTGACTGTTCCTGTGGGCGTCACTGAGACATTCCTGTTTCACTTCATCTCTTCGGTATCATGTGATGTTCTGGGAAGCTGTGTACATTCTGTTTCTTCATGCTTCACAGAGAACGCCATTATATATCCCGAACTCCAAGAAGTTAAGAAATATGTGCCACAAGATGTAACTGACCGGGAGGTGAAACAGAAGAGGTTTTCTCTGGCTGGTAGTTTAATACCACCAGCCAATTTCTTTGCTTATTATTGTCTCCTCTGCCTCTAAGTCAGCCAAGCTCTCTTAGCCATGGAGCATTTCATATTCCTCTCACTCCTCTTCACGTTTCTTATCATACTTCATTACATCTTCTCTTTCAACCAGAACATTGTTCCTTAGAAGCATAATGCTGCTTATGTGTCCCTGAGCGTGTAATTCTGAGGGCAAATCACCTTAAAGCAAAGGGAATTTAGCTGTGTGCTGAAGTTGTCTGTGGAAGCAAAGGGAAGAATAACATCCCTTGCGTTATGAAAGAAAAAATTATTGCCTGTGGAGTTCATTTAGGACTGCAACTACCTTGAGAAGTCATATCATTAAGTGTTTAACAAAAAACATTCAGTTACTGACAATTAGAAACTCATTTACCATTTATTCTACCTTCACAAAGGGCATCTAGTTAGTCATTAGAAGAGCTTTGAAACAGGAACCTTAGGTTAAGTTCATTGCTGAATGTTCCTGAAGTGTTGTTCCATTCCAGGTAAATTCTGTCCGTGACATCTTCGGTTTTGCCATACTATTCATGACAAATGGCATGAAAATTGGCAGCTTAGGGAAATAAATGTAACTTTGTTATTCAGTGCATTTTTAACAAAACTACTTTGCATTCTTGCCTTCATCCTCTTTTCTAATCACAACTAGTGTTGAGGAAAAACAACATGAACAATTGCTGGGGACTTCAGGCCATGGGAGAATGGTGACCACAAAGTCTGGTAATGTCCTGGTTTTGGCTGGGATAGAGTTAATTTTCTTTCTAGTAGCTGGTACAGTGTTATGTTTTGGATTTAGTATGA